>JAGFMF010011756.1:626424-751569 GCA_019455555.1 Galemys pyrenaicus | reverse complement strand
CTCCCCGCTTTCTGTGGTGAATCCTCTCACCCCCCCCACACCTCTGGTCTGTACCCCAGTGCTTGTATGCATAAATAAATAAATCTTTAAAAAAAAAAATAAAGTCTAGCAGACCCACACAAAGTGTTTTTACATAGATGATTTATTTACTTATTTTTTTCTTTTTAAAAAATTATGTTTATTGAAGTAACTGGGTTATAATACTGAATGTTTTAGGGGTATAAGCTCAGACTTCTATAAATATATGTTATCATACCACACTCACCACCAAAACCATAATAATCCTCCATTTTAGTAGACTGCCAAATTAAAAAAAAATTATAATTCCACAGTAATCAAGAGTGTGTAGAATTTGCATAAAGATAGATATGTAAATCAACAAAGCAGGATTCATAGTACAAAATAAACTATTACACTAATAGTCAATTTTTTATAATTAAACATTTTTACTTTGAGATAATTGCATATTCACATATAATTGTAATAAATAATACAGACTCTTTGCATTCATTACTCAAGTCATCCTGAATCCTGTAAAACTATTGTATAATATCATAGCCAGGATATGACATTGATACACTCAAGATATACAATATTTCCATCACCACAGTGATCCCTTTTGTTGCCTTTTTATAGTGCCTTAGATGTCTTTCCTTCTTGACCTCTGGCAATGAATAATCTCTTTTCTACTTCTATAATTTTGTCTTTTCAAGAATGAATCTTCTCAAGAATGCATCAGCAGTGTATTTCAGTAGATACATCTGTCTGCTCCCCACTCTGTCTCTGGTGACTCCTCACCCCTTGTACCTCTGGCCTGTACCCCAATTTTTGTATGTATAAATAAATAAATCTTAAAAAAAGGAATACACTGTATAGGTATGATATTTGGAAATTAAATATGTGACATTGGGAAACTGGATTCTTTTCACTAAGCTTAAGGCTCTGTAGATTTATCCAAGTTGTTGAATGTATCAATAATTTCTTTTTTATAGCTGAGTGGTATTCAATGATATGAATGTACCAACAATTTATTTAACTAATCACACCTTGAAGGACTTTGTTGTTGTTTCCATTATTTTGGATATTACGAAAAAGTTTGCTAAGGCCCCTTGTGTAGAGGTTTTATCTTAATGAACACATGTTTTCATGTCTCTGAAACAAATTCCCAAGAGAAAAACTGCTGAGTTTTTGGCTGTTGCATGTTTAGGTTTTAAGAAATCAGCAAGCTATTTTCCGGAATGACTGTACCATTTTACAGCTCCACCAGCAATGTATGGGAGATCTAATTTCTTTTCATCCTTGCCAATATTTGATGTTTTATTTTACCTATTTTTAAAATTCTAGCTATTGTGAAAGATGTGCAGTCATATCCCATTGTAGTTTTAATTTGTATTTCCTTTTACTAATACAAGTCTTAATTGCCATGCTATAAGTCTTATTATTTTCAGTTCTGTTTCTTCCATTTCATTTTTTTCAAGGTTTTTCATTTTTCTATGACTGGACAATAGATTTTTGAGAGGCATATTAAGACATTTCAATGAAGAAAGTATCTTCAATAAATGGGCCTGAACAATCGAACATATAGAGGCAATGAATGACAAAAAAAAAAACAACAAAAAACAAACAAAAAAACCGCAACAACCTTGAGACTCTTATCTTACATTATCCTTAAAAATTAACTGAAAACTGATCCTAGACCTAAACGGAAAATCTAAAACTCTGAAATTTTCTATAGAAAATTTAAGAGAAAGTCTTTGTGACTTTAGGTTAAGCAAGCATATTTTAGTTATAATAGCAAAAACACAAGCCAGAAAGATGGACATTGATATGTAATAATAATTTTTTTTTTGCTTTAAAAGGACTCCATAAAGAAAATGTGAAAACAAGGCACAGACTGGCATTAGACTTTATCTAATATCATATATTAGATAAAGAACATGTCTCCATAATATATAAAGACCAAGTATGCTCATTCTCACCATTTCAATAATATAATCCAATAAAAAGAGCAAACGACATCAACAGGTACTTTTAATTGAAAGGAGGAAAATATTTGAAAAGATTTTCAGCATCAGTCATCATCAAGGAAATGAACTTTTAAATCACAGTGCAGTGCAGCCATGCAAATAGCAGCATAAAAATGATTTCACAATATCAGCAATAACCAAAAATGTGAAAATATAGAACCTTCTCATCTTACTAGTGGACTTGGGAAATTGTACAATCACATGGGAAGACTATTTGGTATGTTCCTCAAAAATTATGAATAAATTTACCATACAACTCAGCATTTCCCATTCTAGGCATCTAGACAACAGAACCAAAAACTAACATCTACATTCAGGCTTGTGCAATGTTCTTAACAGCATTATTCACAATAGCCTCAAGCTATAGCCTATTAAATGTGGGTAAACTGGTGACTTGATAAACAAAGCGTAAGTATTCATCTTTACAGATAAAAATGAAAGTACTACTAATACATGCTGTGACATGAATGATTCTCAAAAACACAATGCTAAGTAAAATTAGATAGAAAGACTACCTATTGTAGATTTCACTTTCATGAATCTCCCTAAGAAGACATGTAAGGATCAGATTGGAGTGGGGATGAGCTACAAATAAGGAGGGGGAAAGTGTTTTGGTATAATGGAAACACCCTAACACTGGACTGTGGAGGTGGTTGCAAAATTCCCCAAATTTATTTAAAAATATTGAATTATAACTTCACAAGACTGGATTCTTGTGTTATACAAGTTATTACTCAATGAAATACCACAAAAGTAAATTTTGTATAAAATCCATACTAACTCATTCTTCTAAATATTTCCTTATAGCATCAGTCTAAGAAATGTCCAACTTTTCACACTGCTTTTAGGAATGACGTTGCAGAATGAAAGGAAGAAAAACAAATGAAGTTATTAAGTCCTAGGCTCCTATTACATCTCTCCAAGTGTAAGCAGACATTGAATGCTCTTGAGTCACAGAAATTAGTGAGCTGGAAGAATGGAGCCACAGAATACCAAAAGATCATATTGCTTCTCTAACATGAACTTTCAGAGCTGGCATTTGTCACACAGCTAAGTATTTCCTAAAAGTACCTCACAGTCAGATTTGCTAAAATATTGAAGAATTGCCACATCAACAAACCTCTCCAACTTGTGCTGTGTAGAATAACACATGACAAGTGATATTTTTTTCTGCATAGAGAGTTTTATCTCTCTTGGGATGAAAAAATAATGTCTTAGACTTGAATCATGGTTATTTACAAATTAATTACATATGTATGCTTCATTTGCTGGCATGGTGATCATATAGCTCTGAAAGAAATGTGGTTATTTTGTGCCTGTATTAATTCAGAGCACGGTTGTGTGATCATTAGTTTGAGTCTCTGAGACAGAATCATCAAAGCCTAGTCAGTAGCAAGAAATTATAATGCAATTCTTGTCTTCACTAAGCAAATTCTGTATTTTTCTGGTTATAAACTGTATTCTGTTGGCAGTAAAATAACTACTCAGCAGGACAAATGTGCTATTATTTACTATTTATAAGCATGAAATCCCAGTCTCTGATTGTTCGGTGTACACCAGCCTTCAGCATTTCCACAGTCAGCCACGAGTGCTTATGTAATAGTCATCTGTGCCCAATCATTTAGGGGTGACTTTGTTGATGACCTTGTCAGAAGCATTCTGTTTGGCAAGCAGGGCTGATGGACTCCTGGCCAGCACACAAGTGACAGAAAACACTTCTGTCACAGTGAATTCACTTCTTTGATATACAGAGCTCACATTTAAGATTATGTTGCCAAAACTAATATTCTGTAGCACAGCAAATTGTACTTCTGCATCCCACACTCATGTTCCCAAGGTGCTTCGGGTGATCAAAAGCTAAATTTGGCAGAAGGGGTCTTATTAGAGTGGCTCTTCGATACTCAACTGTTTAGTCTGATTTCAATCTCCAAGTGACAATTGTTTTCCCATTTTGCTGAAATCCAGCTAATTAGTTTCACAATCTGTTTATTTTGGCAGGTTATGATCAATAAGAATACTTTCCAAAAGGGGAAGGGGCTTATGAGTAAAAGTAAGGATGAGGATAAAGCTATAAACTACACTGGCGCTGATGTCAGGTATTCTGCATTCAGAACCACTCAGAGTCTTCCTTCCGAATAGCTTGAAGCCAGCCATGGGCACGTCAATTAATCCCACCAAGGTTCATCCTTAGATGGGATAACTAATTTTTAATTTTTCCTTTTAGTGCAAATAAGATGTTCTATGCAGACTACATAGTATAAAATCTATATTGTAAATGCTCAATAAATATTAGTTATTGTCAGTGTTGATTTTTTTCATATTTTGAAACCATGATAACAATATCCTTTTCAGGCCAAATTCTCTCCTTCACCAAAGTATAAAAACATAAAATTAAAGATATAATTTTATTTTTTCCTGAATCAATCAATATTATATATTTGTCAAAATAAGTATAGATAAAAATCATGTTGTTTTCAATAGATGCAGGAAATTATTTGATAAAATTTAGCACTTATGTATGATAAAACGCTCAGGAAGATGGGAATAGAAGGAACTTAACTCAATATAATAAAGAATATTTTCAAAGCCAATAGTCAATATAATAAATACTAAAGGAAAGTTCAAGGTGGAGTCAGGTCACTAGCTATGAGTCGTCACCCAGGTGCTAATTTCAAGACCACTCAGGCTCAGGTAACAACAAAATGGGATTTAATTAACAAAGAGGATATTGGGGAAAACAAAGAGAGTCACAAGTGGCCATCTGTCTTGCCTCAGATAGTGTCAGCAAACTAAGGCTACTTGTGCAAGATGTCTCTGTCCTATCAACAGGGTGTAGAGGTGGTGACACACCAGTGAGTAGTGGACCAAGATCCAATTTATGGTTGTAATTGGATGAGCTCACAAGTTGGGGATGAAACTTCAGAAGCACACAGCAACAGTCTGAAGTTCAGACTGCACAGCGCTCGATGTCAGAGCGGAAAGCAACAGAGACAACAGCACTGACAGGCAGTGTCAGATAATTAGAAGCAGTGGGCAGCTCTCAGATGTGATGGGACACAGAGGGCCAGTCACCTGTCAGCAGTGCTGGTGAGCACAGGGAAGCAGTGCTGTTCAGCACTGGTCACCAGAAGGCAGTGTCAGACACACAACTGTTACAGCTCTTTGTGAGTTATTGGTATGAACTTACAGTGTAGACACTGGACCTAGGCCAATGGTGTTCCTTTAAGGAGATATCAGAGGTAGGGTTGGAGGCAGGTGCCACGGCTGAGACTCTAGGAAGGTATACAGAGGTCTGCAGATCTATGGAGATCTCAGAGTATGTAGAGAGCTGCTGAATCCCAGAGAGGCTGTCTGCTCAATGCTTCTTTTCCCTTTGGAGGCCAACTGTTCATAACAGCATTATTTATCATAGCTAGGATATGGAAACAACCTAAATGTCTATCAATATACAATTGGATCAAGAAAAATTGTTATATCCATACTCACTCAGCCATAAGGAGAGATGAAATGCAGTCATTTTCAGGCAAGTGGAGGGGATTTGACAGCATTATATATAGTAAAACAAGTGAGAATGATAAAAGCAAATATGCATTTATGCAGTGGACAATTTGATAAAGTAAAATGCAAAAACTAGTGGACATTAAACTGAAGACTATGAAGCTGAGTGAAGCATGAGGGAGAAAGGGACAGGGGATGAAAGGGATGGCGGTGCAGAAAACGAAAGAAGAAAGCACAAAACTAAAGTGTATAAAATGCAAATTAAGACAAAACAAAAATAAACCATACAATTAGTATTTAAAATAAAAAAGAATTCAATTAATCAAAAAGATATTAAATAATGTAAAAATGAGAAAACTTATGAATAGTGTACAATCCATAGAAGAGGAGCTTCAATGGGCAAAAGTAAATAAAGTGACAATCATTTTACTAGTCATCAGAAATAATATTAAGGTTAGAAACTATAAAGTTTGGCAAAAATGATGTATTCATTTTTGAGAAGGATGTGAGAAAAAGAGTACCTCCAAGAACCACTGATGAGATTCAAAACTGGAAGAGTTTTTCTGTGATGAAACATTTTTCTTAGAATTTATTTATTTTTATATACTTTGCATTATTGTTCATTTTTGTACAATGTGTGCTTTCTCCTCTCAGGTGTAGTTGCCGTAAAATTACTGCCACCAATTCAACCATGCACCATCACCATAGTCCCTTGTTTTCTTCCTCCCCTATTTTGATCCGTCTCCCCCCCTTCCCCTGCAGACTGTCTCTAATTTATAATTGCCTGTTAATTTTGGTTTTTAATTTATTGTTATTATTATTTTTTCCTGATCCCTTATTGGGAATCTACCCAAAATACAAAAACATTAATTCAAAAGGATACCTGTACCCCTATGTTTATTGCAGCAATATTTACAATAGGTAAGATATGGAAACAATATCAAGGGCCCCAAACAGATGACTGACTGGATCAAAATGTGTTGTACATACACAGTAGAATGCTACTCATCAATCTAAAAAGATAAACTCATGTCATCTGCAGCAACATGGATGGAGCTGGAAGGGATTATGTTCAGTAAAATAAGCCAAAAGGAAAAAGAAAAGTAATGGATGGTTTCACATATAGGAGCAATACAGGGCAGAGTCTTTCTGAAAGGGCAATCTGGCAGTGCCATGAGGATGCTCACCACAGCAGACCAGCTAACTTTGCTCTTTATCACTAGGGGCATGAAAGGAAAACATGGTGGATGTGTGGTACCAAGCCCCACTGATAATCAGTACCAATAACCTAAATATAAAAGGAAAGATCTTAAAAGCCTGAAGCCAAATGAATGAAGAAATAGGATGAGAACTTTGGAGAACCACCTTTGTAAGTGAAAAATATCACTCCTGTAAAATCAACAAAACACTATATATTTTTAAGGACATATAGAAGTCAATTTTGGGTCTCCCTGGTGGTCCAGGGGTTAAGGTCTCAATGCTGTCAAGTTATTGCCAGTCACTAAGGACTGAGTTCAAGCCTAGATCAGGGAGCTAACTCACATATGCCATGGCAGACCTCTCCTCTCTTGGCCCACTGCTCTCCTCAGCAGTGTATTTCAGTAGATCTGTCTGTTCTGGTGAATCCTCTCCCTCCCCCACAGCCCAGTTCTTGTATGCATAAATAAATAAAAAATAAATATTAAAAAAATAAGTTTTATTGTTTTCTGAATTTTATAATTTCTAATGCTAAATCTGTGTGCTTTCTTATTTTTTACTTTCTTCATGAAAGCAATTGTTTTTCTTTTCAGTACTTTTAAGATTTTCCTTTTGTGTGCAAGACTTTAACTATGGTGTGTCTAGGTGTGTTCTCTCGCTATCCAGTTTGGAGTTCTCTAGGTTCTTAGATCTATAAATTCAAGTTTTCATCAAATATAAGTAGTTTTTTCACTCTTATTTCTTATCTCTCCTTTATTTCAGAATCTTCAATTACATTTAGACTGATTGATATTGCCCCAAAGCTCAGAGTCTGTATTTCCGTTTTCTTTATGGCATTATAACCTACACAAGTTCTGTTATTCTATCTTCAAATGTAAACATTTATTTTTGCTTATTTGAAAATTTATGTTAAACCCACATAGTGAATATTTAATTTCATTATGTTTTTATTTTTATAATTTCCATTTGATTTTTCAGCTGTGCATTCATGACAACCACCTTGAAGGACTTGACCATAACTATAATAATATCTGGATCATGACTGAGGCAGTTAATTTCTTTTCCCCCTTGACTATGTGTCTTGCATCCATGTTTACTTGTAAGTCCGGTAATGTTTTATTGTATACTTCACAATATGGATTGTGTGTTGTGTGGACTCTTGATTATATTATATTCCTTTCAAAGGTTTTGTTTTGGTGACCACTTAAATTAATAATGACCCCTTTTACACTGTTAGTTTTGTTCATATTTTTTCTTATTAGAGGAATCCATATAGCTTTGAATTTTGTCCTACAGCATGGCTTTTACTCCAATGTGTGACTACTTGGTGACTGAACTATTCTGACTGGATGGGAACACCAAAGTCTCAGCACTCTAATATCTGGTGTCACCATACAGGTCTCAGCCTAAGGCACATGATCTTTCTTAGAACTTTTTGAGTCTTGTCCTGTAGTTATACCCAGGAAGTGCACAGCACAGGACTCAGGAACATGAACCAAGGACTCATGACAAAACCAGGGACTCACATTATGTAGATTTATGATGGGAGCCTCTTTGCTTCTTCTAATTCTCCAATAGTCTGCCTTGCAAATTCCACCTGCCTCTGTCTGCAGTCTCCAACTCTTGCTCTCTTCACCTTACCACACTGAAACTATGATCTGCTTAGGCCCCACCTCCCAGTCATGGAAAGAACATGTCTCATGCAGAAAATTGGGCCTATCAGTTTATTTTGTGTGTTTTCCTTCTCTAAGACAGCATGGTTATGTGCTGCTTGTCTTTTAATGCCTAAAAGCAATTGTGTCATATATTTTATTTAGTTTTATAGGTTTTGGTAGAAGGACAAGTTTTCTAATTACTCCAGCAAGGGTGGAAGTAGAAGTTCTATATTTATCCTTATATACTGATTCCAGATTCTGAAGGGTGTTTTAATTTTTTTTAACTTTTTTTATTTATAGATATTTGACATTAATTGTAATTCCCATGTATTCCCCATCACCATATCACCAGTGCATCATCACCTCAGTCCCCCG
Source organism: Galemys pyrenaicus (assembly GCA_019455555.1). Taxonomy (NCBI): domain Eukaryota; kingdom Metazoa; phylum Chordata; class Mammalia; order Eulipotyphla; family Talpidae; genus Galemys; species Galemys pyrenaicus. The sequence continues at coordinate 742,817 of JAGFMF010011756.1, read as the reverse complement.
TGCTCCCATCTGCTTTCAACCCTCCCCCTCTCCCCTCCCCACCAAGTGTCCCCCATTTGTCCTTGTCTTTTCATTTTTGGTTTTTGTGTCTTTATTGTTATTATTATTATTGTTCTTATTCTTTTCCTGATCCTTATTTGGTTCCCTTATATTCCTCCTAGGGGAGGAACCATCTGGTATTTTTCTTTTGCCTTCTAACTTACTTCACTGAGCATAATCTGAAGGGTAAGTTTTAGATCTAATAAGCTCTATCCTGACACTCTTTTCTGGACCATTACCATTCTTTGTGATTGTGCTCAGAGTAACATAGAAAAATATTTTAAGTGTAATGTTTTTCTAACATAGAGCAATTAATGAGGTAAATATAGATATCAATATTACATATGAACTGTTTCTACTGTTTTATGATTCTTATAGTCTTATAAATGATTAAGAATTGTCTATGTTTTACTAAATTGAATTTTCCAGATCAAGGATTTTGTTAAATAACAATCTTTCTCCCTTTCTCTCTCTGATTGCTAATAGAACTTTGGCCAGAAGGCAGTTTTCAGGCAGTTTTAAGTGTCTGCTCACATAAAAATTATGAAATGGATGTTCTAACACTGATTATATAGTCCTGTAAGAAGCCTAGACTTTATGTTAATAAGAATCTTGGATTAAAAGTTCAGTATTTATTGTAGATTTCAACTTTTAGGCTTTGTATTGGAATGTATCAGCTTCCTAGAGGCTCCAATTAAGCTAATAACTTGCTTTTCTGGAAAAGTGAGTCCTTTTGTACAAGAGACAGGATTCTAAAATTTTAACCTTAAATTTATTTTTGTACCTTTCCAAATACATTAGGATAAAAGGTTGACTTTCATACAAATTCATCGCGTTAGTGTATTGTATGAAATATTTTCCTGTAACTTGAATTACAGATCTGCTGGACTTTTCCCTTACTGCACTCTTTCTGTTAGGAGGCTTTTAAGTCCTCATTTTTCTTCCTTCATTTCTCATACAGGCTTTGGGTCAATTACAACTCTGCCTCACTGCCTGCCTTGTTCTCTGCCAGCAAGATAAACACAGAGCAGAGCCTTTTATCTTAGCAGGGTCTCTCCAGACACTGCATTAGAATAACTTTTTTCTTTTCAGTGTATTATTTATTGGATTTTAAGTTAATTCTTTCACTTATTGCGTGGAATCAAACCTTTTTTGTGTAATGTAGCAGGTGTGGCGATAAGTACAAGTGAGTATCTGTCTTTGGATTTAGTCTATGGTACTTCCTATAGCTAATTGCTTTCAGCTGAGTTATTCTCTGGCACGAACATTATGAATTTAGACTTTTAGGACTTTTTTGACCCATTAATATCTTATTTTATTATTTTTTAAAGATTTCATTTATTTATGCATACAAGAGCTGGGGTACAGGCTAGAGGCATGGGGGGTAAGAGGGTTCACCAGAGACAGAGTGAGGAGCAGAGCAGGTGGATTGACTGAAATACACTACTGAGGGGAGCAGTGGGTGAGGCAGCAGAGGTCTGCTGCACCATGTGGGTCTCCTCCCTGGCCAGGGATTGAACTGGCGCAAACAGGGAGGCCCGACCCATTAATATTTTAAACTCAAGCATGTTGAAGGGTAACATACAACTTTTGGGGGGAGGGAAGGTATTTATGGTGACAACAACCACAGATCCAGTCACAATTACATGCCATGGCTTTACTTACCAAGATAATCAATTGACCACATTAGAATGAAAGTTGCAGTCTGCTTTTTGGTGAATGCTCCTTTAGATTGTATTTCTCAAGTATCATCAAGCGCCCATCAAATCATCCTGGGTGGTTGAGTCACATACTTGATTTGTAGCAAGTCCTTGGGATCCATGTCTGTAGAGTACTTTTTTTTGTACTTGGGTGCTTTTTTAAACAAGTACTCAAGCTGGTTCTTAATCACAGACAAGCGTCAGGACCGTATAGGTAGGGGAGATATTTTAAGATCCAAATTGGCAAAATATTTACAAATTGAATCTATAATATGATGAGTCTATGTCCAGATGATTTAGAGTTAAATTTATAGTTTAGAATTTTGCATATATTCTTTCTCTGAAGGTTCTGAACCAAATGGCAAACACACTCAGAATTCAGGTGTGGATCATTCAGGTGGGTAAATTTATTCAGTCAAACAGAAAGCATAGTTGGACCTCAAGTCAAAGAAGCTTTTAAATTCACTCCCTTTCTCCCATTCTAAACTGGAGACCTAATGTCAAAAAGAGTTGTAGCTAAAGAGTGGCTTGTATTGACACTTCCAGAATTGAGTTCCCTGAAAATGGTAGGTTCTGTGGTACTCACCAAATCCAGAAAGTCAGAAGCCAAAAAAAAAAAAAAAAAAAAAATGGACTTCTATGTTTACCTAGGGGACACCATTCCTAACCTCTGACTCATGAAGAAGCAGAAGATGGGTAAGATGGAGGTAGATCCCCTATAGTCATGCCAATCCATCTGGTAGATTCTGGTTCTCTGGAAGGAATAAAGAAATAGTGGAAGAAGCAAGCAAGGGCACTCTCATAAAAGTTCATGCCCTTAGTCACATCACCAAGCACCACAGAGAGGGAGATGATATAATAGTCTGTCCATATGTTTAGATCAAGAAGACAGTTGGTGGATACACAGCTGTCTATTTCCACACAGATTAGTGTGATGGCTTACCTGGATACCTTCCTTTCTCTTGTAGCATTGATTTACTATTCTAAATTTCCTTTCAATAAATGCTGCCTACTCAAGAGTGGAATGTAGGAAGAAGAAACAGAAAATATTATTTCTACTTCTGAACCTGGAACAGCTTCAGTACTGCTTCCAGGTTACACAGTGTAATCCAAAGGATGTTACTGTGCTTTGACCCTGCTTTATCAACTGAGTTTGGAAGGCAAGGCTGTATTTGACAGACCTGCTAGTTTTTTTAGTTTCTTTGCCCTTCTAACTTACAGATATGTAGTATAGAAATTATCAGTACCTTGATTCATCCCTTTACAGTTGGTCTGTGGCATATTTACTAGGTATGAAATAGGTATGTTAGTTACGAATTTTGAAGAGATGTACTGGGCTGGGCAGTCAATTCTTACCGGAGTCTTGACATACCTAGGGAATTACTGTGAAGCATCTAAGGAAAGGCATAATCCTTGGTCTAAGTCACTTAAAATCTAAGCTAAAATGTGTGATCTATGGAAAATGTGAACAAGCAACCTGTTTTATAGACTATACAGTACATAATCTGCCTCTGCCAGATGGTCTTAAATAAGGCTATTTTACTCCTACTTTTCTATTCAAACCGGGAACAATAGCAATGAATTATTGTGTGTCCTTCAGCATTTTATTAACTTGCACAGATGTCTCAAAAGATAAGATTTTATTTTGGGCAGATGACAACTGAATGATTTGCAAGCCTCAGGCCCAAGTTTAGCAGCACAGGCTAAAAATGTTCACAATATTTTAAACTGTGATATATACTTCTATCATTTTCACTTGGAGTGGCCCCCCAAGCTTATTTCAAATGTCTTTGCTATGAAAATAAAACATTTTAGATAGAAACAAAATTACCCCCTGAATGTAATTTCCTCAAAAACACAGCTCTAATATTCAGCACACCTTCAAAGCAATTTAAAACTATAAACCTCTTGAACATTACAAAATGCCCAGAGATGTGTTATTATGATATGTTCCAACTAAAACCTCATGCTTCATCAGTAAGGACTGACTCCATCCTATTTCTATTAAAGAATGAGTTGGCACACTCACTCACAGATGCTATTGATGGGTTGCTGGATATCTTGGTTAACTCAGTCTGCTGTAACAGAATACCATAAAACTAGGAGCCTTTACTAACAGACATGTATCTCTCATAGTTTTGGTGGCTAAATCAAAGATCAAGAACTCAGAACATTTACTTCCTTTGATATGAATTTTGGAGGGAGACAAACATTCGGTCTATAACAGGAGGTTAACTATACCTTATGAGTGTGGACATCTCCATCTGCGTATTTTGAGACTCTGAAACAAGCAAAAGGCATGAATGAGGCACATGGAAGAATCAGGAGCTCAGGAATATGCAATCCCACAAAACCTCTGTTTCTGCTTAATCCTCCAGGCTGACTGCTTGGCTCTAACATTAAAGCTAGAAAGCACTGCCATCCATGCCAAACTTTGAGGCCATCTCAGACCCTTGAGGAAGTGTGAATGGGGTAAGGGAATTTAATAAACTCATGCCATTTGCGGCAACATGGATGGAACAGGAAGGAGAGATTTGGGGTGGTTTCACTTACAGGTCAAATACAGGGAAACTGAACAAAGGGCAGGAAAAAGACAAAACTTGCAAACTCACCATAGATCTGGGGCAGACATCAGAGGAAGGGTTAGGAGAGGGGTCAAAACAGGGGGTGAGCACAAGGGATTGTTGTGATGGATCACAGGTGCTATGGTGATGGGAGAACTACTGGGACTACACCTGATGTTGAGGTGAGGCATCAAATACTCTCCAAAAATCAACAATAATGTAAGTAAATAAATTCAATAAAACACAGTGAACTTGGAGTGTATCAAAAGATGGTCGTTAAAAATATAACTTGAGATAACTTGGTATAGCCTATAGATTTCCAAATGTGTAAATTTATTAGTGTATTTAAAAATTGCATTACCCAAGAAAACTAATATTTTTCTTGAATAGTTCTATTTATTTTTAGATAGACTATAACAGTATATAACTTCCTGAATTTTAGAAAATGCATTGCATTGCTACTTGGCTATTAAATATTTGAACAATATTATAGACCTCTTCAACTAACTTTAGTAATTTTTAAACATTATTTCTGCTTTATGTTTTTTTTCAGTTTTGGATTATTTATATGACACTAATACACCAGAAATATGAGAATTTACATAAGTTATATAAGTTAGAGGATAGGGCATTTTGAAGTATGACTATATAATTTCCTATCCAAACCAAATTCTTCTAAGAGTAAAAGGGGGCATATTAATAAAGATATTGACTGACACATTCCTGATCAGTTCATGTATGTATTGCCCTGTCTGTTCTTTGTGTCAAATTATCTTGTCTTCATTTATAACATGAGTGACTTTGATTATAACACATTTGTTTATATATTCTGTGAATGCTTCCCCTCCACACCAGTAGAGATAAGTCAGTACAACAGAGACTGCACAACCCCAAAACCCTAAAGTTTTTATTTGGCCCTATACTAAAAACAAGCCAACTCAGGTTTAGATGCTATCTAAGAGATCACATAGCTCCAACATATTGTGATCTTTATTTTTCTTGTTGTTTTGAGTACTATGTAATGTTTATTGAATATAAGACTGTGCTTGGCAATTTTTCTTTTTTTTTGCATAGAAGAACTGCATGTAGGCCAGAGGTGTGGGGGTGAGAGGATCACCAGAAACAGAGTGGGGATCAGAACAGGCTACTGAAATATACTGCTGCGGGGAGTAGCGGGCAAAACAGGAGAGGTCAGCAAGGCTGTATGTGGGTTAGCTTCCAAGTGGCGGAATAGAACTCAGGCCATAGTGGTTTTTTAGCACAGAGACTTAATACCTAGGCCACGAGGGCGGTACTTAGTAGTTTTTATGTTAAGATTGTTAGATTAAGCCTTGGTGTGAATCAGCAATTAGTGTGTTGTAACCCTGAATGTGAATTTGGTGAGGACTATTGTTCTGTTTTGGGGAAGCTCTGTCAGAGGTGTGGTGGGGAGCTGATGGGGTCTCAGGGTTCTAGAAGAATATAAGTCATCAAATGTGGGCTGGGAGGGACATCACAATTCCATGGACTTTGACATATCCTAGGGTTGCCAGTGTCCCTATCCTCTTGTAAGTAGAGCAGCCTCTTATAAAAATATGTAGGTAAAATTCTCACATAACATGTTCATTGATTTGAATTAAAATTTCTTTTGCCATAATACTTTGAGTTCTCATCTTCTTAATGTACGTGAGTATTTGTATTCTTTAACCAAGTGTGGGACTCGAAGAACTTGAATATTGCCATACAGGTAAGTTTGTTTGTGTGCAGGTGCAGTATATCATCTAGGTTCTTTTATAGATTTTGTTTTTTACAAGTAAGATGGGAGACCACTGCAGGGAGTAAAGGAGTAACGTATCTGACCTATGTTTTCAAATGATAAATATAGACATTACTTGGAGACCAAAATAAGTGGAGTCAAGGTCAGAAGCAGGTAGAAAGGAAGGATAGCAATAAACCAGGTGATAGATAATAATAACTTGAGTCAGAATGGTAGCAGTATAAATGATAAAAGTGGATGCCTTCTGGAAATTTTTAAAAGTAGAGTCCACAAGGGTCACTGATGGAGTTTGTGTGAAGAAATGTAAGGAATCAAAGTTCACTCTAGGTTTTGTCCCTGAGCAACTTTAGAGAAAGGGCTGATACTGAGATGGATAACTTTTAAGATATCCTCCATTTTTAGAAAAGAGAGAGCATATCAGCACCTATGTTTTGGAACTATTGAACTGCAAGGTTATAGATATCACAATAATGGAGATGTTTGAGGAAGCAATTAGATATCTGAGTTCAAATTTCAGGATAGAAGTCTGACTGAACTGGAATGAATATATATATATATTTATATATAGGTATAAGTTTCAGTTGGATGGAATGTATACACTATGAATGTATATTCATTCTAGTTCAACCAAACTTCTATATTTCAGTATATACATTCAAATATACATATTTCAGGATAGATTGAGTGAATGCACACACTTACACACTTAGACTAAATGCTATTTACAAGCATGGGGTTAGAGATCCCAAAGGGAATAAGTATTAAATACAAGTCAGAGTCCTACACTCTTGGGCATGCCTTGTAAAGAACTTAAGGAGGTGAGACAGAATTCAAAATAGGAGACTACTGAAGTGTGATGGAGGGGAGGAGGGAAATGAAGTTTTGTGGAAACCAAATGAAGAACTATTATCAGTAGTAGGAGGATGTGATATGCACAAATACTAGTGATTGGTCAAATATTATGAAGACATGAAATTAACCATAGAATTTAGTCAGGTATAAATCACTGTGACAGTCATGGCAATTTCAGTGACTTAGCATGGATTAAAGCCTGATTGGTGGGCATTTAAAAGAGAACCAAAGAAAAAGAATATGTCATTTGATACAATCGACTCTTTTGACTCTCCAGCCCAAGACCACCAAGACTGCACTATATTTAAGCAAGTTGTGTTTATTGCTCATTAAAACAAGGAATAACACATATTACAGGGAATTGTGGGCACCTCAGTGAGATTTTCAGTAATTTAGGGACGATTTAAGAAACTAGATCTTTGTTCTAGATAGAAAGCAGCCTAGAAGCAGGGATAACACAGTTGGCTATCTTGATAAATTTTCCCCCAAGGAGCAGAAGACTAGAGTGAGTTCAAAGCCGTAATTAGGAAGGAGCAGTCACTCAGATCAGTCAGGTGATTGGGGTGTTCACTAGCTTGGGGGTTTATATAATGACCTTGTTTTTGTCCTTAGACAAAATTATGAAGTGATTTTGTTTTTGACCTCTTTATTATAGATTTAGACTGACCTTGTCTGATACCAATGTTCTGTGAAATTGTTTATGTTCAAGAAACCACCAAGGTCTAGCTGTGAGTATAATTTTAGTAGATGGTCAGTCAGGAAGGGATCAGAGGAAAGGAATTTGCTCAATGTTTAACTTCTATAACTGAATGTTATTATGTGTGATCCATCTTGTATTAGCATATTTGTTTGTTTTTGTCTTACTTTCCCAATTCTGAAGTCTCATGTTTTGGGGATTAGTATTTACCTAGTGCATGGCATTACAAATTTCATAAATGGGGAAGAAGATGGTAGGACATAAAATCTTGAATAACTTCATGGAGTTAAAATAGATCCACTAGTAATTCGTTGATATTACGTTAAATTTTCACATTACCTTGAGAGAATTTGACTTTAAATTTCTCCTATCCAAAAGACAGTAACCTTTCCATTAGGTCGTCTTCCTTGTTATCTCTTAACTGTGCCTTAGAATTTTTTATACAGATTCTGTAAAATCTTAGTTAAGTAGAAGCATGAGTTTTGTTGCTGCTGCTGCTAATGCTGCAATTGTGTCCATTCTGTTAGTTCTAATTATATTTGTTTTTATAAATGAGAGCTGTAGATTTCCATTGTTAATTTTCTACCCTGACACCTTACTCAATCTTTTCATTATATGTAAACATTTAAAAGTTATTCTCAGGTATTTTGCAGATATGCAGTCAGATTGTCTACAATGATAATTTTATTTAGTCTTTTCAAGTTTCTAGACGTATTGTTGGATTCCTAGTAGATAGTGTTGACAGGTTCTGTTTCTGATCTAATGGTACTATAGCTACTATTCTTTAATAGTATGGATATTCATATATACTTTTAATCTTATGTGAATATCAATTTATACTTACTTTATTGAGATTTTTTATAAAAATTAAAAATGGAAGTCAAATTGTATAAAATGTTTTTACAGCCAGCACCTTTCAAGGTGATTCCTAATGTTAAAACACCCAAGGCTTATTATATAAGGCTTTCTTAATTAGATGCAATACTCTTTATTATATTCATGAATTCTGTTAGTAAAATATATATTAGTGATAATGAAAATATTTTAAATAAATAATTATAAGACATTTCAGGTGATGTATTTTATGGATTTACACATTAAGATTTAAGGATAATACTTTCCTTAATTGTGAAAGCCTCCATTATATTATAGGAAAACACAGCTTAAAATCACATTATAATTTTCTATATCATTTGTAGAATTCCCTGTGAACACATCTGGACCTGGTGTTTTTAAAATGGGGAGAATACTTCTATAATTTTGTTTAAACTTATGAAAACAGAGTGAATTTACATTTTGTTATACACACTGAGATCAGTTTTAGTGAATTATCTTTTCATAGAGCGCTATTTATTTTGTGTTGTACTTTCGGATTTTGTAATTGACTTTTTATTGTATTATTATGTGTACTTAAAATTAAAGAGAATTCTCTTTTCAAATCATATATATTTAGTATATTCTCAATATAAATCTCCATATATATTTCAGCATATGATTTTTTCTCAATATACATTTTCAAATTTTCACTTTATTTTTCAATAAATAATATACTTTTTCAACATATAAATTTTCAATTTATATTTCAATATATAACATATCTGCATATATTATACATTTATATTTAATGCATATTAACCACATAAGTGATTATGTTATTTAAGTTTTATATGTCTGTTTCTATCTGACTGAAGTAAAATTAATGTAACTGAATATTGTCTCCCACTGTTAATATATTTTGGTCTTGCCTATTTCACATGTCTTTCTCTGTTATATTAATGTTAAATCTATATTATTTGGCAAACAGATGCTCAAAATCATCAGGTCTTTGTTATAGACTCCATGCTTTGCCAATTTATTTATTTTTATAAGATTTATTTATTTATGCATACATGAACTGGGGTAAAGGTCAGAGATGTTGAGGGTGAGAGGATTCACTAGAGACAGAATGGGGAACAAAATAGGCAGATCGACTGAAATACACTGCTAAGGGGAGCAGCGGGCAAGGCAGGAGAGGTCTGCTGTGCCATGTGGGTCAGCTCCCTGGCCTGGGATTGAACTCTTGCTCAGTGACTGAAGATGCTTCGTAGTGCAGTGCTTAACTCCTTGTGCCACCAGGGAGGCCCCCATGTTTTGTCAAATTTAAATGACATTTAAGTTTTGTTACTGCATGTCAGTTTGGGGGGCTTTCTATTTCTCTCCCCTTTATGCTCTTTAATCTACTGCCAATATTATTAGCTTTTACTTACTAGAACTATGTAACAAATTTAAAGTTAGTTACTATATTGTTTTAATTAATCTTGTTTTTACTATAATTTGAAGCCTGGAAGCATAATACTTTTGTTCTTTTTGTCACAATTACTTTGGCTATTCAGTTTCTTTCTTAGATCATAACATTTTTAGTAATGTTTGCTCTATTTCCTGGAAGAAAACTATCGGAACTTTTATCAGGATTGCCTTAAATCTCTTTATTGCTTTGGGTAGGATGACCATTTTAATATTAATAAAATGTTAAAATAAGTATATTTAACAATGTGAATTCTTCCAACCCTTGAGCAGGGAATAACTTTCCATTTTCTTGAATCTTCTTTTATTTCTTCTAACATAATGTTATAGTTTTTGTCCTTTAGGTCCTTCATCATTTGTTAATTGCTAGTACTTAATTCTTTTTTTATGTAAGTTTTTCATTCATGGTCTTTATTATGTTGCATATGTTCCTTCTATCAGCATCTTACTATTTTTAAAATAAATGGATGTTGTATATTGTCACTGTATAAACAGGTAACACACAGATCAATGTGAAAGAATTCAAAGCTCAGAAATTAAACTCACTCTTATGTGGATAGTTAATTTATGACAAAGGAGCCACTAAAATACAATGGAGAAAGGAAAGTCTCTCCAACAAATGGTGCTGGGAAAATTGGACAACCACTTGTCAAAGAATGAAATTAAATGGCCATTTCACACCACGTGCAAAAATTTATTCCTAATGAATTAATTTGTATATAAAACTTGAAACCATAAAGTAGACAGGAGAAAACAGAGTGGCGAGAGGAGATGGTAACAGAGTGAATGGCACTAATGGACCGTAGTGGAAGTTTGTTTTTTTTTTTTTAAGATTTATTGTATTTATTTATGCATTCAAGAGCTGGGCTTAATGTCAGAGGTGTGGAGGAAGGAGACAAGGCAGTAGAGGATTCACCAGAGACAGAGTGGGGAGCAGAACAAATGGATTGACTAAAATACACTGCTGAAGGGAGCATGGGCAAAACAGCAGAGTTCTGCTATGCCATGTGGGTTATCTCCCTGACAGGAGATTGAACTCCTACTGCAAATAGCTTTATAGTGCTAAGACTTAACCCCTTGTGACATAAGGGAGGCTACTAGTGGAGGATTATTAGAGTTTTGGTAGTGATATGATGACATGTTTATAGAAGTGTGAATTTCTGAAATATATAGTGTTATAAAATAATTACCTAAATAAACATAGTAGAAAATAATCTGGAAAGCAGTCCCCATCCTACCCTATGATAACAATCATTTTTCAAATTTTTCAAATTTTTGGTTTTTTGCTTTTTAATACAGCTTTTAGAAGCAAACTGTCATGTTTCAAGTTGGATGTGTTTAATTTTTCATTAGAATTGCATGACATCTATGATTCATTTTGTGAGCAATAAATATCTTTACAATATTAAGTATTCCTGTTCGTGGATAACAACATTTTTACTTTTGTTGAATTATCTTGAATGTCTCTCAGTAAAGTTTTATAATTTTCTATACATAGGTCTAGGACATCTGTTAGATTTATTCCTAGGTGTTTTTAAAATATTGCTTCCATAAAAATAGTACCTTTTAAAATTATGTTTTCTAATTGTTCCTGATGTGTAGAAATGCAATTGATCTTTACATAGTAAAATGCAATTGATTTTTACATTTCTCTACTTTGCTGAAGTTCCCTAAGTTTATAATCAATCACGTTACCTGTAAATAATTACATTGATCCTTATACCTTAACTTAATTTTCTTGGCTTCTGTATTGGCTAGAAGCTTTACTACAAGTTGAATAAGGATGAAGTCTATGGATCTCTTTGTTTTATTCCAGACTTAAACAAAACATAATATTGTCTGATTAAGATGCTTATTCTATTTTTATTTTTACAAATGCATTTTATCAGGTTAAGAAGATTCCATTTATGCCTAATTAATTAACACTTTGATTATGAATAATTTTTAAATTCTTCAACTGCTTCTTTGTGTATACTTAGACTATTATGTAGTCACTTCTAAATGAACAATGATGAAATTAGTATATTTCAGCTATTTTTTTCTTTCCCTATATTTCCTGCCATGGGTATTTAGTTGATACTATTTTTAAATGTTTACATTTATGTTTTAAAATATACTTATATAATTTGCCTTATTTTTATTTTATCTCTCTTGACCCTCATATAAGAAAGATAGGAAAATAAGTACATTTACACCATTTTCTTACCATTTTTCTTTCTTCATCAGACTTTTAATATTTATATTTTATTATTCTGTAACTATAATTTCCTGATTCATTTCAGTTTTCAGATAATAGTTAAATTATAATTAGTCACATCCATTACCTTTAATATAGTTTCTCATTCCAACTCTTAGTTAAATGGATTCTATTTTTTGTTCATTAATTTTATTTCTCTGATCATTCATTGCATGTATTTAGATAAAAAGGTGTTCCTTTATCTTCACGGACTTGTATATTTAGCTCCTTCTCAGGTTTGAAAAATTCCTTCATTATTTCTTTGAATAAGTTCCCTATGACCCCTCTTCTCATCCCTTTCTGAGATTCACATTATCCCTATATTACCAATCTTAATGGAGTCAAATATTTCTCCAGGTGTGTCTCTTTTTGTTTTTCTTCATATATCTCACCCTCCACCTCAGGTCTTTACACATTACTTTCTTTGAGGTCACTGATTTGATCCTGCATTGGTCTATTCTGCTTCATAGCTTTCTCTAGAAATTTTATCTCATTTACTCATCTTTTTACGTTTTCAAACTATTATTTTATATTTAGCATTTCAACTTCTATTTTCTGTTCATTAATTTCTCTGATCATCATTTGTTTTTTTCTGAATTTTGTTGATCAACTTAATTAGCTTTTCTGAGTTATCTTGTATCACTTTGATTTGATTTTCTGTGTTTTCATCTATCTCTGAGTTGAACATAAGATGTGAAACCATAAAAAACTTAGAAGAAAACATAGATAAAGTACTCTAAGTCATTGGTTTCGGAGGTGTCCTTCAGGAGTTGACTGTAACAGCAAGGGATTCAAAATAAAAAATGAACAAATAGGGCTAAATAATCCTAAAAAAAACACAAGTTCTTATGAGCAATGAAAGAAACTATCATTGAAATGAATAAAACACCCTATAAAATGAGAGAACATCTTTGCAAAGCACATCTGATCTTTGAAGAGCTAAGATCTTTAAGTAAAAAGAAAATATATGACCAAGTGAAAAATTTGGCAAAGAGCTAATTAAGATGTACCTAAAGAAGAAAGTGGTGATGGTTTACAGGCAGATGAACAAAAATGCTCATCATATCACAAAAGAAATGCAAATCAAGATCATAAGGAGATATCGCTTCACACCTGTGAGAATGGCCCTTATCTGAAATACAAGAAATAAGTGTTATTAAGAATGGGGGTAAAAGAAAATATGTTGTTGGTAAGAATGTAGGCTAGTTTATCTTTTATAGAAAAATGATAGTTTATCATAAATAAATTAATTCTCCATATGACCCAATGATTCCACTCTTCAGTAACGTCCAGTAAAATACAAAATAAAACAAAACAAAAACAACCCCACTTATTCACAGGAAAACATGCACCCATATGTTCATTTCAGCACTATATACAATGGTTAAGCTATGGAAGTCACCTAAGTACCCAGTGACAGATGAGTAAATTAAGATATGGCATATACCTACATATATATATATACACACACACGGTGTATTACTAAATCAGCTTTAAAAAGATAGAATCTTGCTATTTGTAAAGACATGGATGGAATTGGAGGGGATTATGCTAAGTGAAATAAGTCAGGAGAAAGACAAATACCAGATGGTGTCACTTATGTGTGGTATAGAGAGAAAAAAAAATAAAAGAGCAGTCAAAATTAAACAATCCCTTAAAATATGACTGCAAATTTGAGACTATCTGAGAGGGTAGGGAAATAGGGAACAAAGAGGGCAAAGGGCCCAATGGACCTTGGAAGAAGATTATCTTTTTATTTTGGCATCTATCTATCTATCTATCTAGCTATCTATCTATCTATCTATCTATTTATCTATCTATCTATCTATCTATCTATCTATCTATCTATCTATCTGTCTGTCTATCTATCTATCATCAATCTATACACACATGTTTTTGGTTGAACCATTTGGAAGAATATCAAAGATGTGTAACCATACCCATAAATACTTCAGTATCTAACTACTAAAGAATAGGATATTTTTCTTTTATTGGGATCAGATAGTAATTTTATTTTTAATTTTCCATAGTGATTGCACCATTTGACATTAACACTTAGTGCACAAGTTTCAATTTCTCTACATTCTTGCCAATACTTGTTTTGTTTTAAATAGTAGGCATTCTGATGGGTGTGAGAGTGTATCTTACTGTGATTTTGTCATGCATTTCCCTAGTTATTAGTAATTGTTGAATTTTTTTTCTTATGCTCATTGATCATTTGTATATAATCTGTGGAAAATGTTTATTAAAATCCTTTGCCCATTTTTTTTCATTGTGTTGTTTGGTTTTGTTGTTGCATTTCTTCATAATCACAATACCAGTATTACACTCAGGAAATTTAACCTTAATTTAAAATTTTTATCATGTACCCAGATTATGTTATTTGTAAAGATCTGTGAGGAAAGATATAATTTAGAGGTATATTTCACATGCCCTCTCTGTAACCAGTCCTGGTGGTTAGCAAATTCTTTTTAAGATGGTAATATTTCACATTTTTAAGCTCATAGCTTTTTGAAAAATCTGATTTGGGCCTTATATCCTGGAAAATATCTACTCAAGAAATAGAGCAGTCAAAAGTTCACGCATGTGCAAGGGTTCACAACTCCTTTGAGTCCATAAATGAAAATACCCTAGGGAAGGAGGAAGTCCATGGTTTTCAAGTTAAGTTTTTTTAATGTCCCATTTAAATTCTTTCCCTTAGACTTAGAAAAGATGGAGTGAAATTAGTCTTAAATTAATCAAAAAAATGTCCCCCTGTTTTTATTGGGCTTCTGTCAAGGAGTCTTCTTCCCCTCACCCTTCCTCATTCCTTTTTTTACTTTCTTTTTCCCCTAATTCCTCCTAATTCCTTTTCTTCTTTTTTTAATTATAAAACACACAGTTATTAATTAATTGCATAGTTTAGTGAATTAGGCAAATGTGTATATTAGTAAGACTAATATCAGAAAAGATATACAATATGGCCATCACTCTTGAAAATACAATCAATTCTTCACCTCTTCATCAGAAACCACTAGATATATTGATTTTCTAAGAGATTTTTTGTTGTTTCCTTAAAATTCATATAAATAGTGTAATAAGGTACAAACTCTTTTTATCTGTCTTCTTTCACTGAACATAATATTTTGACTCATTGACACAGTCTTATCATTTGGGTTATATAACTTACATGACCTAATAGTAAAGTTATCAGAGGTGGAAAAAAATGCCATGTGGTACTTAAGACAATACTCAAGCCAGAATCACCACATAGATATCTGGGCTTCTAGAGCAAGGTTGTGCTATATACAAAAGAGAATTATAAAACTTTGCATTAGCTCCAGATATACTACTGAATCCTTGTTGAGATAAAATACCTGACCTTGAATTACAACTTATTATGTTCTTAGACATTGAATAGGCAGATAGCCAGACCCCCTGTCACCCACCTCTGCTACACCATCACTTCTCCATCATCTTACAATTGTCATGCAATCAAAGATTTCTTTGGAGAGTTAATAGAGAACTAGGAAGCCCAACCTTGGTTCATGGATGAATTGGATCATAAAGTGGACATTGAGATAAAATTGGATGTTTACTGCAGAGGTCTGCACTAAGGGATGACAGTAGAGGCACAGAACATCCTTCCAGAAGTAAAACATCCAGAGGATATCTGGTCTGCTGCTTTATGTGGAAAGGGAAGCTGCTTTCTCTTTATGAGGTTATAGGTATAGGTTTGATGTAAGCATGTACTCATGAGCAGTGGCAAATGGCCTGGACAACTAGTTAACAATTGGTAGATAAAATACTGTAACTCATTCTGCTTTCTTTTTTTTTTTTTTTTTAGAGATTTTTTTTTATTTATGCATACAAGAGCAGGGATACAGGCCAGAGGCACGGGAGGTGAGAGAATTCACCAGAGACAGAGTGGGGAGCAGAACAGGCAGATTGACTGAAATACACTGCTGAAGGGAGCAGAGGATGAGGCAGGAGAGGTCTGCCTCACCATGTGGGGACCCTCCCTGGCCAGGGATCGAACTCACGCTGTTGTGCCACGGATGCTTCACAGTGTGGCGCTCAATCCGCTGCGCCACAAGGGAGGCCTCATTCCGCTTTCTTTATGCCAATGACAAATTTTAAGGTTTTACCTCATTGTTTCATCATGGAGTCAACAAAACACAACTACCTAAAATTCATTTCCATTAAATCAAATTACTTAAAAGTTGGGTTAGCTATAATAATCCCAGGGTTACTATCAAATTGTTTTTAACAAGATTACTATAATCATGATAAATAAACATTGGTAAACCAAGCTAATTTACATTTACCTCTTTTCCACTGGTTCCCCGTGGAACTTCACAAATCTCTTTTGTTCTTTTCTTTTTTTTTTTTTTAAATGTATAAGTTCTTTTTTTTTTTTTTAAAGATTTATTTATTTATGCATACAAGAGCTGGGGTACAGGCCAGAGGTGTGGGGGGTGAGAGGATTCACCACAGAGAGCTGGGAGCAGAACAGGCAGAGCAACTGAAGTACACTGCTGAGGGGAGCAGCGGGCACAGCAGGAGAGGTCTGCGTGCCATGTGGGTCCCTTCCCTGGCCGGCAGCAGGGATCGAACTCGTGCTGCGGTGGCTGCCGTTTGCTTCATAGTGTGTTGCTTAACCCACTGCGCCACCAGGGAGGCCTCTTTTGTTCTTTTCAATAATAAGATTATGCATGTAATAAATGCAGACTTTTCCCCTTATCCTCCATGGCTCATATTTTCAGAGACCATGGATATCTCCTTATTTATCTCTGTAACAATATTAAGATTCTAATCTAATACCTTCTATACAACCATAGATTATATATTTTCATAGAGGGTTTTAAAACAATATGCCAGAAAATTTACTTATGCTAAACAGGATCATTCAATTTTGGCAAATTATAGCTTTGGGAAGCAAGATTTTTAAATAATCCAATGTTACTTAAAACAATAATCGGTTTCATATTTTTATAATAACTGCTACTTTGAACTTTTGAGAATAATTTCTGATATTTACTGTTGGCATCAAGAACTGAACAGTACCCTTCCACTGGCCCCAATTACATGTGAACCCTTAACTTCTAATGTGACTGCATCTGGAGAATTGGCCTTCAGAAACAAGATTGTAAGGATGGGGTCATAAGGAAGGGTTCCATAGGATTAATGTCTTTATAAGAAGAGGTACTAGGGATTTCTATCTCTTCCTGTTATGAGAAAACCCAGTGAGAAAGCAGCCATCTGAAAGCAGGTGGAGGGATCCCACCAGAAACCAACCCTTCTGGACCCTGATCTTGGATTCCCAACCTCCAGACCTGTAAGAAATAGGCCATGCAGTCTATGGTATTGTCTTATAGCAGCCTTGGAGACCACAAAAGTTTTTATTTATTAATATTTGTTTCAAAAGCTCCAGCACATAACTTATTTTAATTTTGGAAGAGATACATAATAGAGATGATATTTTGTTGGTTAGGCTTTTAGGTGTTTTGTAAAAATCTTCCAAGGCAAATAAAGAGTGTCTTGGGAAATAAATGTTAATAGGTTCACATAAGTAACTTCCAGCTTAAAGCCATCTGGGCAGCAGAAGCCACAGGGATCCTAAGCCAGCCAGCTGGTATGGCTGGGAAGGTACTGGTGTGTTGTGACAGGAATTTTGTTGTAGCTTTGCGGTGGGAATGCAATGAGAAACATAGCATTTGTGGAGCAGGTTTGCAAGGCAAGACTCTGCTACTTGAGCCATCTATTGAAAGCATACATGCTAGTAAAAGCTGATCATGTGACAATGGTATGAGGAATGAAGTCCAGAGGGTGGGATTGGAATGGGGGACAAGGTTTTATGAGGAACAGAGAAGGGGACATCGTGTTCATATGTCAAGAGCCATTTGCATCAGCATAGTATTGCTATTATCACAGGCAGCGTTATCTGGAGACAAACATGGAGATAGTCACGTAATCAAGTCAGCAGCAGCGTAGGAGTCCCCTGGCTTGCCTCCTGATACGGGCTATATTCTGTAGGTTGTCAATGCTCTGCTGTGATTTGCAGATAGCTAATAGGTCACAGTTGCCCATAGTGTCCAGCTAGTAGCTAGCTCCTGTTTTTGGGTAAGGGTACCAGCTACCACATTTACTGTTCACAACTGGTGGATTATCCCAGTGAAGTATCCATGTGGAAGGAATTTGCTCCTTCCTGTGACCTCAAATGTAAAAGCTAATGACAAAGTAGTAAGAAAAAAATCTTCAGTTATCAAAACACAGTAACTCAATCCCTCATAGAATAAAATGGGATTGTATATTCACATGGCTTCATTTCTGCAAATATGAGGAATAAAAAAAATGTATTGCTAGTTTTCAGACTTTCCATTGCAAAAATAACAGGAGACTGTTTTCTCATGCTTGATTAGAGTTATATTATTTATGTGTCCCTTCAGATTAGTTTTGTGAACCAATTCAATTTTTTGTTATATCATGAGACTCCAGATATTGAAATATTTTATAGTTCATGTTTTTTTAACCTTTCACTTTTATTTTCTTTATTTGTCTTTATCATTTTCTGTTTTGTGACGTGTCTCTCTGTTTTTTTTTTTTTTAAAGATTTATTTATTTATGCATACAAGCACTGGGGCACAGGCCAGAGGTGTGGGGGGGGGGGTGAGAGGATTCACCACAGAGAGTGGGGAGCAGAACAGGCAGATCAACAGAAGTACACTGCTGAGGGGAGCAGCGGGCACAGCAGGAGAGGTCTGTCGCACCATGTGGGTCCCCCCCCTGGCCGGCAGCAGGGATCGAACTCCTGCTGCAGTGGCTGCGATTTGCTTTGTAGTGCGTTGCTTAACCCACTGCGCCACCAGGGGAGGCCAGTGTGTCTCTCTGTTTTTATCTGTGGCCTACTTATTTTCTAATTTCCAGGCATGAGGTCTTAAATTGGTTGTGCAAATTAGACTCGGCAGACATTAGGGGCATGCTGGTGAGTTTTCAGAAGTAAAGTCTCCAAGGTTTACTGCTTAACAGCTTGCTGAAAGAGTAACAAGGCAAGGTTTACTCTGGAGGTCATAAAGTTCTGACTTAGAACTTTTGCTGCTATATTTTGGCAGTGTGATCTGTGTGATAAGCTACCTGATTTCTTTGAGACTCCATAACTGGTAACTGAAAAAATGATGCATACCTCTCAATGTTGGAAAGATAAGAGTTAGTGTTGCAAAGAAGAGAACTCAATAAATGTGAACTCTTATTAATAGTGTCCCTTCTGGCCCATTGTCTTTGGAAGGCATTTACCTCTGGTGGCGAGGAAGAATTAAAGATGACTAAGGCATATAGGAAATGAGGAACTTGGAAGGGCCTGGAGAAACTGTTATTTTCATCTAGAGGAAAGTCTAAATCATTCATGATAGATAGTTTTGATTTTCTTTTTTAATATCGCCAGGAATGGAGATTTTAACGCTTCACAAGAAAGTTTATTCTAGTATTTCATCATCATAATGTTTAAGAAGTTCTTCCTTATATTCACCAGATATCTGCTGATTTTAATGTAAGCTCATTTTCTCAAACTAAGACCTCAGGGGAAAGAAGAAATGCTATTTAGCCGCTCAGTTGTGAAAACCTTCAGATATTGACTCATCCCTCCTTTTCTGTTTCTCCCCAAGTCTGAAAGTCCAACAGGCCTTTGAACAGCTCCTCATAGATCCCAGGCTCCATTGATTTATCATCTTTGGTTCTTTCATATGGCAGTTTTTTTCTTTACATCTGGCTAAGTATTTATTTCTTTATTCTCAACAGAGTCAAACTACTATAGGATGTAAGGGAAAGATATCAAGACTGCAAAACAACAAACAAACAAAGGAAACAAAACATTATACTTATTTTGATTGTATACTGACAAATTCCAGAATTTATTAGATAAGAGTTCCTGCCATAAAGGGGACTTACAAAGGATTCTAGAATCTTTTGTGGTAAATCATAGTAAGGCAGTTTAGTGATAAAGAATATGAGATTTAAGTTGTATTTCCAGCCTAATGTGAGCTAATGTAACTCATTAGCATATTAGTTCGCTTACCCAAGCCTCAGCTTTTTTCTCTTTGCAAAGGGACAATACATGAACTAATTTCCTAGGGTTCCTGTGGTTATCATTTCGCATCTGGTTTTCAATTCATTTCCTCTCAGCTCTAAGTTCACCTTCTGGAATGTCTTCATGTTGGACAGCATTCCTTTAAGCAACTCTCTGTCACATGTACATGGTGTTGAGCTTTCTAGGGAGGACACAAGAGAAGAAAGGGCTCCCTGCTGCATGGCAGGTCCCTGGAATGGGAGTGAGGAATTCAGTGCAGCTCTGGCCAGTCTGGTAGCCAGAAACCCCACCTGGTCTGGTGATCACCCTCCTTTGGTTCTCTCCACATGGAGACCTGCATCCTCAAGGGCTGTTCCTCACATGGCACCCTAACCACCTTGCACACTCTAGTGTGATCCATGCCTATGCCCAGAGAGTTCCTTTCTCTGCTTATTCATTGCTAGTTACCTATGCTCTGTGGGAACTCCAGAGGTCTTTCTGCTTGCCTGCTGTTGACAAATGCCCAAGGTCTGAATCCCATTCTCAAGGAGGGATACTTTTGAGTCTTTCCATGAGCACTCAGGGATGATATAGAGGTTCCGTCTACCATATAGTCACTCTTTTATCAGTTTATTGATTCTTTATATTAAACCTCTCCTGTTTAACCCACTATGTGGTTTCCTCTCCTGGTCTGGCTGGACCTAGACAGGTAGAATATAAAACTGTTCTCAGATCCCTGACTCCAGGAGGTTTTGTGGACTTCTGAGCTCTGATCCAATATGGTATTCCATCCCTGTCAATTACCCATCAGTTATGGAACTGGCAGGGTTGGTTGATGTGGGCTCCTCTGATGGTCAGACTTGGCTCAGGATTACCCTCCCTGCTACCTTCAGGCTTTCTTTAAACTGTGCTGTATATTTCCCTTCCAACCTCCTTTTCCTTCAATGTTTTCCTCAGTAGTTAGATCTGACCTTAACCTCTGTAAACTTCTTCCAATTTCTCCTAACATGTTTTCCCCATAAATTTCCTGCAGATATAATTCTATCTTGTTATATGAATCATGGAGGATCCAAGCAAATACTTTAGGGATTAAAAGAATGAGTAGGGTCAAGTGTGTAGTGGTTGCTTGATAAATGCTGGTTATGGGGAAGTTGAGGATGACATAATTAGATAAAGTGCCAGAGATCATTTAAGACTTTTAAGTGAATAAAATATTTTTTTTGCTAGCTAGATCTGATTTCTTTTATGATTTAGTAGGAGAAATAAAATATTAGTGTAGGTTTGGTTTTTCTTTGAAAATTGCTAATGTATGAGAAAAGTAGACATTGTACAATGGAACTGCCATCTAAAATGTCTTTGTTTTTGTCTGTGTGCCTAAAGTATGAAGGGAAATCTAGAAAGAATAAACTAGATAGATATTCAGTTTTTTTTTTCTTTTTGGATTTTCCTCCATACTTTGTTCATATCTCTGTCATACATTTATTAAATGATATTTTAAAGATATACCATTTTCCATATTAGATGCCCCTTCTAGCTTTTAGGACTTGACTTATTTTTCAATTGCTAGTGATACCAGGACTCCTGACAAAGTAGGCAGATTGCATGTTTGCATGGATTAATTGGAAAAAAAAAATAAATGCCAGAGCTCCAGTTATCAAAGCTTCAATGCTAAGTAAACGTCTTGGTTTTATTTTTCTGGTGAAGAATTAGCAAGTATTGTTTTTCTGATATCACTCATGGCCACAGATAACTGAGTTGAGAAATCTTTGATTTCTTTGAGTTTTAGAAAACTCTTAGTTCATCTTTTTTCTTTGCCTATAACCAGTAAACTCAGAACCAGCAAGAATCCAAAAACTCCTATGTGGAATGCTATGTTTGGGTCTCGGTGCTTTCCAATATTTGACTCTGATAAAATGGAAAATATGCAATGATGTGATAAGAACTTAGCTTTATATATTTTGTAGACTACTCTTTTCACCTCAGAAGATTTTTCTGACTTTTTTTCCCCCTGACTAAAATCTAGCAGAAACTATATCCAGGTTCTGACCTACTCTTAGGTGCCTGTAATTCTTATCTGGCCTACCTAGATCCTTAGGTATTTTTTTTTAAGATTTATTTATTTATGCATATAAGCACTGGGGTACAGGCCAGAGGTGTGTGGGGGTGAGAGGATTCACCACAGACAGAGCAGGGAGCAGAATAGGCAGATCAACGGAGGTACACTGCTGAGGGGAGCAGCGGGCACAGCAGGAGAGGTCTGCTGCACCATGTGGGTCCCCTTCCTGGCCAGCAGCAGGGATCAAACTCGTGCTGCAGTGGCTGCGGTTTGCTTCACAGTGAGTTGCTTAACCCACTGTGCCACCAGGGAGGCCCGATCCTTAGGTATTATTGTTTTTCTTTTTCGGCCAAAAATATGCCTGTTCATGTTGTTTTGAATTTGACTAAAAGAACTAAAAATAATTGGTTTTCACGGTTGCAATTCAGTGTTAATAATGGAGTCTTCATTCATACTGCTTTGTGCATCCTTTTTACCTGTGATGGAAGGAGAATGTCCTACCTCAGCGTAGGAAAAGTAAGAGATAAGAAACCTGAGACAGTTGGTCTTATCCTGTTTAATGTGCAAGTTTATCACATGGTGCTGACTTCCCTGTCTGGCTCTAAATACTGTTTGGCTCTAAAATATTCTTCAAGGACCCAGGCCATTGAAAGATGTGCAATGTCTCTCCCTGCTCAATTCTGACAGGGTTTGCTATATTTACTATCTCATAATAAAAGGTATCCAAGGGCTGGTAGACTCTGTATGTGATGGATGGCATGTTAGGAATAACTAGTGCCAATTTTCAACTGGTGCCAACTAAGGAACTGATTGCAAAGATTTTACTGTAAGTGAGTGAGAAATAATTGTATAAGGTTTGACCCTGCAGGGTGTCCAGCTGGAGGAATTTGGGACTTTCCAGATAAAATTTAGATGCAGAGCCAGAGAATGTGGTTAAACGTTTTGGCTGATTCAATCATAAACTAAGTGCTGTTATATGTAATATATATTCTGTAACCTCCATTTAACCTTAGAAAGGTAACTTGGATTGGGTGTGCTGTTATGGTAATTCATTCTTTTAGTTATATTCTTGTTGCAGCAGAAGAGATAACTTTGGCAATCAGGAATATATCTAGACTTGTATGCTCCACCACATACACCATTAACATAAATGCTTCTTTTCACTCAAGGCCCTGGAAATAGTAGCTGTGATTAATATGCTCAGCCATATGCTTTCTTATACTCCTTAAAAGCAAAAGATGATTTTTAAAGAATTAAATATGATTAGAATTCATTCTGTAATCACACTAGCAAATGGGATTTAAAAGGATATAACAGAAAAACATTGGGCAAAGCAGAAATGTCAGCTAAGAAATTGATTTCTTATGACAAAGGCTATCTTTTTGCCTCTTCATTTTCAATGGAATAGGAAAAGAATCCTAAAATATGAAATATAATCAGGTTCTTTCTTGGCCAAACCCCCAAATTTTAGTTTTACACTGTAGTTCTAGGTTTTCTTCTTGAGCTCTGCTCTTCCTACCCCTGCCCAGGCTCATCCATAAGGACTCACCTTCCTCTGATTGGAACATTTTGGGATTTAGAGGGTTGACCACCTCACTGTGCTTTTATGCGGTCAGCATACATCTCCAGAAATTTCTATGTCACTAAGGAAACTGGGCACTCTGGGCATTTAAACTCTCCTCACACAGCCAAGTCCACAAAGGTCTTGGTTGAGAATAGACTCAGGGATGATTAAGTAACTCTAGGATGTCCATGAGGTGCAAGACACATTCTGCAACATAGCTCAGATGAGCGAACCATGTTTTAAGAATTGAATTAACAGAGTCAATCAGCAATGTTTTTATGCTCCCATTTATGCTCAGCTAAGCAATTCTTTTATGCTCCCATTTATGCTCAGCTAAGCCTTGTGTGCCAGTTTGCTGCTAAGGTGACTTATTTATAAAATGAATATTTTCAAAGACTGTCCTTTATAAGAACATGTCTGCTTGGAATCTGAATTAAAGAAAAAATATATTCAATTTAAATAAACAATATACCATAAGCATGGAAAGTATTTATAAAAGATTATTTTTTATTGTATTCTGATATAAGAATAATTTGTTGGGAGGGGAGAGGGGAGAAATTCAAGGAGACATGGAAAACCACAAGGAGTGATTGAAGCTGGAAAAACTGATCCAGCTTTAGATGAGTAAATTCTAATTTGGCGAGGAAATGACTATGTCACCTAAAGACTCTTAGGAGCCCTTGCCTGACTTCTGCTTCCTGGAATAGATCAGCTCTCTTAGTGACCTGTGGAACCAATTGGATGACAATCGTTAAAATTCTCATTTTGTCAATGTTGGCCACATCTGTTGGACTGGACGGTTCACAAAGGCAGGGATCTGATTTGCTTGTTGATGAATCCTAGAACTAACACATGCCTTTCACTACAAGGCACTTGATCCATACTCAGTAATAACAGAGAAATATTGGAACAGATACTTAGTGAGTAGTAACCAGTGTGTGTGTGGAGGCTGAGGTGGAGGGAGTAGAGCAGTTCATGAGTCCCAGGTGAGGAACATGCAGCTATGGAAGCAGCCCATTGGGTCTTTGGAGAGAACTACCCTAATCACAGCCAGGAGACCCATTATGGGGAGAGTGGGGATTGAAGGTAGCAGGACCTTGCACCAGGCTGGTGGCCACATGATGACCCAAGGTGAGACCAAGTTTAAAGGTGGGACTTAAGGAAGTCAAACTATGGAAGAACAAGGACTTTAGAAGTTGAGACCTACATTCAGCTTGATGCTCTGACTCTAATGAAACCTATTTCTAGATAGATGTTGCCATGACCATTATCAGCTGGAAACAAGAGAACTGAGCTGTGATTCTTTGGTTCCCAGTCCTGGCTCTGTCACTTTCTAATCAATAGGTCAGTTTCTAAAATGGTTACCGTGAAGCCCTTTTTACCTAATAAAACAAAAGCTTATTTTCTGTCATCAAGACTTTGTAAAAATCAAAAGAAAAAATTACATCACAGGAAAAATATTCAAAATGTAACCACAATTGCCTAATTCATTCTCTTGCAGCCCAAATGGTAAAGAGATCAGTTCTTGCTGAATCCTTTGGAGAAGTTGCCATGACCCTTTGGTGCATTTTTAACTCATCTTCAAGCACAAGAACAAACTTTGGAAAGTATCCTCAGAGTCTGGAGGGACAGAGAAACAAGACTGATGAAGGGTGCACAGCCCAAGCCTGAGCCATGTTCCCAAGAACCAGCAGAGGAGGAGGCCAAAGTGGCTGGGCAAGAGGGCAGCCCTTGCCCTCTTTCTGCACCAACCTCCACCATTCTCCACAAAGGAAAGATGTGTGTAGGTGTGGTGTGCAGGCACACAGGGTTTAGGTGCCACTGTCCCAGTCATTTATCCACTTACTTATCCCCCAAATATTTGTAAGCCGCTGTGATATGCAGGCTCTATAGTAAGCCTTGGGGATATGGTGTGAAAACCATCAGTTGGGTCCCAGTTTCATGAATCACCAACAGACACTATCTTTGCTCTGGGTCCCTTTTCGTTAAGGCAGTATCTAGATAGCACCTCATTCTCTATTCAGGGGGCTCCTCTCTTACTTATCTTGGGGAACTCATGCCCTTAAATGGTCCCATTTGTGTTCAGTTGTCATCAACTAAAGTTATTTCAGTGAAGACTTTAGCTTTTACATACTTATATACAAACTCTTTAATTTTTCCTTTTCCAATTTGTGCCCTATTATCTGAGGAAAATCTTTTCTACAACCTTAACTATAGTAGGTAGACATAAGGATACCAATAATGATCTACCATGTTAAGGAATAGAAAATGCCTAGTAAAACAAGAGAGAAAATAAATCTTTAAAAAAAATTCTATTGATATATTTTTAACATTGTTGTTCATTTTTGTACTTGATTTCACCACCGAGATACCCATGAGCTGTCACCATAGTCTCTTGTGCTCTTCTCTCCTTTATTTTGCTTTCTTTCCCTCCTCCTCCCTGTTGAATGTCTTCAACTTATAGTTTGCCTGCTAGTTTCATCTTTTTTTTTTGAGGAAAAAAAATCTTTAAAGTCCCTCTTGTCAACTAAAGAGAACTTCATAATTTCTTACTAATTTATTTCAAATGCAAATTTAATTATTTTGTTTCATTTAAAATAAACCGTATTTGGCAACTATATGAATGGTCAAAAAATTTAGTGTTCCCCTATGGCTCCAAGCATACTTTCTAATATTATTTAAAAAGAAAAATGTGTTTTTCATTTGAGAGATGTGCCAGTAATGACAGGATTTTTAACTCATTATAGAATGAATGGTGAAATTTACTTGAAAATTCATGGTTATAACTCCATAAAATACTGGCAATTTCATGGTGTTTTAAAACAGAATTTTTTAATATATATTAATCCTGCTGTTTTCACATTCCTTAGATGCCATCAAGCTCCTCATCCTAACAGCTGGGACAACAGCAGGCCCTGAGGCTGTATGATACCCTGGAAGAGAATTTTTAAGAATTTCAGAATGCAGTCTGCCAGAGAATGTCCCTAATGCCTTCCAGAAAGAAACAGCTGGTTGCTGCTAGACTTTCTGAATTCATCCTATGCTGTATCCAAGAAAACTAGTATCCAAAATTTTCTTGCTCCCCGTGTTTCTCTCCTCCAAATAGGTATTTAAGTATTTTGTAAATTTTTCTTCATTCAGATTTAAAAAAGTTTTGAGTCTCGTAATGCTTATACTGTCTATTTTAAATGTAACAGTTTGAAACAGGAGATACACTGGAACAACAAAAGCTTATCTCTGGGAGTTTTTATCATCCCCTTTTCCAGATGGATCCCAAAACATTGCCAGGAACACTGCCTTATTCATAACTTAGAACAGAAATACATAGAGAACTGTAACAATTGTCCTCACTACAACTACTTTCTGCAATTACCAACGGAAATAACAGAAATGCTAGGAAAACACATATTCATCAAAAAAGCAGATTTTTTTTTCTTTGTGAGCTGTAATTAGTTCCTGTGCCAATTTCCATTCTCTAAATTGCATACTAGATGATGGGAATTTTTTTTTGGTGAGGAGAAAAAATGAATGTATTAGCTTATAAGCACATCCTGACCAGATTACAAATTAGCTTCTCTGAAATACATAAGTAAATAAATAGTCTTTCTGAAAAAAGCAGCCCACTTTTTTTTTTTTTCAGAAATGTTTATTTGGAAACATTAATTTCTACTTTTCACATACCTTTATTTTTTTTTAGTGTATATTAGCCTCTGCTTTGCCATGGAAAAGATTAATTAGACCTTCTCTAAATTCAATACACATGCATTACAAGTCAGCAGCAATTATTTCAGGGTAAAATAAGAATTATTTCATTGCAATTGTTCCCTCCTTCCCCACTCCTCTTTTTCCCTTCATCATAGTGAATTTATGGAAATTCTGTTGTTTTGTAAACTAAAATTAATGAACACTCTCCTAGGTGATTAGAAAATAAAAACAATAAAATTCCTGCCTCATGAGCCCTACGTTCAGGTGTCTGTGACCAAGCAAGGGGAGCCCTTGCCCTGTCTGAGGGAGCAGTGACGTCTGCTCCTCTAACACACTGATGCTGTGTAGAAATGTAGGCCCAGTGCTGTCAGATTTTTTTTAAAAGAATCAAAGAGCAGGATTATAACTACAGTTTTTAAATAATTTATTTTTATATATTTTATACCATTGTTCATTTCTGTACAACATTTGTTTTTTCCTTTCAGGTGTAGTCCCTGTAAATTCCCACCACCAATTCACCTGTACACCATCACCATGATCCCTTGTTGTTTTCCCACCCCCTCCTCTGCAGAATGTCTCTGTTTTACAGTTGCCTGTTAATTTTTTTTTTTTTTAATTTACAGTCATTTTTTTTTCCTGATCCTTTATTTGGTTCCCCTATATTCTTCCTGTAAGTGATATAACTACAGATTTTTAAATATTCACACTAATTTTTTTAAAAATTAAAATCCTGTGAGGGATAAACAATCCTTATTACCTGAGAGACTGGGTCTATATCTGTACTCAAAATTAATTTTGTAAGTTAATATACACACATAGCTCAAAATTCAAAAGAACAAATGGTTGTATAATGAAAAGAATCTCCCTCCCATCCCTTTGCCACACAGCTACTCTCCCCTGAGGTAGAACCTATTGCCATTTTCCTCCAAATCTCCCAGCAATCTTTGAGCACATAAAAGCATATGTGCATGCTGTCTTTATATGGACACGCATGAAGACACTTAACCCACACATTTTGCATCTTACTTTTTTCATTACAAACACTGTATAGTGTAGCTATTGCTCCAAGTCAACGTGTACAGGAGCTCCGTTTACACAGTTGTCCATCATACACAAGCATCTCCTTAATGCAGTTTAATCTGTTGCCTGTCTTGCAAACCATGCTTCAAGCCACGCTCTATTTGCATATCATTTTATACATATGAATATTCCTGCAGGCTAAATTCGTAAATTCCTTCAAGCAGTGTTTCTCAACCACCCTGTATCTAGGAATCTCTATGAGAGCTTATATATGGATGCCTGAGTTCCAGCCCCAAAATTCAGGCTATTTCCTGAATGTTGGAAATTGTCAAATTCCCCAGGTGATGTTAAGGTGCAGATAGTTTGAGAACCACTGCCTTCCAAGACCAGCCCAGGTCAGGGTCACCATGAAAGGCCAAGGCAGGGAGGAACACAGGAGGCTCCTGTACTGTAGGTTTTGTCCACCTGAGAAAGAAAAATGAGTGCATGGTGGGTGTTCAAATTTGCATTCTCTAATGACAAGTGCAGTTGAACCTATTCTCATATGTTTTAAAAGCACTCTATTTGCTTCTGTTGTCAGTTATCTGACAATATATTTGGCCCATTATCTACTCTACCTTTGGTCATCCTATTTATGTATTAGTCTTTTGTTTGTGGAATGAATTTCTTGTTTAATTTCATTTATTAGCTTGTTGGTCTATGGCATTGTTTTCTATGAGGAATCATTTCATGTTTTCAAGTGTATCAAAAAGTGTTGGCTTCTGAGTTTTGCTACATACCGAGAAAGATTTTGTTCTGAAATTATTTTCAAAATGCATTTCACAGCTTCTCTAGAATTTAGAGAAGTTTAATTTTGAAATGTAAAACTTTTATTCATCTGAAACCTTGCAATTATTTTGGCATGAACTGGGTGTGTATGGATTCAACTTTATTAGTTTTTCCAGGTGTTTGGAAACTGAATAATCAGTTCTCCCTCAATAATTTGTATAAATCTTTATCATGTGCTGAATTACCATATACATTTGAGTCTAATTGTTTTTTTGACCAGTGTACTTGTGTTATCTACCACAAAATTTTATTATAGATTTGTAATAAGTTAAAATAAATGATACAGCATTATTTTTTTAAAAGTAGCTTTATTTTTTAATATTTCCATTATTAAGAACCAGCTTTTCCAGTTCCATAACAATCCTTTTGTTATTCTATTGGAGGTCTGTTTAACTCATTTAATTAGGAGAACTGAGTACACATTCCCACATAATCTACCTCTTACTAACTTCAAGCCTCTTGTTTATTTTCTCCCTCATTTTGAAAATTCTAGCCTTAACAATATATTTATGTTCTACAAAATATCAAGTTTACTTGTCAATCTTTCAATAAACTGAAAAGATTCAAGACAAGATCATGTCTTGATTCAACCATGAATCCTTTCCCTGCTACTCACCCTGGAGTTTCTTAGCTCAGATGCCATATCTTTTCAGAATACTTCATTCTCCAAGAACTGACTAACAAATGGTTATCATGGATGTCTGCTGTTAAGAGGGAAGGATTAAAAGATGAAGTGGGGGAAAAAAATCAGAAAGCTAAATTTTTTTGTGAATGATCTTATTTTAAAACTGACATAAACTCTGAATGGAAAGGAAAAAACAAACCTTTATTCTTGCTAATTAAAATGTCACTTCTAGTTATAAAAAGTCCCAAGAATAGTCAATCAATGCAGACTCCCTTAAGTGCTAACACTGGAGGCTCTTTCCTTATGATCTTCTCCCCCAGCTGGCATCTAAGTGTAGAGAGATTTAAGGTAGTCACAGAAAGGCCTCTGCACTGAATGTTGCCTTTTCTGGGCAACTGTGTTAATGTCCACACAGGTGTGGTCAGTGTCTTCTGTAAGATTTTCTCCTGTGCTGGTGTAGTTGCTGACCTGTTCCTATAGTGCCTCAGGCTTTGAAGCCCCTTCCTGTGACTTCTGCCCCTCCTCTCTGGTGGCTTGTTTTTTGTTCTCCCTACTAGAGTGAGGTACACTCTGTGAGTCTGCTTTCCAGTATCTCTAAGAGCCATGGTTATTTTTTCCATTTTGCTTTATTTCTGGAGTCATGCTGTGGCATTGTCAGCATTTCAACATTAAGCCTAGAAAATGCACTCTGGCTGCTCCTGAATTCTCTTTAGTGTCCAGCATCATTCAGTCTTCAATCTTGCTCAAGTTATTTGGCTTTCTATGCCTCAACTTCCTCAGCTATCAAACAGATGAAAATAGCACCTAAATCACCATGCTATCTATCAGAGTAAATACGAGCACTCAATAAATATTTGTTACCTTTTTTTTTTTTTAATACTCTGCTCTGCTTTCATCTTGAGGTGCAAGCAGAGATTAGATAACCTTTAACTCCTAAACACTTAGTGACTGATTTGCTATCCTTACTGAATTTTTTTAGTAAGTGGGCAGGATACCTGCTTTGAACTTCCTATTATATTTAAATTAAAAAAGATTTTTGACTTCATAACTGAATTCTCCCTAAATTAATTCTCTCACCTGAGTACAAAATTATTTTAAAAATAAATTATGCATAGTCTTCCACTTGTGGACTAAGACTCTACTGGGTGGTCCCCACCACTACCCCCTTTGCAGAAAACCAGTGTGGATGTGGCACATAAGAAACAGGTTGTCTGAAAGTACAGGGGAGGGAAGAGATGCAGGCAGACTCTGAAGGAAAGTGCACATGTGCTTGAAGGAGGAGTGACATAGATCTTTACAAGTAAGTTTCCATAATCATGGCTTTAGTCTAAGGCTATTTGTGGTCTGCATACTCACACAGCAGTGGCAAGGCACACAAGGGAAAACTCAGTCTCTCTGGCCTGAGAAACCAAAATGAAGCCAAGAAACTGAATCCTGGAAAGAGTGGTGGTAATAATCCTGGAAACACAATGAAGAGAGGGGATCCCTAATCTTCAAAGTTTCTGTGATGAACCCCAGAAACATGCATGTAAGGAGCAGACTGAGAGCAGCTCAACTACAGACAAAAGATTTGAACTGAAACTGAACTGCTGTCCAAGAAATAATTTGCACATCAAGGCTAGCAAAGAAAATTGCCTGCTCAAACAAAGAGAACAACACTATTAGAGAAAACACCAGCATCCAGGATCTGTTAACACTTATAATGTTGAGGACAGTACGAAATTATCCAACATACAAAGCTCTAAGTAAATGAAACACATTTTCAAGGGGAAAAAATATGAATTGTGTCTGACCTGGAAATGAACCAGGTGTTGGAATTAACAGATAAGGATATTAAAGCAACTATTATAACAATATTAATAAAGTAGAACAGAGCTTGTTTTCAGTGAATGAAATGTTAGCAAAGAAATGGGAGACCTCATGAGGAAAAAAACAGTAAAATAATAAGCAAATGGAAACTAACAGACCAAAAATTAGAATTATGATAAAGATAAACACTAGAAAAATTTAGCAAATTGGACATGACAGGGGAAAGAGTAAGTGATTGCAATATAAGTTGTCAAATGTAAATTACAGAAAAATAAATATTGAAAACGTGATGTTCTGTTAGACTAGATAAAATGACCAAAAATACATGTAGTACAAATAGTATATAAGGTAATAAGAATGATTAAGGATAAGAGAAGAGAGACAACAAGGTAGGAAAAAAAATTTGAAAAAATAATGACTGAATACAGTAGTCCACAGTTTACTCAGTTTCAGACATCTACAGTAAACTGTGATCTAAAGATATGAACAATAAGATATTTGAGAGATAGAAAGTATATTTACATTTTATTACAGTGTTACAACCATTGTATTTTACTACTGGCTATTGTGTTGATCTTGTGCTGTGTCTAATTTTTAAATTAAACTATCACAGGTATTTATATATAGGAAAGTAACAGTATATATAGTGTTCCATACTATTCACAATTTCAGGCATTTACTGGGGATCTTAGAATATATCCTGCCTGGATAAAGAGAAACTACTGTTTTTCCCAACATTTAGATATAAAATGCTATACAATCATCACAATGAGCACAAATAATTTAAGGCTAAGACACATCATGGAAAATTGTTAAAAGGATGAAACAAAAATAAATAAGGACAGTATATTAAATAGAGATTAGCTAAAAGGAGAGAATTTTGAAAACAGAAGATACAAATATATAAATGACAAAGTGGAAGAAAAGACAGATGTGATTTAAATCTGTGATTTAGGGAAAAAGAATAAGCTAGATGAGAAATACTAGACTCCATTAGGAGAGGAAACAGAGAATGGGTAATCCAGGAGGTGAAGAGAGAGAAAAGAGTAAAGGGACATAAGAAACATAAGTCTCAAAAATCAATAATCACCCTAAAAAATGAATGGTCTTAACTCCCCAATTAAGATACAGAATGACAATTAGATAAAAAGACATGATTCAGAAATATTATGCTTACAAGAAACCCACATTAGAGCTAAAGACAAACATAGACTAAAAGTAAATGGTAGGAGCAAAGTATTTCAAACCTATAACATAGAAAAAGGTCAGCAGCTTCTATTTCCATATCCAAAATAAATTAGAATTTCAGTCAAAAAATATAATTAATGACAAAGACAGGCATGATAAAAGGTAAAGGGGACACTCCATCAAGAAGATATAACTGTAATCCACATACACCTACCTAACAAAGGTACATATAAAGCAACTATTAAAAGATTAAAGAAACAAAGCAGGAAATCTCAATACAATACTAACATCACGAGATAGATCATCCAGACAGAAAATAAATAAGGAAATAATGGCCTTAAGTGAAGCTATGGATCAGATAAACTTAACAGACACCTGCAGAACCTTATATGCCAAAAGAAACATGCTTGTGAAACTTTCCCCAGGATAGACCATATATTTAGTCACAAAATATGTCTCCAAAATAAAACAAAAATTGAAATTATATCAAATATATTTTCTGATCACAGTGCAATAAAGATAGAACAACTACAAAAAGACACCTAGAAAGATTTCAAACAAGTAGAACAAAATGCTTTTGAATAACTCGTGGGTCAATTAAGAAATCAACAGAGATATAAAAATTATTTGGAGATGAACAAAAATGAGGAGATTTCTAATTCTGTGGTATGCTCTAAAAGTAAAAATTAAAAGGAAGTACTCAGTTATACAGGCCCACATCACAAACAAGAAAAATCTCAAAAAAAAAAAAAACTAACTTGATGTCTGTAGGAAATACAAAAAGAATAAAAGGAACCAAAAATCAGCAGAAGGAAAAAAATAATAAAAATGAGAGCAGAAATAAAATAAAAACAAAACAAAATTCAATAAAAAAGAGCTGGTTCTTAGACATGATAAATAAATTAGATAAAGCCTTAATGAGGTTCTCTAGGAGAGAGAATCCAAACAATCAGAAATGAAAGAAACAAAATCACAACATATATTGCTAAAATACAAAGGATAATAAGATACAGTTATCTACATGCATCTACATTTCATGTATCTATATGCAAAAGAAAAAGGACAATCTAGATGAAATGAACAAAATTTTAGATTCATACAATTTTCTATGACTGAGGCAGGGTGAAATAGCTGAACAGACTAACTGCAGACTCAGAAATTATAAGAATAGCCTAAGAGTTCCCCAAGAACAAAAGCCTAGGCCAAAAAGCCTACTCAGTGAATTTGAATGCATTTTAAATAAGATTTCATATCTACAAACTGTTCCAAAGAACTGAAGAGGAGGGAAAGTTCCCAAGACATTTCATGAGGCCAACATTACCTTGATTCCCAAATCAATAAAGATAGTACAAAAAAAGCTACAGACTGATGTCTCTGATGAACATAGATGTAAAATCCTCAATAAAATTTGGCAAATTGAATCCAGCAATATGTTAAGAGTATCATTCATCATGACCAAGTGGGTTACATTCTAAGAGTACAAGACTGGTTCAACATATACAAATCAATATCATTCACCACATCAACAAAAAGAGAAGTCACACTGACATTTCAATAGACACTGAATAAACATTCAATAACATCCCACATTCATTTCTAATAAAAAACTCAATAAAATGGGGACATATCTCAATGTAAATGTTGTATATGACAAACCTACAATAAACATATCATTGGTTTAAAATCTGTAAATGTTTCCCCTAAGATAAGGAACAAGACAAGGTTGTCCATTTTTACCGTTATTCAATGTGGTATTGGAAGTATAGGTCAAAGCATCTGCACAAGAAGAAGACATCAAAAGAATGCAAATTTGAAAAAAAAAACATGAATGAAATTACCATTATAGATGTGATCTTAATATACATGGAAACCCCAAAAACTTTACACACAAAAAACTCCAAACTACTAGAATGAGTGAATACAGTAAATTGGCAGGATCAAGATCAAATATGCAAAAATCTATCAAGTGTTTTAATATACAATGATGTAGAAGATAAATTAAGTAAATCCTACTTAAAGTTGCACCAAAAACAATGAAATATTTCAGACTAACTTAACAAAGGAAGCAAGAACCTATCCAGTGAAAACTGAGATACTTCTTAAAGAAAACAAAGAAATCCCATATTTATAGATTTGAAGAATAAACATTAGAAATGGCCATATTACCTAAAACATTTTACAGAATCAATGCAGTATCTTTTAAATCTGAATGCCATTCTTCAAGGAAATAGAACAAGCAACTTTAAAATTTGTATGGAACAACAGAAGACCCCAAGTAGTAAAAGCAATCCTCAGAGAAAAGAAAAATGGAGGTATGTCTCCTTGCCTTCAAACTATACTACACAGTGATAGTAACTAAATCTGTATAGCATTGGAACAAATGGAAAAACAAGCTACATTAGAGAGCCCAGAAATAAACCCTCACAAAGGTGGACAGTTAAACTTTGATATTAGAGCCTCAACCATATATTGAAAGAAGGAAAACCTCTTTAATAAATGGTGTTGGGAAACTTGGACAACCTCATTCCAAAAAAAAAAAAAAAAAAAAGGAAACAAGACAAAACAAAACAATGTAACTAGATCTTCATTTAACTGCATATGCTAAACTTAATTCAAACTGTATTAAGAAGGATTTAAGAACTGAAGTCATGGAAGCATAGCTGATATATTTTTGAACATCAACTGCAAAGATGCTTTTGGGGACACATCATAAAGGCAAGGTATAAACAAACAGGGTTATATAAAACTAAAAAAACAAACTTTTGTACCTCAAAAGAAACCACCACAAAACCAAAATGGCAAAAACATCATATTTGACACAATTTTCCAAACATATAAGGAATGAAAACAATTGAACAACAAAAAAGACTCAGTAAAAAAATGGGCAAAATATCCAAAAAGATACTTCTCAAAACATGAAAAATAAATACAGTTGCTCAATTATTACTATTAGTAGGGAAATGCGAATCAGAATCACAATGAGATATCACTTTACCCCAGTAAATGACTTATATCAAAATGATTGGAAACAAAAATGTAGGCAAGAATGAGGAGAAAAAGGAACACTTACCCACTGTTGGTGGGAATATAATTTTGTGCAGCCTCTACAGAAGATGGTATGGAGAGTCCTAAAAAAAAAAAAAAAAGGAAATATATGTTCAATAATACCAGTGCTGGGTACTTACCCAAAGAATATGAAAATACTAATACAAAAAGATTTATGCTCACCTGTGGTATTCACAATAGCCAAGACATGGAACATAAAGACAGATGGGTGAATAAGAAAAAAAAAATTAGAATAATCAATGGACTATTACTAAGCTGTTAAAAAGAAATAGTGCCTTTTGTGACAAAGTGGACTGAAACTGATGGGATAAAGTGAAATAAATTAGAACGTAAATAACCAAAGAGTACAAACCAGCAAAATAATGCCTCTTAGACTCTATGTGAGTAATATGCTGGCTAATAGATGGAATAGGACCACTGGGGAGGGCACAGGCAAAGGAAGGTGACAGGGTTGTAGCAATGGAACTTTGGTGAATGGTGAGGCACATTCACATATGGAGGTGTGATGTAATCCCCAAATTGCACAGTTATGTAAACAAGTGACAAGTCAATAAAACTTAAAAAAAAACACCCAAATTATCATTAATATATTGAACAAATGATATAGTGTGTCTCCTGATAGGATGTACCAAGAAGGACATAATATTACATGTGTTACTGTTATTTCTGGTAGTGCTACTGTGGAGCAGCACAGCAGACCAGGAAATTCTTAAATATCTGTCTGCCTGAGTCACAATTTGAGACAGTACACAAAAGGAACACATAAGGGCTTCTTATGCACAGTTGAAGAGGTACTTGCTGGTCTGTTTAACTGACAGCTGTTGATGGTTTTCAACCTGGAACCTTTCTTTGTTCTTTAATTGGGTCATAATAATCCTAGATGGTGTCTATGAGGAGCAGGTATTGGTGATTACCTAGTTAAAGGATAATGCAGGGGAAGGGTGATGTTAGAAACCCCACCTTTGATGACTACTTTGCATGTATTATGTGGGTCAAAAACATAAAACTTCAATTTGGCCATGAAAAAACGTTCTACAAACCCAATTTAAGGACAATCTATAAAAGAGCAAGTCAGTCAGTACTCCTCAGCAATGTAAAAACCAAGACAGATAAGTCTGAGGAACTGTTCCAGATTGAAGAAGACTCAAAAGACAAGATAAAGTGTGATGTGAGATTCTAGACTGTGTATTATACAGTCTAGGGGGAAAAAAACAACTATAATTAGAGCAACTAATAAAAATTTCAATATAAACTGTTGATCAATGGATCTAAATTTATCCCCATTTCTTAATTATGTTGAAATTCATATTCTGCTGATTTGCTAGGCAGTTACCTACATAACCTGTCTCAGTTGTTGCCACATTTTTATTTTCACATTTGAACTTAAGAGCATGTAAATAGTCTAAGACTATAGACATTATTCAGGCAATATGAAGATAAGTGGCCTGAATTGTCTTAATATGTGATAATCATTAAAAGCTATTTTTGTCCCTAGGAGTGCTGCTGAAATGCACTGGGATTTTTCCAAATTATAAAAAGTCAAAGGAATTTATAAATAGTCACTTATTGAAAGAGTGCTGTGGGGTGTGGGGGAAGATACATCTTCCAAAGGGCAGTGCCTGGTAGAGGACAAATCACTGTGAGTTCTTACCCACAGGTACAATTCCAAGACCACCCAGGCTCAAGGAACAGAAACTATGGGGTTTATTTAGCAAATGGGAAACAAAGAGTTTCCTAGACCACAAGTGGCCAGCTCTCTCACCTTAGATAGTAACCAGTGTCCAGAAGTCCCAAACAAAAGCCCACCCTTCCAAGATGGCATCCTCCTGCTAAGGAGGGCCTGGGGTTCATGGCAGCCAGCAAGCACGTAGCTGGAGACACTCACATGTGGGGTTGTTGCGATGATGCCACAGCAGCCACAGTCACAGTCTGAAGATTGGGATGGACAGCACCGAAAGCTGGACCAGACAGCAAGGGAGGCAGCAGCACTGCGAGGTGGTGCCGGTCAGTGAGGAGCAGGTAACAGCTCATAGAGGTGACCTGGACACAGAGTGCTCGTCACCTGTCAACCATGTTGGGCAGCAATGGCCAGTAGTGCCGGTCACTGTAAGATGCACTAGCGTTACAGCTCTTTGTTGGCCCCCATCAGCAACAACAGCTTTCTGAGATACCAGGCTTGGGGCCCTTGGTGCTCCTTTCAGGCAGGTGATAGCAGAGGCAGGCCAGAGGAAGGTGTGGTGGCCCCTAGCTTCTGTGAATTTTCTGGCTTCTCTTCTTTTTGCTGAGTTCTTTTATTTTGGAGGTCAGGAGCAAGCTTCCTCAGGAAGAGAGTGTATCAGATTATGTGTGCCAAGATGGCGCCTACCCTGCCTTATATCCTCTTTCAGAGTCCACTACTCACAAGTCTGATTGGATGGTTTTCACTCTAATAGCTGATTGGACCGTTTACCAACCAGCTTATAGGTTACACCTGATAGATGCATTCTACAGTGCAACCACCAATTCCCTCAGGTCTCTTTACTGCCTGCACCTGGAGGGAGCCAGCCCACTGGTACTGGCCCAGTGGGGCCCATGCTCCTCCTTGAAGCCCTGAACCAGGGACTGCATCCCCTGGGGTACCTGGTAGGGGAATATATTGTCAGAGAACTATCAGGTCTTTCCACCCTCCTTCCACTGGACACCTGCAGTGCTGCGAACATTCCAGGGTAGGCATGCACAAGTGGGCGCACCTGAGTTTGACATGGGCTTAAATGGGCGATGTCATGAGGACACCAGGACCAACAGTAGCGACCAACAGTGAGAGCACCAACAAGCATCAAGAGCAGTGGGAGAACAGAAGAGCAGCAAAGCAGCTGAGAGGGTGAGATGTGCCGGGGGCTGGGAGGCCTGTCAGCCTCCTGACCCCCCGGCATCCATGCCTGCCATATACCTGGTCACCTCTGACTATAAAAAGCATGAAAAACCACTGAGGGCTCCAAGACTCCTTTCCTTTGCTAAGAACTATCCAAAATTTGCCCTGTGCCTCCTTTTCTGCTGCTACAATTGGTGTAGTCAGCAGGATGGTTCAATGCAGACAGGTGCGAAGCCCTCCAAAGACTGCAGGAGGGACTGAGAGGTGGCAGGCCACGAACATGTAATGTTGGTGGAGCAATGGCAGCACAGGAGGTGGTCAAAGTTCAGAGCTGCAAGAAAAGCTAAGGATGCTGTGGGAAGAGCCAAAGATGCTGCAGAAGTGCAGGAGGTGGACAAGATCTGGGAGCTGCGGGATAAGACCTCAAGTAGAGGAGGAGATGCCTGCGAGGACCAACATGACCCCTGAGGCAGCAAGACAAGAAAGAGCAGCAGCAGCAGCAGCAGTAGTAGTAAAGCAGCTGAGAGGGTGAGATGCACAGGGGGCTGGGAGGCCTGCCAGCCTCCCGGCCCCCCCCCCGGCACCTATGCCTGCCATGTACCTGGCCACCTCTGACAATAAAAAGCATAAAAAGCCACTGAGGGCTTCAAGACTCCCTTCCTTGACCTGTCTGCTAGAACCATCCCGAACCTGCCCAGTGTGGCCTTTCCTGCCGCTACAGGGAACCACTGCCATGTGCCATCACAGCTGGCCTCTGCCTGAAGTCTGAGCCCCAATGGGGCCACTCATGCAGGGTGATAAAATACCACCTGCATTGCCCTCAAGCAGTGCTCTGAAGCCAAGCATCAGAGTTCCAAGATGGGTTGGGGGGGGGTTCTCCAGTTTCATTATGAAATCCTCAGATATTTTATTTTCCCCTCTGTTGATATATATTAGTTGAAAATAACCATTTCCAAAATATTTTAGTGGAGTCAAATATATGGTATATACTTTGGAAATCATGAGAAGGCATTATGTTAGTTTACATGTGAATGGCAAACCTAAGCTGGGAAGTGTAGCATGACACTGCCGTCATGTGTCCAATCTTTGTGCTACTAAATCAGGGAGGGGGCCTGCAAACTGATAATCCCATCAGATTGTTGCACTGTCAGGAGAATTTCATTGCTGTACACACTTCAAGGTGAACCCAGGAACTTCTCACAGAAGGACTGTAGAGAAGCCATCTGTACCAAAACAGAACAACCATCTGCATGTACCATCCAGGTCCTGTTTGCCGCTTGGTCATTAAGGTGAAATGTGGCCCAGGAAATACTGCAGTGACACAGCACAAAGACAAGGCATAGTGGTCTGCTTCTTTGTGGAAGGGCAATTCTTTTCCTGTATGTATATTTTCATAGTATGGATGTATATTTGCATGTTTCAAGTTTTATATAGTTAAATGCACATTTTCCATTATACACCAATCTAAAATATGCTTAACATTTGCTAAGTAGTATACACTTCTAGCATTTTGTACATGTTCACTCAATTCAACCTCATGAAAACCATGTGGTATGAACTATATTTTTGCTCATTTTACAGATGAGCAGGCAAAGTGACAGAAGGGGAGGCAGTTTGCCTGGATGGTAATTGGCTACGTCAGGCCTTGAAACCTCCAGTCTCCAAATCCATTCTTTACCACTCTACTTAGGTTCAATGTGTTTCTTTCTCCTGCTCTTTCCTCACCTGCTTTAAAGGCTGAATATAAGAATGAGTGGTAACTGAGAAATACAGAAGTACCAGACCAGCAGAAAGGCTGAGATAAAAGCTTCAACAATACAGCTTTGAAAGTCAGGCTTATGACCAGGTAGTAGGGCAGAGAATTCTAGTGAGGACAGATGCAAAAACCTAGAGAAACTAACACAAATGCTGACAAATAATTATTTTCCAGTGCTAAAAAGTACAATTGGGATTTGATTATAGGATGTAAAACAGAGCAGGGACAAGAGTAAAGGGGTTGGGGGCAAAAGGAGAAGAGATAATTGATGCAAGACTTGGTTGGACTTTATTCTAGAGGAAGTAGGCACAGGTAAGTTTAAGCAGTTTATTCAGAGTAACCTCAAAAGTTAATGTACGTCCAGACTCTCTCATGAATCTCCTTCTTTATTTTCCTTCTGTTGTCCTTGCCATGATGTCAGGATATTAGGTCTCCAAAGTTCATTCAAAATTGCATATGAAAATTTAATGGTGTATCACTAAGATTTGCATGATAGAATGGGTGCCATGCACACAAAAAAATACATTTAAGCATATAAAGCAAGGCATTATACCTATTCTAGAAGTAATTCCTAGCTCTTGATGACATACATACATTATATCCCATGTGGGAACACTTGTTTTGAACTGTATGAGACCTTCATCATATGCTCCCAAGGACAATAATCCCAACTTCAGTTAATGATCGAGGGAGAGAGGACTTGGTTGGGTCAAACACAGACATTGAATTCAATCAGGAATCTCCAGGATTTTTAAACTAAAAGTGACAAAGTGAGGGAGCTGTTTCCGGTTGGAGGAATTAAGAAAGTAAGACAGGCAATCCACAGACAGCCATATTTTCTGCCAGGTGGTGGAATTCAAAACTTCATAAAAAGTTGAAGACAACAAACATAGGCATGAGAGGGATACAGAATTCTACTTGTAACAAGACTGCTTCCCTCTGTTCTTGAAGCCAACCTGTTCGTGATTCAGTTATTCATTCCTTTCTTTTATTTTAGGGCATGACTCAACATAGCCTCTTTAGCAAATTTCCCTTTTTTGTCAAACTGCATATGACAAAATGGTACTTATGTTACTTGGTCTTTATGACAAACTGTATTATTGTCACAAGTATTCACTTTTCTGGAATAAAATATCTATCCATACATGCCATGCACCATGTGACTTGCCTTCCTCCAAGTGGATGAATAAACATCTCTTTGATTTCTGGGTCATGTGACCCATGTGGGCCAAATGTAATGTGAAAAGTGACTGGAGGTCAGTTTGAAGAGTCTTTCATAGACAGGGCCTATTTCTACCACTAATCTTGAGTTTCTGCCCTCTACCAATGAAACATACGTATAAAGCAGGGGCCACGTCCAGCTTGGAGGCCAGTATCAGCAGACTCATAGAGCAGACACACCATCTACCCCCACCCTGAACTGCTGCATTGCCTCAGAACCACAGAGCCGCAGACCATAAGTTCTGAGCGAAAAACCCTTGTTTTGGAAGTCCTCAGGTTTTGAAGTTGTTCTATTCACTATCTCAACAAGATTTTACTGACATGGTTGAATTAGAGTCTTGGTCAATTTTATCCTGTACAAAGTGCTTTATTATCCCCCAGTTAGAGGTTAGGAAACTGAGTCTTAGAATGCATACACAACTTCCTCAAGGCTATTAAAAGAGGTGGGAATCAGGTATATCTCACTCCTAATGTCCTTGCCCTTAAAAATGTTTAAAATATCTTAAACTGTATAACACTTTTACAATCTGCATATATGGCATATTTAGTTGCTGTGTGAGGGGTAATATGATGTGACTTGATATATACCTAAATTGGTGCAATTATTAGGAGATTTTTAAGTTGATAATACATATGCATCCTTATAAATTTATTATGCTCATAGACATAGCAAGTTTTAAGAAATTCTAAGGATTATGATATTGAAAAATCATAGTAATATTGATAGTGAGAAAAAATAGGCAATTTTTATTTGCAATATTACGTTCTTTTCCCCTCTTTCAAATGGATTCAGTGTAGATTTTTTTAAGACAGAAAACTCTTTAAGTATATTTAAAATGAAATGTTATGCAATTTACAAAATTGGATTTGTATGAAGTTTTTCAAATAATCAAGTAAAAATTGTTAGGTCTGTAACAGAATGAATAAAACTGTAGCAAATTAAGTCAACAGATATTTGCTTATGGCAATTAACAGGTGGCTTTAAAACTAATTGATGATTCAATAGTATACCTGACAATTATTTTTGAAAGTGTTTTAGACATTTTAACAAGTTGTTCCAGGGTAATTGTTACCGTTGTTATTTATAGAAACTCGGTAGTGTCTAGGTACCAATTTGTTCTCCTATTTACATATTTGCCTAATTTCTACAAATGATATGATGTATCTGCTGAGATACCCGTTGAGATTTCGGGCAGGAGCAGGACAATAAAGAGACAATTTGTGCAGAACAGAGCCCGGCTCTTTTCCCATCCATTCATCTTTGTGTTTTTCAGAATTAAAGTACACAATATCAAACAGCATTATTCTGAAACCATATTTAGCAGAATTATGAAACCATATTTAGTATCCTCCATTCTTCAAACAAACAAACAAAAACTTGTTCAAAAGTATCACTTCATTTCAGAATATACCTCATAAGCGTACTATTCAAACATTCAAGCATTTCACCATTCAAACCTTTTTCTGGATCAGGAGGAGGTTAACTCAATGACACAAAACTGTATTTTCTTTTAAATGTGCATCCTGGTGGAAAGTTATTGGGGTACTTGTAGTGGGTATAGTGTGAAAACACACATTGGCAGATTTTTAAACCTATAACCCCCAAAGAAGTTACGATGATATAAACCAACTTCACCTCAATAACAATTTTAGGGGAAATATGTGTGCTTTATTTCCTATTAGTTGTTTTGCTATCTCTTGACTGAACTTTCCAGCTCTTTGAACCACTTAGAATAGTCTTCACAATACATAAGGGAAAGGCTAGAATTTGGTGATCAAGTATAATAAACAAGAATTAGGCAAGAATTAGCAGGACCCTGCCCATGTTTGCAGGCAGGAAATGTCAGAGTTGGGTGCTCTGATTCTATCTGTCTATCTGTCTGTCTGTCTTTCTATCATCATCACCTGTTTACCTACCTACACATTGACTACATATGTTCACAGCTGATCGATCAGATGGTTTTGAGAAAGGCATTCTCAAATGCATGATCACAACAAGTGGCTATGATCTGTGATCAATTATTAGGCAATGGAAATGATCAAATATTAGACAATGGAAATGAGTGCAGACATGATTGTATGGTCTTTGTGGGCTACAGAAACAGAATGAGCCTGCTATTTGATTGATGACTAGAGGAATATAGTTGTAACCACATATGCAATCAGTAGCAGGTGGAAGATATTAGCAAAGCATGCATAAATTTGAATAAGATGTATTTGGGAGATAGAACTTAAGCATTGACACAAAGCCTTCCTTATTCCCCCTGGCAACTCCCATTTGTGTCACATTTGAACTGTGCCAACTTTTCTCAATGGAGCTTTTTAGGATAACACAAAATTTTCAGTTCAAACAAAAGAATAAGCACTTTTGATTTGTCATTTTTTTCAAGGTCACCTATATACTGTACACGGAGTATTTTAGTTGTAGTGAACTCTGTATCTTTGCTATCTATTCCACAAAATTTGCCCCATTTAATTAATATAAAAGAATGGGGTTAGACAAAGAATTAAAAATCATTGCAATGATTTCTTTCATTGTC
Source organism: Galemys pyrenaicus (assembly GCA_019455555.1). NCBI lineage: Eukaryota > Metazoa > Chordata > Mammalia > Eulipotyphla > Talpidae > Galemys > Galemys pyrenaicus. The sequence continues at coordinate 698,420 of JAGFMF010011756.1, read as the reverse complement.
AGTAATATGTTGGAAATACATAAAACATACATATTGAAAAATATTTTGAACATATATCTTTAAATGACATTTTTTAAAGGTTTCAACCATAAGCTGGAAATAGTAATAAAACAAGGGAGAACATATTTTAATCATGCTAAGGACTGACATTTTATCTTAAAAGAAACCCAAACAAGTCTGTGTCTAGTCTTTTATTCAGGAGCCCATTAAAATCTCTTTCCAATGTTTTATAGAAGACTTTCTTTGAAACCATCTTTATATCTAATAATCTTTGGTCTCATATGTTATTGCCTTTTACTGACAACACCATGTTCCAGGAAAAGCAATCACTCATCAAATCCACAGTATAGCAGCCTAACTGATGCTGACATGGAAAATATGTAAGGAAAATAGAGTATAGACAAGCTAAGCCTGTTATATTAATGGGTGACATTTTAAACAATAGAATCGTCAGACCCTACTGTGAATAAAGGGACTTAATCATAGCAGGAATTAGTGCACATGACAGGTGATTATTTGTTGGAAATATGCCAGGACCAGCTGTGATGCTTCACATTATTTGTAATCTTAGTAATTGCAGCTTTGGAAAAAATTTATTTGGGATTGAAGAACCCACAATGCGAGAGACATAAACAAAAAAAAATATACAACTCATTTATTTCTACAATAGAGGTCTTTACAAATGGGAAAAGTTCAACCCATGTTATGAATTTAAGTCCGTGTTCCTTCTTTCCAATTCAACAACATAGCAATATAATCACTGTCTTTTTTCCTTTTCCTCAATATCAATTAAAATATCTCCTTACAAATAAAATAAACCAGTTATCATCAGCTTACTAACATGAGATGAGAATTCCTTCTAAACTTATTTAGGATATATCTCAAGTCACTCAGGAACATATGGAACTCAGTGAAAAAGACATTTTTCCAGGTTGAATATTCTACTATTTAGTTATGTTAATATCTGATTATCTCCTGTTGAGATTTATAAAGAGAGATAATTATTTATTTTATTTTATTATTTTAAATGTTTTATTTGTATTTCCTCACATCATTGTTAATTTGTGCTCAGTATTTGATTTCTTCACTCCTTTAGTTCTCCTACCACCATATCACCTGTGATCCATCACCTCAATTCCTTGTGTTCTTCCCTCCCCTGTTTTGACCCCTCTCCCTCCTACCCCCTTGCTGTCTGTCCATATTTATTCACTGGGAATCTTATTGGTTCTCCAAGGCATGCAAAATTCAAGGTTCAGCCAAGGGTTTGGATAGATATTATGCAGGATTTTGATGGTTCCCCTTTAGTGGCTTCCTTATTTTTGACTTATTCCACATTATTACTTTTATCCAGTTTATGTTATTAACTACTTATATCCATAGTATATCATTCTGTACTACTTCTATGCTCTCTGGCCTTTGCAAATTCTATACTCTGATTCTGTAAGCCAATAAAGTCAGATTTTTGTTTCATTTCTTCAGCCTCATGCCGTACAGACTACAGTATGCCTTAAAGCAAAAGTCATGAAAATATGAATTTTTATCTAGCAAAGTTCTCAAGTTTATCTTATTTTTTTGTTAGTCTGCACTGCCCATATAGTTCTTTATTTAAAAAAAAATTTTGTCCAAGTTTATCATTGTTGTCTACAGGAAAGTTAGTGTGATAGAAAGTATATTACTATTACCAGAAAAGGAACACATATAACATAATTTTAAATATGATAAATTTGGAGGATTAAATAATGTATTCAAATAAATTTATATATCAAATTATGTTATTACCTTTTAATGAATTAGCCAATTATAGCCCATAGAGAGTTGACTGTGTCTTATAGCTCTTGGTAGTCTTATTCTTTAATATTCAGCAACAATTTTATGAAAATGAAGAATGATTATATTCTTTATTATATGGTTAAAAAGCTCAACAAAAAAAACCCTAAAATTTTTATTATTTTCTGTATCCCCAAAAGATTTCTCAGTTCTGATTATGAGTGCCAATTTTATTTATGGTATTAGAGCTTTGATAGCTCTAGTTTATAAATCAGTAAACTATAGTTCACAATCCAAATGTGAACTACTGTTTGTACTGTATGGAAAATATTTACTGAAATATAGCTAACCATTTATTTATGTATAATCAATGACTATTTTCCCATTAAAATGGCAGAATTGAGGAGTTGTGACAGAGACTATGTGGTTGGCAATGTCAAATAGGGTCTGGTCCTTTATAGAAAAGAAGTTTTCTGATCTCTGCTCTAGACTGATGTGAAATAATCACCAATGCTTAAAAGAAGTTGTTCAAAGACATGCCTTTGGCTTAAAAATATCTTGAGAAGCATCTTTGTTGTGTTGTTAGCATATTAGACAATAGACACAGTAGGTATAGAGTTGGTCCTTTAAAACTGTGTGGTCTAATCCCTAAAACATGTGAATATTTTATTTTCAAGGTCAAAAGGTGTGATTGCAGATATGATTAGGGGTATGATATTGAGAATGGAAGATTTTTCTGGGTTATTTATGTGGGCCCAATATAATGATAAGAGTCTTTAAAAGCAAGACTTTCCTGTCTGCGAAGTGATGAGGAAAAAACGACCTGAGAGATGTGATATCGCTACCTTAAAAAATAAGATGGCCACATGCCAAAGAATGCAGGTGATTCTTTGAAGCTGAAAAGGGTGAGGGAATAAATATTCTGTAGAGATGCCAGAGAGTCTTGCTTACACCTTGATTTTCATTCAGTGAGTCCTGTGTCAGATTTCTGACCTATAGAATGGTAAAATGACTTTTTTAAGCTACCAAGTTTGCAGTCATTTATTATGGCATAAATAGAAAACTACCACATTCACATACTGTAATGAACAAAGGTCTCACTTGATTTATTTCATAATTATTGAAAATTTGTATGACAAATTATAATTTTATTCATTAACCATAGAATAGAACAGAGTAACTCTTGCTGAATCAACTTTATTTTTTCAGCAACATATTTAGAGCATGTACTTTAGTTTCTGTCTCTGCCATCTGTGATGTCTAAAATCATTAGAAAAAAATCGTGTGTGAAAGGAAGCAGTTCTCATGGCTTTCATTTGGTTATGGTTACCAGGGAAACTATTTTACGTGGTAATCAATATATTCAATACATCTCTTTTGCTTTGTGCTTAACCCTTAAAGAAACATTGCAGAATGGGTTTGTAGAAAACACTGACGAGTAAAAACAGGAAAACTCTGAAATGTTAATGCTGAAAAAAAATTAAGAAAAGGAATAACATTGTTTGGATTTTATGTAAATGGAATAGAATGGTGCTTATTTTTCAATAGCAAATTGGCAGAGCTAAGTTAGTTTCCTAGGAATCTCTTGCAATGTCATGAATGTAAGGTACAGTTCACATAGCAGCAAGTCAAGCCAAGGTTTTCTTTGTAGAATGTCCCACTCTTTCTCCATCTTTGTAGATCCCTCTCTCACCCCCCCAATATTTTTCCCTCAGAATTGTCTTTTAATTGAAAGTTTTGAAAAATAAAATGAGCTTGCAGTTTTTAATAACTCTGGTTAATATAGCATATTAAATTCTATTCAATGTCACATAGTATCATAGCTGCTTTAGACAGATAGGGAAATTCAGTCCTAGAAATAACTTGCCATTACTCGGTATAAAAGAATATCAAAGAAATTTTAGGCATAGGACTATGATCTCCATAGGGTTGCTTTATGTGATGTTTAAGGTCATTAGATTAATTTTGCTTAAAAAGAGTAAAATTGATCCTTGTCTACTTGATAACCTCCAGACTATTTTAGCTTGTAGATATTCATCAAAAAGAAATGATAGACACAGTTACTCTTACATAACAAAACATATTTTCAAAATAAGCAAGTTAGTTCTTAAGGTATATTCTATGTCTCAGAACTGAAGGGATTTAACATTTGTGTATTAGTGTGGTTGTTTCCCTTTTTAAATAAAATATTCAAAAGGATTTAAGTCATTTTGAAATACATTATTGTGTGGATGATTAAATTTGAAACCATCTTTGTCACAGATTGGAAGGCAAAAAGAAAGGTCAAAAATTGATGACAAGAGCAAACTTAAGAAAGATTTTAATTCTAAGGAAGGTAGAGAATTATAAGTGGATAGATACACCTAACAGTATTTATGTTTATCCAAATCAATAAGAATTTCACTTTTGCATTAACATTTTTGAGCTCAATGAAATTCTTGAGCTTTACTTTTACGAAACATGGACTTCAGAATAATATATATGATCTGTTTCACTTTCAAATGACAATGCTAGTAAATATAAAAGATTCAATTTAGGTTAGACAATAGTTCTAAAATGGTCCAAAAAGGATGTCAGAAAAAGCTTAAATGAAGACAGACTAGTAATAAGATTTCTGGACTGTTTAAAATAAAAAAAAGAAAATTCTTTAAAGATATTACTTAAACCATGGATAATTACTTAAGTTACTTTTTTTAAAAAGATTTGTTTATTTATACATACAAGAGCTGGTGGGGTACAGGCCAGAGACCAGGGCAGTGGGAGGATTCACCAGAGACAGGCAGAGGCCGGAGCAGTGGCAGGAGCAGAACAGGCAGACTGACTGAAACACACTGCTGAGGGGAGCAGCGGGTGTGGCAGGAGAGGTCTGCTATGGCCAGAGGGATTGAACTCCTGCCGCAGAGGCTGCGGTTTGCCTCAGTGCGTTGCTTAACCCACTGAGCCACCAGGGATGCCCTACTTAAGTTACTTTAAAGAGAAATAGCTCTATAGCTACATAATTCCCATGCAAGTTTCCCCTGATTTTCCCCAGCAATGACTAATTTTTAATGGAAAATCTCCCCACTCCTCCTCCTAAGTGCAATTGTTTCAAACATTTGTATTCAGTTACTTTGCTTTGTCACACTTTCACTCACTTTGGATCTCTGATCTCCAAAATGACTATTTAAAAATCTTTATGGCTTTAAGTTTATTCCTTATGTTATAAGGTTTGACGGTTTTTGGCAAAGGTATAGTGTTATAGATCCATCATTGCACAGAATGCAAAATCATAGACTATTTCATCATTCTAAAAATCCCCTGTGTTTTACTTATTCAAATCATCCATCTTTTCCCCCAGTGTCAACTTATATTTTAACTGTTGCTATATGACTGCTTTTTCCAGAATGTGATATAACTGAAAACATAGTATACAGCCTCTCAGACTGTATTATATTAGATGTACTTAATATGCATTTAACATTTACCCATCTTTTTTGTTACTTGATAACTCATTTTTTATTATTACTGAATAATATTCAATTGTATGGATATACCACAGTTTATTTTTCTGTTACCATTTCTTACTTTAATTCCATGGTGATATAAGGACGTGTTTCATATGATTTCTACTACTAAGATTTGTTGCTTTATCTCCCAGAATGTGATTTACATTGGCAAATATTCCTTGCAAATTTCAGAAGAATGTATATTCTGCAGTTATTTAAAGGCATTTTCTATGTATGTCAATTATATCAAGTTCTATTAGGACCAGCTATAGTCTTACTGAATTTTTGCCTTCTTGTCTATCAATTGCTGAGAGGAGTATGTCAAAGTCTCCAACCACAGTCACAGAACTGTCTTTTTTTCCTTTCAGTTTTCTCAGGTTTTGCCTCATATATTTCAGTGTTCTATTAACAGATACATACATATTTGGAATTTTTATGGTTATGGAAAATTAAGCTTTTTATTATTACACAATGCTCAACTTCATTCATAATTTTTGTTATTTTGATATTTGCTTTGTCTGCAACTAATATATATGTTCTTTTAAATTAGTGGTAGAGTATCATTCTGACTCTATCCCTTACCTTTAACTTATAAGAGTCTTTAAATTTAAAGTGTATTTCTTTCTTTTTTCTTTCCTTTCCTCTTTTTCTTTATTGATCTATATTTGACATCAATTGTGGTCCCCATAGATTTCCCACAACCGTTTAAAGTGTGTTTTTAAGACAGAGGAGAAAGACAAATACTGAATAATTTCACTCATATATAAAATACAAAGAAACAAAACTAAACACAACCAACTAGAAATCTGAATGCAGAACTATGACTACCAGAAAAGGAGGATGGTGAGGGTGGAAACATAAAGAAAGGGGCATTGGTGGGGGGAAGAACTATGGGTGCCCTGGAGGTGGATGTTGTGCTAACATACATCTGAAGAGGTGTGGACCTATACCCTTAAATTATAGACAGTGTCGTAAACCAATGTTACCACAATAAAAAATAATATAATGAAAATAAAGTGGATTTCTTTCACACAGCATAAATAAGGCCTTGTTTCTAAAGAAATTTTTTATTGAGGTAGTTCTATTTTATAACATTATATAAACCTCAGGTGTCCAGCATTGTAATTCTACATCTGTAAACACTGCATCAACTTTCCCACCAAAAGTCTACTTTCCACCCATCACCATATAGTCTTATTTTTAAATCCACTTTGAAAATCTCTCTTTTCATTGGTATATTTAGATATTTCATATTTTAAGTGATTATTGATTTAGATGAAGAAACTATTGAAGTATTTATCCTTGTTTCTCTACAGATAAGGTGCTACATTTTCTCTACATTCTTTGAAGTATTTTTTTCTTTGTTTTAGGTTTTCTGCAGAGTGACTATGATATTTCTAGGTGTAGACATTTTGGTACTTATCCTTCTGGGTGTTTTCCAACTGTCAACTTTTTAAATGTTGTCTATCATTAATTTTAGAAAACTCCTCACTATTATTAGTTAAGATATTTATATATTCCATCTTTCTCTAGTTATGGCATTTTTACTGCATGTATGTCAACATTTTTTGAAACTGTCCATGGTAATTAGACATCCTATTCTGTTTTATTCATTCTTTCTTCTATTTTTGTTTCAGTTTAAGAAATTTATATTAACCTATTTTCAAGTTCACAGATTCTTTAGTTATGTCCAGTGAACAGATGAGCCCATGTAAACCATCTTTTATGTTACAGTAGCTTTTGATTTGTAGCTCTTCTTTTTACTCTTTCCTAAAGTCCCATTATTTTCTGCTTACATAGCTACCTTATGCTACATATTGTCTACTTATTTCATTAGAGAGCCTTTATCAATCATCATCATTTTAAGTTCCTTATATGATAATCACATTTATGTCATGTCTGAGTCTGATTCTGACACTTGCTTTGTGCCTTCAGAGAATGTTTTATTTCCCATAATATTTTAGCATGTTTTTGTGATTTTTCACTGAAAGCCAGATGTGATGTATCAGGCATCAAGAACTGAAGTAAATGTGGCTTTAATGTGAGGTTTTATGTTAGTCTAGCCAGAAGCTGAGCTGTGTTTAATACCCACTATAGATATAAATACCAGAGAACTTAAAGGGCTCTATTGTTCTTGTTTTTGCCCCCCTTGTCTTTTGCTTCTCTAAATCTTACCCCTCAGATTCAATCTGTGTCTTGCAGCTCTTTTAGTTGCAATCCCTAAGTTGAAGCCCTGGAACATAGTGGGTATGGTAAAGATAAAAGGTAATGCTCTATAATTATGATTAAGTCTCAGACGATTACTGGGATCATGTCTGAAGACTAACACATTAACAAATATTACAATTTAATTTTCCCCCACCTTTAGGTGATATAGGAAGGCTAAAGGAGGCAGGAGTTGGTAATACTTTACAGCTACCTGGTGAGACACAGCTCCACAAAATCCTTTTCGCTGTATAGTAGCTTTCATTATGGAGGGCCTCTTGATTTTGACCTGTTTTATAGTGGTTATGCTACTCCTCATGCTAGAAGCACCAGGTAGTCCTCACAATGAGAAAATGGTGGGACTCCTGGACTAAAGTTGACCAGAGTGTATCTGCTACCTCCCCATAATCAAGTCTACTATTGTTATAGAATTACTCTTGCTCTTAACCCAAGCTATGGAAGGAGAACAGGGCGGTTCTCACGGATTTCTGGGGACCAGACACTTTATTCCACATTCATATGCATATGGATCCAGACACAGACATGGACCTTTTCTGAAAATCTGGGGCCCTAACAGACTGAGAGCTCCTTTTACACTTTACCATCTCTACATTTCTTACATGGATTAAAAAAAAAAGAAAAATAGATGAAACCATATGGTTGAAGGCTAGTTCCCGGAAGAAGAGGGGAGTTTTTCAGGGAGGTAACTTTTCAGAGACTGGTCCAAAGATGTAATAGGGCCAATCCAGGGAAATGGGGAAGTTCCAGAATCCAGGTTCCACCCTAAGTGGGTGGAGCTGAGGAGGGAAAGAAGATTCTGCAGAGAGGAGGACAGAAGGAAGGAAGAAGGAAGCAGGATGGAGAGCAGCAAGGAGACCTGGAGGAGGCAAGTGGAGCAGAGCCACATGTGAAGAAACTGCGCTTGCTTTTTGGTCTTGGACTGGTTGGAACAGATGTGGGTGAGAGACCCGTGGGAAGGTTAACAATGGCAGCTTTCATCTTAAATTTGATTTTGCTCTTTTCCTCCCGAATTTGTCTAATTCTTTCTAACCATTTTCTATGGGTCTCTACTAAAAGGTCCTTTAAACGTGTGGCAGGCTTTTGGGCCTTGCTTTGGCCAATCCTATTTGTCTGGACTTTTACCCTCAAGGAAATGGGTAACTTTGGATGCTTAACTTAGTAACTATGTTCTTTGTCCTTTCTGTATTGTACCCTAATTGTATTAAAGTTCCTTTCCATTAAAGGCCTTATATGTTTGTCTTAATGTGGCAGATGGCAAAACCCATTCAGAGAGGGCAGGTTTGGGGGTTCTGGGGTGCTCCTCTCCCTGTCCTGTAACAAAGAGACACACCAGCATGACCCTTTGAAATGCAACTGTTTAGATAGGAGTGCTGAGACTTTACCATAAATCTTGATTTGTAAGCAAACTTGTTAATTGCACCTGCATTGCTATGTTAATTGCACTTACGCTAAACTCTGACTGGGGCAGATTATCTCCACATCCATTGTCCAGAAATAATTTTTCCACACTATCTCTGCACTTCTCCACATTTAGGTCTGCAGTCCCCCCAAATTTCTAGCATTGTAGTTCATACACACCTCCAGTAATTTGTCAAAGCCACCATTGAAATATACTTACTACTTTGTCACTCCAGCAGCTTCTGCTCCAAGCAAGCAGATGTCAGCTTCTTTTGCTGTTCCAGGTTTCAGATATGAGATTTGCTCTGCAACCTATGTTCTCTGATGGGTCCAATAAATGTCATTCCTATTCAATTTGTCCTACTTTTTCTCATATTAAGGGCAGAAGCAATGACTTCTAAGTTCATCTCCTGAAACTGAAAGTAGATTCCTACCAATTTTTTAACTTCAGGTTTAGCTTAAGGCTACACTTTTGAAACTAAAAGGAAAAAACTGCTATTTTCAGTAAAAATTTTGGTGGGCACTGGCCAGGTCACAATCACATTTATGGAAACAGTTTTCAAAATGAACAACAACAAAAAAATGCTCTTAAACACATCTTTGTTCTTTTTTCCCTCTTTCCTACTATAACATATGCCTTTGGCTTCTGGTTCACCAAAATCTGAACTTAGAAGATTGGTATTTTACTAGATTTCTTTCTGTATTTATAGATGACCACAGGAGACCATGAATAAGTTAAAACTCAACTTCCATCACCACATGTTGGTTTAGTTTCTATAATTCTCATTCGCTCGAAAATCTTTTGTGATGATGGCCCAATGAAAGACTCTGCCTGGGGAGGTGAGAGAATCCAAATTTCAATGGTCTGTGTCAATTCTCCTTCATGATAACATTACCTTTCAGTCACTGTAATAGATTTTCTTCTTAAATTTGAATGGGAAATTTTGAATAGTGAACTATTTCGTTAGAATATTCAGATTTGAGAGCAAATGCCTCTGACCTTTACTGTCATAATGAGATTTTCTTTGTGAGATGAGTTTTCCACTTTTTTATAAAAGCCCCAATTTTCCACACCAAAAAAAAAAAAGGAAGTCAAAAGAAATGGCACATAGCTAAGGAAAAAACCCCAATGTAACAAGACTTTCTCGTATGTAACAGTGTAATTTAATGCTTTTACCTATTTCGCATCTCAGATAAGCAATAGCCAGTCTTTCAATTTTCTCTTTTTATTCAACCTGGACTGCCCGTCTGATGCTATGTTAGAGAATGTGACACATCATGTACAAAACGAGTTGAACGAAAACTGCTTAGACAGAATTTGCCTTTGCTTGTAGCAGAAATATAAAATGTGAACAGCTCTAAAAAATTATACACATATTGCTAAGAAACTTGAGGCTAAAGTGTTTATCACTAAAATTTCTTTAGCAACCACATATCTATGTGAAAAAGGGATTTTCCTTTAAATAGCATTAAATATAATTCAGTTTTCATTAGTTTTTTGAAGCTGCCAAAAACAAATTAAAAAGTAAATTCAAATGCTAATCTCTGCATTGGTGAATTGAGAGTCTAGTGAGTTTAAGGAGCTCATTATGAAAAGATTAAACAGGTTAAAAAATAAAATGTAATGGTAAAAGAGGGGGTATGAAAAATATAACATGTTGGTGATGTCATTTTTGGAGTCAGTGGGTTTAGAGAGCGGGGTTCTTGGGTTTACTCTGGGAAAGGTTTCACCAGAGCTCCCTGTTCAGCAGCACACGGCAAGTTCCCGGGTGAGTTTTTTCACAGGACAGAGACATTAGTTATTTTAAAGAGCAGGTTTATTGGGAAAAGGAACAGGAAAGTAAAAGACACTTGTATAGACACAAGTGGGCAGGAAGGGCTGTCCTGAATGGGACAGGTTCGCTGAGAGAGGCCTGCATGGTTGCAGGAGGGCAGTCTTGAGGAGAGCTGCCTTCACTGAGGGGGGTCAGTGAAGAAAAGCCCCGGCATGGTACAGGTCTTGGGCAGGCAGGAAGTCTGCTGCCCTGCAGAGGAGAGAGCTGGTGAAGAGAAGCACCTGCATACTCACAGGTGGGCAGAAGGACGGCTGCCCTGAGCCAATGCAAAGACTGTACTGATAGTCTTCTCTTCGGGAAGGGCTCACTCCTTCTTAGAGTGACTTGCTTGTTGACTTTTAACCAACTATGCAGAATTTGAAAGGGACTGGATATTCCACAATGTGCTCAGGAGATCCTATCTTTACTATTGATCTGAAACTCCCTATAGAAGTCATTGGCACCTAAGGATCTTTGTTTCCATAGTTGGGTTAATGGCTGCTAATCCCTTCTACCCCCATCTCCTTGTGCAAGCCAGGTTTCTGGTCTTAAGGTGCCTTCTTTCCAGTTTTTTTATTCTTTTATCCTCCATCATTTGGATTATTCATGAAGAAATTTTCAGAGATGACTATATCTTTCTGTGACAAAGGCATACAAAATGTAAAAATGGTGATATGAAATCTAAGTAACTAGGCTCATGGTTTCTATAGAACATTTCCACTGTAATTTAAGTTCTCACAGTTATTACCATTTGCATCTTCCAGGTGTTTCCAAAGGGATGTGAGCACTGTTTACAGAGGGAGAATGAATTTTCCCTATAGGTTTGCTTATCAATCATATCTTGGCTCTCCCAATTGATTATAACCCCATATTCCTTAACCACTGTTTGGAGGCAGCACTTGTCTAAGACAAAGTTTCCATTAGTCTTTTTAAATAGTGAATGAATGTCCATAAGTCAGACACATTGCATTTGAAAGACTGACAAATAAATGGCAACTGTAATCTTCCTGCTTCTTTGTTTCTAAGAAACTATATTCTTATTCAGCAAAAATTTTTAAAAAATGCTATTTAAAAAATTTATTGCACCTGAAATAAAAAAAGATAATTTATTTATGCATAACATCAGTAGTTTAAATATCAATACTAACTTGGCTCACTATCAGAAATAACTAATAAAAGAAAAAAATGCATATATATATTAGGTAATACTTCTCCAATTGATGTTTTTAAGGGTTTGACCACTATTTACTGAACTATTTGGCTACTGTATACTGTACTGATCTGCTAATCCTAAGCAGTCTGTTCAGCCACAAATTTTGTTACCTACAGTTCTGCATTCCTGTACAAGGTCAGAATTGCCAGGTCAATCAGTTATAGGAACCCAAGCCTACAAGGTGCCTTTCAAATCATCAAGAGCAGAAAGCTTGATCTATGGATCAGGAGGTAACCAGGAATGCCTGGGGGTGGGGGTGTTGACTGATGCATAAACTTACTTCCATTTATACATCTTGAGGTATGAAGGTACCATCAGGATGCCAGGGGGTCATTGACTGATGTATAACAAGGGACCACAGAAGCTGGTCAGTGGAATACCTTGTTGATAAGATTGAAAACCATGACTGTGGATCTAGGGCTTGGTCTCAATTACAATACCAAGTCCTCTAGTAAATGAGAAGTGCCTAGAGGGCAGACTCACTACACCTGATACTGTAGAAGACAGAGCACATTGTCTGGTTTCACCCCTCCCTTTTCTCTTCCTCCTCCTCACAACTGATGCTGTATAATTATTCTATCAACGAAAAGGCCAGGATCTTGCTCTTTAGCAGCATCACGCATACTTCTCTTTGACTCTCGTTTGTCAGTGTGGTGTTGTCAATGCAACACTGTACAAGGGCTCTGATAAATTACTAGACATGAATTACACTATCTAAACATTGTGTAAAATATTTTCATTAAATTTGTATTTAATTTTTTAATGAGGTAACATTGGTTTACAATGTTGGTTGGGACATAGAGGTATAGGATCGCCCCCTTCAGGTGTTACCACAATTCACCTACTACCAAACACTCCTAATCCTTTACCGTAGCTCATTGTGCTCCCTCCCTATTTTGCTTTCTCCCCTTATTACAGCCCTCCCACTGGTAGTCTCAAATCTAACAGTGAGATTTCTAGGGTTTGCTATAGGGTTGGCTTTATCTGACCTTTGTTTTTCTTTCTGTATATTCTACATTTAAATGACAGCATCTAGTGTTATTCTTTTTTCTACAAATTATTTTGCTTAGCATAATCCACCTCAGTTCCAAACTTGTTTTTGTATGTGACAAGAGTTTATCTTTTTAGTAGATAAAAGATAAACAAGAGTTCATATTTTTAATAGATGAGTAATATTCCATTATGCATTTATACTACATCTTCCTGATCTACTCATCTATTTTGAGGCATATAGCTTGTTCCGGTTGTAAGTAGTCCTGCATTGAACATAACAGTACATTTTTCAATTTAAATTAGTGTTTGTTCTTCAGGTTAGATATCTAAGAGTGGAATTGCTGGGTTGTATGGTGGAGACATTTTTAATATTTTGAGAAAACTCATGCTATTTTTCATATGGACAGAACCAATCCATATTCCTAGTAACAGTGCAATGAAGTTTCTTTTTCACCACATTCTTGCTAACACTCCAAGACATATGCTTTAGAAATATATTCATGGATTAATCTCCAACGGTAAGGAAAACAAAAGAGATGTTTAACAATTAAGACTACATCAAATTTAAAAGCTTCTGCACAGAGAAAAAACTGTCACTTAAGAAGATATCGTACAGATGAGAGAATTAATTTGTTCACCATAAATCTGACAAAAGGCTGATAGCCAGATCTACAAAGAAATTATACAACCCAACAAAAAGAAAACAAATAATTAAAAATAGGCAGAAGAACATAATAGATAACTCTCTAGAGAAGACATATAGATGAGCAACAGGCAAATGAAAAAATGTTCACTGTCAGTCATCATCATGGAAACACAAATTAAAATCACATGCATGGTGTAAGATCTCTAGTGGTATAGTTTCATTTTCTTGCATGTGGCCAACCAGTTTTGCCAGCACCATTTATTGAATAAGCTGTCCTTGTTCCATTGCAGATTCTTTGCTCCTTTGTCAAAGATCAGGTGTCCATATATGTGTGGTTTTACTTCTGGGCTTTCTATACCATTCCATTGGTCTGTGTTTCTGTCTTTGTTCTAGTACCAAGCTGTTTTAATTACTATTGCTTTGTAGTTACGCCATGCACAAAAATCAATTCAAAATGGATAAGAAATTTGAATGTAAGACCTGAAACCATAAAATATATAGAAGGAAACAGGTAAAACGCTTCAAGACATACATCTCAGTAACACCTTTGAAGATTATCCCCCAAAGCAATAAAAATGAGAGAGAAGATAAACAGATGTGACTATATCAAGTTAAAAAGCTTCTGTACAGCAAAAGAAACATTAACTAAATGAACAGACTCCCCACTGATTGGGAAAAAAATCTTTGCACCCCATACAACTGACAAGAGACTGATCACAAAGATATACAAAGAACGCATAAGACTCAAGAAAATCAAAGCAAATGACCCAATCAAAAAATGGGCAGAAGAACTTAAAAGACACTTCACCAAAGAGGACATACAAATGGTCAACAAGCATATGAAAAAATGCTCAATGTCTCTCATAATCAGGGAAATGCAAATTAAAACCACAATGAGGTACCACCTTACAATGGTAAGAATGGCACATATCAAAAAAACCAACAACAATATATGTTGACGTGGATATGGAGAAAAAGGAACTCTGTTACACTGCTGGTGGAAATGCAAGTTAATCCAACCACTATGGAAGGTTGTATGGAGGTTCCTTGCTCTGTTAGGGATGGAACTACCATATAATCTGGCAGTCCCACTCCTAAGGATCTACTCAAAGGACACAAAAACACCGATACAAAATGGTACTGTACCCCCATGTTTATTGCAGCACTATTTATAATTGGTAAGACCTGGAAATAACCCAAATGCCCAAAAGTAGATGACTGGTTCAAGAAGATGTGGTATATATACACAATGGAATACTATTCAGCAATCAAAAATGATAAACTAGGGCTATTTAGATAAACATGGATGGAGCTAGAAGGAATTATACTCAGTGAAACAAATCAGAAGGCAAGAGAAAAATATTGGATGACTTCACTTTTAGGAGGAATGTGAAAGAACAACAACTATAACAAAAAATAAAAAAGAAGGAAACAAAAAAACCAAGAGAAAGCTCAAGGAAATGGGCAATTACAACCAAAAACAAACTCAACTAAATCAAAAGGTTAAAGATATACCAAAGGTAACATGGGAGTGGGGTGGAGAGAGGGAAGGGAAAAGACAGAGAGGAGGGCATAAAGAGCACAAAGGTCTGAGGTGATGGTTCATGGGTAAAATGGTGGTGGGAACTCCCTGGGGACTACAAATGTTGTCAAATACAATTAAATAAATCTAATGAGAAAAAAAATCATATGCAAAACTGTTACACTACAACTCTAATGTAAAATGGGTTTGCCTGACTGGGTTCTTACCTGCGCACACAAAAGGCACTTATAATGTCCCAACTGCAGGTACACACAACAAAGGTTAATAAAGGGTTTTATTTACAAAAGATGGGGAAATAGTGTAGTAAATGACACAAGGAGAAGAGAGGGATACAGATCCGTAAATGTCCTACCAGTTCCTTGGAGCTGGACCCCAATGGCGCGCTGAGAACTGGCTCCCAAGATAAAGAGAGACCCCTAAGATCCACATGTCTGCTTTTATTCTTAGCTGGGCTTCTTAACTCCACCCTCAGGTCCCAGTGATCTGCTCTTCCATAATGATCTTATGGGATTTGTAGTTCTTGGATCTTGTAGGTCTGGAATGGGGGTTAAAGTTCATAACCTATTTGTGTAATCCATTCAGGGGGGGTCTTTCCCCCCTAACAATACTACTTCACACCTAAAAGAATGGGTCACGTAAAAATGTCCAGTGTCTGCCTGGACTACTCTAAATTATTCTCCCAAAAGTGAGGCAAGAAATCTCCTCTCTTGCCGTCTTCTTAGTCTCCTTCTTTTTTCCACATAATTTTAAGAATCCTTTTCTTTTCTTTTTTATATTTACCAAGGTAACAGTGGCATTGTACAATATTTGGTGTATATATTCACACCTCTAGATGCCCACAATCCTCTACCGGTCTATGGTCTCCTTCCCCCTTGCTACCCTCCCTGTTCTTCTTCCTCTGATAACTTCAATTCTACAGTCAGATCTAATCTTAGTCACAATTTATGAAGGTTATATAATAGTATTCTTCATTTACAGATTAATGGAATGAAGCCACATGGAGCATGACATCACATGTTTACAAAGTTTTAAGTGGAGAGAATTCAAAATTAGGTAAAATTCAGACTTTTCCATGTAACTAAAATATAGTTATACCACTGAATTTTGTGGTACTGAATTATTAATTATGTGTGGGAATTTTCAAAAAGTAATATAACTATTAAGAGTAGATGCAATTGAAAAATCAATTGGATGCATAACTTTTTGTACATCTTTTCTTGTTTTCATAGATCTGATGAATTCTAAACATGTACTGACTCAGGATACTAATAAATATACCAGTCAATATTTATTTGCTCTTACTATTTGCTAGGAACTTTGATGATCTTATAATGATCTGATTTAATTCTCACAAATCTGTGGGATAGAAGCATTTATGACCCCTATTACCAGATGAAAAAAACTAACTTTGTGAGACTAATTTGCTAATTTTATGAAATGAGTGCAAAATTTCCTGTCAGTAAAATCCAGTCCTATTTTCTCTTAACAATGCAGTTAGATCATTTGAAGCACTAATGCTTTGACCTGTGAGTAGAACAAGAGGTTAAAATGTACCTCTTTTTTGAGAGAAGATTGTTGACTTTAAAAATTATATATAATGTTTAATATAACATGTATTATATAAATGCCTTTTCTTCAATTTTTTTGTTTTGTTCTAAGGCCACACTCAAATTGTGGAAAAATGAGAGGATCCAAATTTACTCCCAAGCACTCTATGAAAGTATTTTCCTGGTCTATTACTTTTTTAAAATTAAAAAATAGGGGTTACTAAATATACTGATATTTCACTCAATTTCAATTTTGATCATGAATGTGGTGGACAGACCCCAGTGTACTCCACGCTCTGGTACTGATGTCCTTCAGTAGTTCCTCCTTTTTAGTGTGAGCAGAACTTGTGGTTTGCTTCTTTTTTTTTTTTTTTAAAGATTTATCTATTTATGCATACAAGCACTGGGGTACAAGCCAGAGGTGTGTAGTGGGGGTAAGAGGATTCACCACAGACAGAGCAGGAAGCAAAACAGGTACACTGCCTAGGGGAGCAGCGGGCACAGCAGGAGAGGTCTGCCACGCCCTGTAGGTCCCCTACCTGACCGGCAGCAGGGATCGAACTTGCGTTGCAGTGGCTGTGTTTTGCTTCATAGTGCGTTGCTTAACCCACTGAGCCACCAGGGAAGCCCACTTGTGGTTTGCTTCTAAGCCAAATATATGGCCAAAGGAAGGGGATGCTGCTTTCATGATTAGGCTTAGTAATATAGTGATGACATGGGAATTACAGCATATATTGCAGTCTGTTTTTGTTATGGACACGATAGGTCTTTGTTATTGACACGTTAGGTCTCTTTTCACTAGTCTTAAAGACAGCTGTGAGTAAGTGCTCAGGTTGGAGAAGTCCACAGGTCAATTGATGGTGACTGGCCTCTAGAGGCTGAAGGGGACATTAAGTAAGAAACGAAATCCTCAGTCCTGTAGTTTTATGGAAAGGAGTTCTGCCAATAACTTGAGGAACTTGTAAACAAATGACGCCCTCCACCCCAAGAGAAGTTCTGATGTGACCACAACTTTGCCAATGCCTGGATTGCAGCCTGGGGATACCCTAAATAAAGAACACTGCTGTGTTGTACACAGATGCCCAGCTGATAGAAACAAGGCGATGACTATGTGATTTCACACTGCTACATTTGTAATTCTGTGTTAAGTGACAATAGGGAAATAATACAAATTAAGACCTGAACATTCACCTAAGTTAATCGAAATCTTCTGAAACTAAAAATAAAATTATGTTGCTAATGATAAAGTTGACTATTCAACAACATGAGTTTGACCTGATAGGTCCATTTATATGTAGATTTTTTCAACCTCTCCTATTTTTCCTTCTCCATAGCCTTCATGATGATCCACTTAGATTTTCCTAATAACATTTTCTCTTTTTTAGCTTTACTTTGTCATAAGACTACAGTAGGTAATCTACGTAATATGCAATAAAGCCTTAGGTCAGCAGATATTAGTATTTAAGTTTTTGGGGGTATCAAAAGTTGTGGATGGATTTTTGACTGCATGAGGTGTCAGTGCTACTCCACTTATTTGATTCAAGGGTCAAATGTATTACTGATGAATTGCCCATGTCTCTGGTAAGGCTAATCGCTCTATTTGTGTACTAGTTTTAATTCCATTATAGAAAGGTCAGTGAGAGATTAAAAGTCACAATACTTTCTTCAGGGTGATATGCCCACCATTCTTTCAGATCGATGTACAGTGATCTGAAAAATAAAAGTGTTTATAAATCTAATGCCTGTCCTGGTCGCTGACTCTTTGGTAGTGAAGGCAGCACCAGACGTGGCCTATTCTGGTAAGCTAAAACTTACTGTTATTTTTCTCATCATAAAACAAACAAACAAAAAACTCACTTAAGTCTACTCCCTCCTGCAGTTGTCCATATTTACAAGTTCCAATTTGTTTCCTTTCACTCTCTCTTGAACCTATTCCAGTCAGGATTTTGTATCTCTCAGGCAACTGAAATTATTCCTTAATATTGCCTGTGGCCTCCACATTGCTAAATGCAATAGTCAGTCATGTCTCAGTGACAACAAAGACTGGTTCACTATCCTCTGAAATATATTATTCATTTGACTGCCAGTACACCCCAGGTTTTTCAGTTTATTCTTTCTTGGTCTTTTGTGCTGTTTCCACTTCCTCTTCTTCAGGATAAAATACCCAGGCCTTCTCACTTCTTTGATCTCACATCTCATCTGGTATCGTGGTTTTAAGTGCCATCTATTTCTAATGACTCCAAAATTTATATCTATAACCTAAATCTCTTCCTTGCATTCCAAACTTGTGTACTTAACTGCTTACTCAATCTGTCTATTCAGATGACTCATCACATGTAAAATGTCTGGAATCTTGCCTATACATCTTGCCTATAGGAAGATGTATAGTTGACCTACTACATGTGAAACTCATTCTCTAAAACTTTCAGAGGTTATAGATTTAATTTGCATACTGCTATAATATTTTCTGTGGAGTTTTGTAGTTTGCAGTACCATAAAATACATTCTATGTTTCTTGAAACTGGGCAGAGCAAGGAAAACTTAGACTGGAATTGTTGTATTTTCCCTTGAAACATAGTTTTCAGAATCTAATTAGTAGCATTAGGTTGGGGGCTCTGATATCCTTAATATCCACTGCCTATTGTTTTTACCCAGATTTGTTTTCAGGTAATATATTCCTTTGATGCACTTTTCTTCTTGCCAGAAAGAAAGTCAATCAATGAGCAGTTTTATTATCTATTGCCAATTATCAAAATCACACAACAACAACAAAAAACTGAGATAAGAAACATCTTAACTACAATAGTGTTTCAAAAATTAGCTACTAAATTGTTATGTTCATTCATTACCTGGCATGAGATGTTCAAATTTCTACATTTTAAAATCAATAAGGATTGTATTGAAGGAAGAGAACAATAGTAGAGGTTTGGTTATTCCCCTGTGAAAAGTGTAAGATTCAGCAAATTTTATGAGTTGGGAAAGTGACAAAATCATTGGGGTCATGGCAGAAGCAAAATAAGCACAGAATTGAAATCACAGTTCCAGGTCTCCATCACTCAGGTCTTTATTCATTACTTAACTGTTTCTGATGTCAGTTTGGCTTCAAACTGTGATCTGATGGGTACTGCAAATATAAATTAAAAAATATGAAAGAAATTCTAGGTTCAATATGAAGCATCCTAAGCCTGGAACCACTCTATTAGAAGAAATCTGAAGGACTAGGTGAATGAAAATGTTTTCTTCCAAACATTTAGAGGAAACCTACATTTTAATTAAAAATTACTTCCTTCTTTAACAATATTCCTTGGTAAGAAAATGATGATAGGAGCAAGAGCATAAACTAACAACAACAAAACTCTATGGCCAAATGTTATCTTTCCATTAAATATTCTAAAAAAAATAAATAAAAGTTCTTTTTTTTAATTGCTCTGAAGAGAACTGTTTAGAAAAATGAATAAGTGGACAAAAATGAGGATGAGTAGTAGGTAAATCCCTGAGACTAGTGGTGTGGCAGGGGCTATAATTTATGCAGCTCACCATCCTCTTCTAAATGTCCCAAAAGACCCATTCTTCAAAGTCCTGAAGGAGCTGCTTCCCAAGCTGATAGGAAGCAAGTGGTGCCTAGTGGTACAAGACATGGATGTGATAGACACAGAGACACAATGCCCAGATTACTCTTGTGATGCAGAGGTGGATTGCAGTTATCAGCAAGTCAGCCTCCCGCTGTTAGCTCCTAATGAATTTGCTTCTTCTTAAGGTGTACCCATCCAAAGGACTGGGTAAGGAAGTGGTGAAAATATCATCAACGTTGCACATTTTAACTGTGCTATACAATATATGCTATAAAATTTCTTGCTGGGTTAGCTGACACTTTGTTGCGCATTCATGATGGTTTGGCTTTCTCTTTTGTCCAGTTGTACTTCCTCTTCCTCTCTCTGTAAGTTGATCCCAGTAGATACCCTGTATACCATGCTCCATCTCTTCCTCTGGAAAGCCTATTTTGTGACAATTGACTTCACTAGTGGCATCTAGCATATCAAAGTAGTTTTAAAAAATCTGTTTAAGTGAAAATTTGATATAATATGGACTGTCCAAATTTCCATGAAAATAGCCATACAGCTATAGAAAAAAAGGAAGATGAACAACACTGATGACCGAATATGTTGGGAGGTTATACTGACTATATTGAAACTGCATTAAAATATTGGGTCATATAACTGAAGACTGACAGTTGTCTCAGTATGGCAAGTTGCTGATGCAGTTGGTAGACCAGCACAGTTACAGCTCAGTTGGAGAACACACCACCATCTCAGCTGCTTTTCCACATTCACTAGATCAAGTAAATTACTAAAACAAATACTTTCCTAAGCCTTATCTTGCTGAGCAACAACGGCTGGTCCTACTACAGAACTTAGGGAAAGATACCAAAGAGGCAGGGGCGGGGGGAGGCTGTCACTGAATTCTAATAGAAGCATATACTGGGAGTAGGGGTATCTCAAACACCTATCAAGATTTAATAATGTTCTTGACCACATTTGTAGAGAGGTGCACACACTCACCTACATTTACCTAAAATGGAATCGCCAATGATTCTGTCTGAGATCCATGGGTCTTTGTTTTATAAAGAATGCTTGCTAATAGCATTTGATCATTTTTAAGTGTAATTTCCAAATAGCAGATATTTATAATAACCAATACTGAATGCAAAATTATCTACTAGATGATATTTACCATTTGATATTTTCTGCTTATTTTTCCTAAATTCAAACCTGAACTTTGCTATGATGGCATGACCTTCGATAATTCAATGAACTTCTCAATGCCTCAGTTTCCAAGCTGTGAAGCTTGCACAATTGCAAGTCCTTCTTCATGGAAAGATTGTAAGAACAGATGAATAAATATATAAAGAACTTACAACAACCAGCCTCATGAGATGCTAGCCACTATAATGGGGGGTGGTGGTGGTGGTGAAGTAGCCTAACATTACTTCTTTGTTCCAGGGAAAAGTAAAATACATTTTTATTTCTTGTGATTTGTAAAGAGAAAGCAATCTTAAATTTCACACTTCACTGAAGCTTTCTATTATTCATGATGACAGAGTAAATGGAACTTGATTTCCCAGGATGCTGTGGGCAGGACAGTGCAATGGCCATGAAGTGCTGTGTGAAATACCAAGAAGTCCAAACTTACTAGAGTTCACTCTCCAAAATAACTTTCAAGTTAAATGATTTTTGCAGTAGCCTTGCAGTTCTTCTGAAATCAAACTAAAGGTTGTCCATTATGGAAAGCTGTGTGGAGGACCCTCAAATTACTAAAAATGGAGCTACCATATGACCCAGCAATTCCATTCCTAGGAGTTGACCCAAATGAAAACCTTCATGGCTTTGTTTATTGCAGCACTATGTTTATTTACAATAACTAAAATATGGAAACAACTGAAATGCCCCAAAACAGATGTCTGCTCAAGAAGATGAGGTAAAAAATACACAACGGAATACTACTCAGCAATCAAAAAAGATGAACTCATGTCACATGCAGCAACATGGATGGAGCTGGAAGGGATTATGCTCTGTGAAATAAGTCAGAAGGAAAAAGAAAAAAAAATGAAAAAGAAAAATATCATACAGTTTCTTTTCTAGGAGGAATATAGGGAAACCGACTAGAGGGTTAGAGAAGGAAAAAAACAAAACAAAATTAGCAGGCAAATTAGAGATTTGAGACACATAGCAGGGAGGAGGAAAGAAAGGGTTATAACAGAGGGAGGGAAGAGCACAAGGGAATCTGGTGATCATTTACAGGTGAGGTGGTGATAGAAGATTTATGGGGATTACACCTGAGAGGAGAAATCGAGTATTGTACAAAAATGAACAATGTAAGAAAAAAAAATGTTGTCATTTACTAATTTTTCAAAGATTACATGAAGCTTTGGAAGGGATATAGATGATAGTTTGTCTGCTTAATACAACTTCTAAAATAATATAATTCCTTACTTAAAATTGTTATTAGTTTAATGTGGAATGAAACAACTAAGATAACTAAATCCTGAGCCTATACAGTATAACTAATATTACCTCAGTAGAAACAAATACAATAAAAGAGTAGTATAACATTAAATTTCTTCACCAACCATTAACAAAATATATCATATTTTAAGTAATGTGGCAAAAAAAGATATAAAAGACTTGTTGAAGAAAGTTATTTGTAGAATTCAGTTGGATAAATGGAAAGAAGTATACATTAATTACAATATAATGTTACCTTAGTTTATTTATCTAATGCTTTTCCTCCTGAAAAGATTTAGCTATATATAACCTTTAGAGAAAATTTTGAAATAACATGAAGGTTTCCAAGCTCATTAAGATAATCTAAGAACATTGAGAAAGAAATGGCAAAGATATCATACCCACATTTATCTTCAGAGGGAAATGGAAGAGATAAAAGTGCTTTAACTGGATTTTCTCCAGAACATATAAATAATACTTGCTTTTGCAAAAATGTTCCTAGGTTATTAATCATACCTAAGAACTGTATCTCACCTGAAAAACAAAAATCCTTTTTGGCCATGACCCAAATGAACCCCAAAGAGCATGAATAGTTATTTTCAATTCTTCTGTTTGCATATTATTGACCCACCTCTGAACACATCCAAAAATAATTTCCATTTACCCAACCAATGAGCATTGTTTCACCTTAGAACACTTTTTTTCAGCATTAATAACATAACCACTTTCTCTTCAAATATTCCCTTGGGGCAGGATACATAGAAACAGACCAGGTTCTTTAAGAATTTTCTGCTAAGAACCTGGGTGCTGGGAGCCAGAGCAGGTCATCCTTAGAAGACACTACATTCTCACCTTCCAAGACCCCAAGAACCTCTTGGACACTTTCTGAGGAGTTGTGCAGGCTCCTAGGTACTCCAGCAACACTCTGGGATATTTATCCAATTCTAGAGGCAAATGCATCATCTAAACTTTAGGTAGTTTGACTTTCGGCCTACACCTTCCACAAGGGACTGGACAGAAGTAGAGATAGTTCATCTTTCCATTTATGAGACTGTGACTCTGGAGATCAGCAGCTTCTTTCAGTCACATTTTGTCTATTTTTTAAAGTCAACATTGTGCACTCACACCCAATCTTTGTCACAGGTAGTGTCTACCCTCTTATGAATGGATATAAAATAAATGACATGGAACTTTAAAATGCATATTTTAGCGAGAGCTACTATATTTTAGAGGAGAACATGGCTTTGTTTTGTTATAACTTATAAAGTAGTCTATTGCAAATTCATAATCATGAAATAGTTTATAATCTTTTTCATTAGTAATTCTTTTAAATAACTTGACAAATCACTTATCATTTGCATTCTGTACTCAAGAGAAATAGCATGCAAACCCAAAAATAGAAGTGAGCTCTTGAGCTTTTTCCCTGAACTTTAGTCCACCACTCAGGGATATCTCAGCACGTCACATTTCTCCACAAATTATCACAAAGCTCTTTCAAGAATGTTTCTTCATTCCTCAGATTGAATTCTCCCATGGTTCCATCAGGGAGGCAGTGATGAGAAAAAATTTCAATATGGCACATTTATGCTTAAACATTATCTTCATGGGAACCTGTAAACCGAATATTAACACAGAGCTCTGTGGGGTTTCTGTTTGTTTTGAGTGTATTGCAAGCAGTTGGAATTCACACAATGCTTTGGTTCAAGTCTCCTGATAAACAACAAATAGGTATCAGGCAGCCTTGCTGCACTGATTTATAAAAAGGCAGTTTGTCTTGTAAGACCAGAAAACACCTAGTCTGCAGTTTGGAAAGTGATGAAATGCTCTTACTCCAGACAAGGTTGCAGATTTACGGAATATGCTGTCATGTTCAGCATATTGCCACAGAACGTGCAAAACAGTGAAGGAGAGTTCTTCTATTCACTGCACAGAGATTTCCTTTCTCCTTGCTGATTTGTAATCACAATACTTTATACTAGATGAGATTTCAGCCTTGAATGTCTTACAACCAAAGTCCCTTTGGTGTGTTGATGACAAACAACACTTATTTCATCTCCCAGGTACATATCAGTCATATCACACCCCTATCCAGGTTAGCTTTGCACTTTCATGTCCAGTGTTATTTAAATGAACCTTAAAGTCCTCAGCTGTGTAGCTAATATGACTCAAGATATTGATTCCTTTGGTTTTGGCTGTGAGTGGTTTTTTTATGAAAAGCATCAACTCAGCTGTTCAACTCAGCTGAACTACTTTACATGCTCAGAATGCATTGCTTTTGCTGCTGAGTAGTGAAAAATCAAAGAAGATACTTTAATCTCTGAAGTCTATTCATATTACTGGTGGGGTTCTGTTTCCATGTTGCAGAGCTGTGAAAATAGAGTGAAAAATGATTGCACTCATCATCATGATGTCTAGTCCTATGCTACCTCATCCTTATACTCTTGTCCCCTCAGAAGCATAAGATATTCTGAACAGTTTTTGCTATATGTAATTGTATGATAAGCTTTCAGGAAGACTGTTTACAAAGCTCTCCCTAGGTCACTGGACATACCTCTCTTGTAGAAATGCTGTGATACTATGAAGATGAACCACTATGATTTTCTTTGGTTGAGTGTTTTCCATGATTCAAAAATTACTGATTAATCAGGGTGCAGGGATCTTGACAAAGAAGATTTCACAAAGTAAATAAGCAAACTAAAAATTCTACACCAGTTACTTCTGGAATCAGATTGTAAATCCCTGGGGTCAGAGACCCTGGCATTAATGAGAGTAAGTCAAAGCATGGTGTTTGCCAGAGCACTCAGGAAGCATCTGTATAATCCCAACATTGTGATCAAGCTGTTAAGTTCTAGTCTTGAGACTGATAGTATCCTCTGAGGCGATAGTAACCATTAACTATTCTTTGAGAATCAAATAAGGGCAATAAATTCTTTCAAAACATTAAATGAGAGTACTGAAGCCTTACACATTGTAATTTACTAGATGATATCCAGGGGAAATCAGAGAATCCATTCACTGCATGTGGCTGAACACTGGCCTTGAGTCCTCAGTGACTTACTATAATGTACATTATCCTCCTAAAGTATTCGAAAGACTCACTTGCCATTTCCTATAATGGAGACTGCATGCTTGAATACTAAAACGTTTCTCACTCATAGTTCCCAACAGGAGGCTCAGAAAAGTCCAATCTTAACTATATACATTTCCTTTCAATACCTAAACAAAGGAGTAATGTGCCTAAAGGGTCAGCCTTTGTCAGAAGGGCCACATGACACAGCCTGATACAGGTTTGTGTATGATTTCATTTTATCTGCAATATAGAAGATACTTCAATGTCAGGGTAAGTGTTTTTAACTGACTTAAAGATAATAACTGTACTTTAGTAATCTATTCCTTTGCTTTCCAAATATTAGCACCAGTGATTGGGTACAACCATGGGACAGTTATTGTGGAGTTTAACATACAGGATTTATTTTAATTTTCACCATGCTCTAGAAGTTAGAGGTTATTGTCTCCATTTTAAGAAAAATAAAGAGAAGTTAAGTTGCTTGCTAAGACCACGCAGCTATCAAGCACAAAATGATATGATTCCAAGGACATGCTTTTTATTCTAAATCAGTGCTGCCTGATGTGGGAACTATATGACAAGACAGAGACGTGTGGCTACTGAGCAACTGTAGTGAGAAATATGGCTAGCCCAAGTTGAAATGTGTTGAAAATACTATATTCAAAGAACATTAAAATATATAAAAATATTTCAAAAATATATAAAATATATATTTTGAAATATATTGCTTAATAAATATATACTATTGACATAATACTTTGGCTATGTTAAATTAAAAACATAAAATTAATTTCACATTTTCCTTTTAAAATATGGCTAATTAAAGTAAATATTTTTACTGAGGCAATATGGGTTACGACGCTGTATATGATCAGAGGTAAAGGATCACAATCCTTCAGATGTATGTCACCACATCACACCTACCACCAATGCATGCGTAGACCTCCATTGCAATCCATCAGGCCTCATTCACACTTTGCTCTCTACCTTACCTTTCCCTCAGTTTTACAGTCAGATTTCTAGAGCTTGTTTTTGGTTTGCTTTTGTCTGATGCTTTGGTTTGTTTCTTCGTATTCCACATATGAATGAAGGCATCTTATACCTGTCTTCTTTCTTCTGACTTATTTCATTTAGCATAACCCCTCCAGTTCTGTCTATGCTGTCACAAATGGCAAGAGTGCCTCAATTTTAAAAATAGCTGAGTAGTATTCCATTGTGTGTATATACATCACATTTTCTTAGTTCACTCATCTGTCCTTGGGCTTTAAAGATTTTTTGCATAACTTGACTAATGTAAACGGTGCTGCAATGAACATAAGAGTGAATAAAGTCTTTCAAATTAGAGTTTTTGCATTATTTGGGTAGAAAACTATGAGTGGAGTTGCTGGAGTGGATGGTAGATCTATTTTTAATATTTTGAGAACTCTCCATAATGTTCTCATAGGGTATATATGAACCTCTCATTATATTTGCCGTGAACAGAGATGTGTTAATACATATCTGTTTAAAACATCTTCAACTTTTAAAAATATACCTTTTTGGGGAGCTGAGAAGTTCTTTTCTTCCTTTATAATAAACACAAAATTGATTTAAAAACCACCTTGTATTAGAAAATAAAGAGTGATGTGGGCCCGCCCTGGTGGCGCAGTGGGTTAAGCAACGCACTATGGGGCAAATCGCAGCCACTGTAGCACGAGTTTGATCCCTGCTGCCGGCCACGGGGGTGACCCACATGGCGTAGCAGACCTCTCCTGCCTTGCCCGCTGCTTCCCTCAGCAGTGTGTTTCTGTCAATCTGCCGGTTCTGCGTCCTGCTCTAGCTGGTGGATTCTCTCACCACCCCCACACCTCTGGCCTGTACCCCAGTGCTTGTATGCATAAATAAATAAATCTTTAAAAAAAAAAAAGAAAATAAAGAGTGATGAACTATTGAATAATTTTAATAATCTACTGTTTATAAAAATGAACTATGGTTTTGCCTTTTAATTATCTTTTCTAAAGACTTTTGTGTAATTACATTGTGTGTATTTAATTTTTTCAAGTGTCTGCAATTTGTTTATTTACTTATTTTTGTAGACCAAGCACAAGGCTTGGAGAAGAGGTCTATTAACTAATGTATATTAACATTATACATCAGTATAATATTTTCCTCTTTAAAGGTTTCCTTTGTAATCCATTCATTCATTTAAAAAATGTGTACAATCATGGAGCCTTTCCAAAACACTTGCAAAATAAGGAGACAGACACATGGTAGATCACTTTATCATTGCAGCAAGTATTTAAAGTTTGCATTTCTCAATTTTTAGGAGTATGAAATTCAAAATATTACACTTTTCTTAACACCTCCCACAGTAATGTGTCTTTGGTGAATATCATTATATGTGTGTAATAGCTGTAAATTGAGTTCTGATATTAAACATATAACAATCCCAGGAGTTCCATCTTCTCGCTGATGACTCGCTACCACAGGCAACAGAGGTTTTATATTTCAAGTTCAAAGCTGAACTGCCATTTCAAGACATTGAGAATGGCATTTTCAAAAGCCACAACTATTTTTCAAATCAGAGGTACTGTTCAGTTGAGTAAAATGTAATCCTAAACCCTGTAGATACCACTGCAGAAAGACACAATAAATATTGATGGAACACATTCTGTTCATTTCTGAGTTGGATATTCTCTCTATAGAAAGAGCTTTAACCTGATTCTTAGAAAAAAGACACCCTCAGGTTTGGATATACCAAAAGCCGCTGCTTCTCCAATTCCAGTTCAGCCATTTATGTTCTTTTGTTGTTATATTTAATGTGCAAGGAATTTGGGCTTCTATATTCCCATGATGTGATCTTTGATATATTGTTTTTCTTGTAGATCAAGTGATTTAGTGTCATTCTAAATCCAGTAATAAGATTTAAATTCAATACCTCTGTGAAAGTGAATTCTCTAATTTTGCAATGGATTATTTGCCTCTTTTTAAAAAATTTTAAATTAGATTTATTTAATTATATTTGACATCGTTTGTATTCTCCAGGGAGTTCCCAACACCATTTCACCCATGTGCCATCACCTCAGTCCCTTGTGCTCCTTCTATCCTCATCCCCATCTTTGCCCTCCCTTCCCTCAACAAGTGATATGGATGAGGCAACCGAATCTGTGCTATTAGAAACCAAATAAAAAACAGAGATCCACCATCGTAGGTTGGTACAAAGAAACAAATTGCTGGTCACTTTTTAAGTCTGTTCCTAATAATCATCTATTTGTTAAGTACAAAAATGCCATATAATAGGTCATTAAATCAGACCTCTTCATTTAAGATATTATACTTGGGTATAATCTCCATGTTTTATTTGTTGTCTTTTTATTACAAGGGAGGTTGAGATAATGGTCCCACCAGTGCAGAAAAGACCTTAATAACCAATTTGAATTTGCATTGATCCTTTGGTTTTCCCGTCAATTATTTCCTAAGGGAATGACAAAGAAACAGTATTTTCTTATATCCAGTGCATTATAATCATTATTCTGAATTTATTTAAAAAATAAAACCTTAAAATTCCACTAAAATACCACTCAAAACAATGTATCAGGAGCGCAAAGTGGCAGGATACAAAGTCAATACACAAATTACCCAGTGACTTAAAGAGAAGGATCAAGAAAATGATCCCAATTGCATCAAAAAGCATAAAATAACATGATAAGTTTTAAAAAGGTGGTTAAGGACTCATACAATGAAAACTGTGAGACATTTCTAAAGGAGAGAGATGAAGACAAAATGAGGGGAAAAGTTATCCCTTGTTCATAGATTGGAGTAAATAACATTTTCAAAATGGTCATTTTACTCAAAGCAATACAAAGATTCAGTGCAATGTCTATCAACATTTCCTCAAATCAGTAGAGCAAACATTATTGAAATTCATATGGAAACAAACAGACCCTGAATCTCCAAAACAATCCAGACAAAAATAAACAAACCTATTACCCTCCCAGACTTTAAGCCATACTACAAAGTTATGGTAATCAAGAGTGTGGTTTTGATTACAAATCAGTGGAAAAGAATTGAGGGCCCATAACATACCCACACTCATGTAAATAGCTATCCTATGAGAAAGGAATCAGGAGTACATATTATAGAAAAGGAAATCTCTTCAACAAATTATAGAGGAATACTGAACAGCCATATGCAAAAGAATAAAACTAGACTACTATCAAACTTCATACACAAAAATTAACTCAAAATGGATACACGTCTTGGCTATAAGACCTGAAAACATTAAATAAATAGAAGAAAACATAGGCAAAACACTTCACAGTATAAGCCTCAGTGGCACCTTTGAGGGCTTGACGCTCATGGAAACAAAAGCAAAAGTAAACAAATGGAACTGCATAAAACTAAAAAGCTTCTGCACAGCAAAAGAAACTATCATTAAAATAAAGACACCAAATGGAAGAATGTATTTACACATAAAATATCGACACAAGCTGATATCCAAGATCTATAAAGAACTAATATGATAAAACAAAAAGAAAACAATCAACCCAATCAAAAAAAGGACAGACTTACACAGACATTTCTCCAAAGAAGACGAACACATAGCCAACAGGCATATGAAAAATGTTCATCACCACTTGTCAGAAAATGCAAATCGAAATCACAATCAGATACCACCTCAAAACTGTGAGAATAGCCCATATCTAAAAGACCAGAAACAACAAGTGTTAACAAGACATTGGAAAAAGGAATCCTATGCACTGTTGGTGGGAATGTAGACTGGCCCACCTCCTACTGAAAATAGTAAAGAGGTTTATTAAAATATTAAAAATAGATATACCATTTCATATAATTCTACTCCTAGGTATCTTCCTGAAGAATGCAAAACACTATGTCAAAGGAATTTATGAACTTCTATGTGCATTGCAACACTATTTATAATAGCCAAATATGTAAATAACAAATGCCCATGGACAGATAGTGGATTAGGAACTTGTTTTATATATACACAATGGAATATTACTCAACTATAAGAAAAGGCAAATTCTTGGTATTTGTGACAACATGGATGGAACTGGAGATTATATTATATGAAATAAGTAGGATGGAGAAAGACAAATACAGGATAGAGTCACTTATGTGTGGAATATAGGGAAACCAACAAAGGGTCAGATAAAGCCAAACTAAGAACTAACCCTGGGAAGCTGCCTATAGAACTGAGGTTACCAGAAGGAGGACAGATAAAAGTAAGTTGGGAAGGGAGCAAAGTGGACTGAGGTAGACTGTGAGTGTCTTCATAATGGGTGCTCTGTAATAACAGCATCTGAGTGGGAGAGCCTATACTTCTAATATACAAACAACAATGTAAATAATGTTACCTCAATTAAAAAATAAAAAAAATCCTGCATTTTACTTTTAAATAGTGTTTTCTTAATTAGCAGTAAAACAATGATAATATTTGGAGGGACTGTGGATTGAAGAAGGAAATGAGCCAAATTTCGGAGGTTCAAATCCTCATCCTTACTTGCATGGTAAATAACTATTCTTCTGCCTCATTTGTTAAATGGGCATCACAGCAATGTCTAGCTATAGATTTGTGAAGATTAAGTGTATTGATAAATGTTACAAGGTTAGAATAATATGTGATAGATGGTATAATGCTCAGAATATATTAATTATGGTTACTTATAAATCTGGTAGTCTATTGAAAATTTAAAACTTAGTGACAGTCTGTTTTATACTAATACATCTGTAATATCACCTTTGTATATAATGAAAAATGGTCATCGAATACATATCTGCAGATGCAAATTAGAGGAGAGACAAATATTTGGGGAAATATGAAAAAGTTGGGGGCATGAATTATCCTATAATATGTTATCCTCCATAATTTACATGTGGATGCATATAAATAATTAAACTTTATATCTAATATATAGCAATGTTCTAGAATATGTGGGAAATATAATTACATATTTTTATTTCATAAATTAATTTTTCTTAGTCTACCTTTGATCTGACATAAAAAGCAATTTTGCTCAATATAAATGACAATAATTAATGACAGACAAAAATTTTTTTGACTAATTTACACAGCAAATAAGAATCTGAAGGTAATTAAAGCAAAATCATAAAAGATCTCCATTCTACAATATATGAAAGAGTCTCTAAATCCCAGTTTAATTTTTCTTGTCATGTAGACTATCCCACTGCAATAAAAAAAGGAAATTTTCTAGTCTCTGCTTTTGTGTACAAATTTTATACTCTCTTTTCTGAACTTTAAATGTCATCAATTAAATCACGAACCCCAGAGCAAATGCACATCACCCTTATTCAACATATTGTAAGTTTTAAAATAATAAACTGCACATATAACAGTTAAACATAAACTATCATTTTATCATATTTTATTAACAAAGATGACTAAGAAATGACTTCTAATGAGGGAAATTTTCCATTAAAAACTGAAACAATATTTTTAGGTAAGATAGACTCCCCTGGTCTGTCTAAGGAAGGAAGTTTTAATTGGTTAGGAATGGTCACTCCTAGATTACCCACTGCCCCCTCGTTGGTTTTCTACTTTCACTTTTAGATTGATATTTAATTGAATTCCAAATTGTCTTACAGCAAGAGAAGTCTTATTGTAAATAACAATGTCTTTTTGCCACTTTTCTGTTTATCCCATTTAACTTTTATTCTTTCCTCCTCTTGGCTGTGCCAGTCATCAGTAGGAGATGTTTTACTGTTTATCTCTGGGACAAAATTATCCTGTCAGTATAATGCCTTGACCTGGACTGGAGGGGGTCCCTGGGTTCTGGTGCTTTAGAGGACCCTTTTATTTAGTCCTTTGCTGGAAGTGCCTCTCTCCACAGGGCAAGGAATCAGTGGAGTAAAGGGAACATGACAACTCCAATATTGTGCGCCCATCTAAAATATTTTAAATTACGTTCAGGTACCGAGGACCTGATTCCTTACCCAAGCCTGCTTCTGGTCTTCCATAAATCTCTGCACCGAGACTGTTCTTCAGGGATAGATATGATCTACCAAGGGGCCACAGATTTCTGGGGATGGGGACTGAGCTTGATCTGAGATATTCATAGCCAAGTGAAGGAGGCTTCTTGTATATTCGATGAGTCAGGTTGGGAAGAGAAGGATGCAAGACTGTAGGGCATCCAGACTCTCTCAGGGGCAAACATCATTGCAGAATTTCAAGGAGTACAAAATTCTTTATACCTGGTCTTCCAGGTATAAAGGAATACTTGTCAAAATATGAAGCTAAAAGAAATTTTATCTAATAATAATGTACTACTTTAAATTATATCTTTTAAATATTTATTCCTACAGTATCATCCTGTATCTTGCCAACATATATTCTCATTTTCTTTCATATTTCACAATCTGTTGAAAATATATTTTTCTCTCTCTCTCTGTTCTTTTCTATGCACCATCACAATAATCCCTAATGCCATTCTTTTTCTTCCATTCACTCTAATTGCAATGCTCCCATTCTGTTTCACTCTTTCTGGAAACAGTTTCTGATTGAACTACAAACACCTGGTGAGGCATGTCATGCTGATGAGCTATTTCATATCCCAGAAGCTCAGGTCTGGACAAACATCACCTTTCTATTAGTCAATTCCAGATTTCTGATGACAACCCAGGTGTATTTCCTCTTTCTGTTTCATGGGATAATTATACAAAATTGTTGGTAGCTACAATGTGAACTTAATGGTATTACCTAAGCAGTATTATTATATTTCCTGCGCCATCAGAAGTGCCAACCCTCCTGATGTGGATGAAGATTATAATGTAGCTTAAGGCATATAAATAGGAGTTGTGAGAGATGGTGCATACTGGAGATCACCTCCTATTCATATACACAACCAAATTGCACCTAAATAAGACAATGGACACCAAGAAATGAACGGATGACTTTAATATGATCAAAATCAAAGGCATGGCAGAGAGGGTAGGGAAAATTGTAATTGAGTTTAGAGTGATACAGGGCAGTACAACCTATGAGTGGGAGGAGCTGCAGCAATATATAATCTCTCTGCTGCTGTTAACTCAAGAGACATGTCCACTTTAGGAACTCAAACCTTGGGGCTATGCTGGAGAAAGAGATGCACATAGACAGCAGCAGGACTGTCATAGACTTGGTGAAAGCATTAAACTCAAAAAGGAATGGCAGTAGATATTTAAGTTGCTCAAAGAGAAAGATTTCCAACCTAGAACACGCAATTCTAAGATATCTGTTCCCTTCTTGTTCTGTGCGGCTGTTTTATTCATTACTGAATATGGGCATTGAAGATTCTCTTTGAGTATAATAATATGGCTTGTTATGGAGCTCTGTGTACTTATCATTCTTAGAGGTTATTGAACTTTTTGAATGCAAAGATTAATATTTTTCATCAAATTTGGGGATTTTTGATATTATTTCTGGACATCCCCCCCCCTTTTCTCTCCCCTCTGTGACTCACATTATGGTTAATGTAGAGATGCCTTGTGTGCCCCAATAGGTCTTGGAGGCTTTATTTTTCTTCAATCTAAATTGACTTCAAGTTTGTGGGTTCCTTCTTCTGATTACTGAAGTCTGTTGTTGAAATAAAGTTGTTGTATTTTTTGTTATACTTTTCAACTGCATAATTGCATTTATTATAATTTTCAATTACATAATTTCTAGTTTGCTCTTTTATATTCTTCCCTCTTTATTGATATTATTTATTTAATCATACTGAGTTCTCCTACTACCTACCCATTATTTCTCTAGGAACAGTTCCCTTTAGTTCTTTAAACATATTGAAAACAACAGATTTAAGGACATTGTCTATGTCCAGTGTCTGGTTTCCCTCATGAACAGCTAGTTTTGTTTGATTTTTTTCTGTGTATGGGTCATAATTTCCTGTTTATTTTGTCTGTTTCTTATTTTTTGTTAAAATTGGACATTTTAAGTAATAACGTAGCAACTCTAGAAGTTAGACTTACCTTCCTTCCCCATGCTTATAATTTTTGTTTAGTGACTTTTCCAAACAAGTTCTATAAAATCTGTATTCTTTGTACTGCCATTGATGGCTGTGCTTGGTTAGTGTATTGGTCTTTAATGATTAGACATAGATTTCTTTTATCACCTGGAACTAGTAATTATCTCAGTCTTTGCTTGTTTGTGTGTGTGTGTTTGGGAACATACCTTTAACACTTAGGCAGTTTGTGACTCGTCCTTGGCTTTCATTTCTTAATTGTGCAGAACCTCAAGTTTGGTCCAACATGAATTCTTAGGCATTTCTGATGTGTGCACACAACTCTGGGTATGCATAAAGCCCTGCTCACTCATGTGTCACCTACGTTCCCTGGAATATGTTTCAGCCTCTCAGAGTTCCCTATGGACATCTCATGCTGAAACTTTTCCAATTAATCATTTTGGTCAGGCTTTTATTTGCTCCAGCTGTTATCTTCTGCTTCAGGCAGCCACAGTGTTCAATTTCTTGTGATTTCAACAAATGTCCATGAACAAAGATGTTTGTACTAGGGAAGCTGTAAGTTGAGTGAAATCAAGGTAACCATTCCATGGTTACCAAGTAACCAATATCTATGAAATATTCCGCAGGTCAAACTATGGTAATTCTCTGAAAATGGAACTTGATGGAACTCTACCAGCTCTGTTCAGTCTCCAGTGGCTGCTAAGCTTCTAGTTTTCACCATGATTTCGGATTGTTAGTTTTTGAGGCTGCCATCAAACTTAAGAGGGGAGAATGTGGATAGAGCAACTGAAAATGCCACAAAACTCACTGTTTTTTATTGAAATTTAGCTATTTTACTTAAATAAATGTCTCCCCCCCATTGCTACAAGCTTTGATTAATTTCTAATGCTCAAAATAAAGTTGATTCTGACAATATCTTGCCAGTATTCTTGTTTTTATGGATGATAAAGTCTTTATTTATCAGCTTTGATTCATATTGAAGTGATAGTAAAAGCTTCGAAGCAAAACAAAATATTTTGTAGCATAGCCACAAGAAAGTCCATTCTAAGTCTTCCTTGCTTTCTATTTTTAGTTAATTATAATACCACTTTAAGAAGTTTCCTTCTTTGACATCTCTTAAGCATATTTGTTTGGAAGTGTTCTTTTTAAATTTTCTACTATGTCTTTTGAAACAAGGACACAGGAACACCACATCTTCTGTTATTTCTCCCATAATTCCCATTTACGTCTGGTCCCAGGTTTCAACTCTGTGGCTGTCTCTTCTCAGACTCTTCCTTTCAAGGTTCCTCCCTGTACTTTTGCTGTTCACCATGCCAAGGCAGGAAACACTTCCCAATTGTGTAGCTCTAAAATCCTGCTGGTCTCCAGGTGCTCCTGTCGTTTATAAGTTTATTTCATTCTCCCTCTTCCATATTCATTTTCATTGTGTCTTTTTTTTAAGATTTATTTATTTATGCATACAAGAACTGGGGTACAGGCCAGAGGTGTGGGGGGTGAGAGGATTCACCAGAGACAGAGTGGGGTACAGAACAGGCAGATCAACTGAAACACACTACTGAGGGGAGCAGCAGGCGAGGCAGGAGAGGTTTGCTGCATGATGTGGGTCACCTCCCTGGCTGGGACCGGGATCGAACTTGAGCTGCAGTGGCTGCAGTTTGCTTCATAGTGCATTGCTTAACCCACTGCACCACCAGGGAGGTCCATCCTCATTGTTTCTTAAGGGCAAAAGCTTTAAACTGGAGTCTGAAGAGCTTTCAATGCAGAGTCTGAAAGTGTGCAGGAGGGTGGCAAATGTCATGGGGGCAAAATTCAAGCCTCAATTACACTGGTCAGATTTGCTCAGCTTTTATCTTTTTCATTTCCTCTAATCGCTCTGAATTTTTTTTTTTTTTTTTTTTTTACCAAAGTATTTCCTGGCCAAAAGGGAAAAAAAAATGTTTGAAAATGACTTCTATAAGGAAAGCAAGTTGAGTATTGACAGATCAGACTGATAGTATATAAAACCTAATAACATTAAAGGAGAATCCATCATTAAATTATCCCTATTTCATATGACAAACTTATAACTGCTAAATTCTCTAGAACTCCATTATTTACAACTTAATGCTTAATTTTATTGTTGAGAAAAAATAAGCCCATAAAATATAAGTGATTTATCCAAAGTCAAATAATGTTATGACTGGACCAAGAAGCTATATCAACAGTATGTTGGCAGAGGTGCGTCTTTCTCATTGTCCTTGGCACATAGCGCATTTCTTAGCTTTCATATTTCTAAATATATGAATATATTATTATATTTCTTGAAGCCTAAGAGCCTTCCACTTTAGCTCATCATACTTGAACTCTGCTCTCCTTTACTCCACACTTTTTAGGCATTCTTTGTTTAGTCTCCTGTGGGTTTAGAAGGTGGCAGCAAGTGCTCTTATAACTACATTTTTTAATCAGCAATGCCTAGCCTGACTGCATTAATATCTCTTACTTCAAATTCTTAAGATCAGATATCTACTTGGCTCAAACCAGTATATAGATTAGCCACCTTTTACCCCAAGCTACCCCCAGCTACCCACCTATGATCCAAAAAGTTAGTCATGGGAGTTGGGTTACCTAGTACAATCATGGCCACCAACACCTGCCTTTTCACTGGATTGTGAGATAATTCAAAGAGCAGCAGACACATAATACAGTGATGAAAAAGCATATTTAAGAGAGTAGTCATCTTTAGTATGACCTTAAAGTCAATGAATACAAGTTCCATAAGTCTATTGATGACAACTGGTACAATGGGTCTGTTGAGCATAGTGTGCTATTAGTCAGAGTTTTCCATGTATTTGTTCTATGTACAGCTGTGAATACACAAAGAGAGTTATTATAAGCAATTGTATCACAAGGTCATGTAAACTGGCAACACCAAATCTGCAGTGTGGATCAACAGACTTGAGTGCCAGGAGAGAGCTGAAGTGGACTATCTGGTCTGAGGGTGAGCAGCCCAGAGACCAAGGGCAGATAAAGTTGCAGATGAAATCTGAACAGGGTCTCCTGGAAAATTTCCTTTTTCTTTGGTGGGGGGCTGGTCTTTTATTCTACTCAGGTCTTCAATAGATTAGGTGAAGCCTACCAAATTATGGAGAGCAATTTGCTTACTCAAGCTCACTGATTTAAACAGTATCTCAGCCTAAACACCCTCCAAGTTGACATAAAAGGTTAACCATCATGCCTACTATGTAGGACCTCATTCAAAATAGCTTAGGTACCACAGAATAAAAATGATTCTATAGTTATCCATAGTTATATATTCTATTTCATTTTCTATTTAGCCTAAATCATTCTTGCCTTTCTTTAGCTGCATTTTAGGGTATTTTACGTACATAGAACTGTCAGAGAGAAGAAAGGAGTGATATGCTGCCTTAGGATGTAAAGTGATTGTGTCATCTTCATAGAATCTCCTTCAACTAAGGTCATCTAGGGTTTCTGAGAGCTAACCAGCATATTTTGACCAATAGATAAGTGATTGTTTGAGAGTGATTTGTTTGAGAATACTCTGTAGAGTTAGGAATTCCTTGCTGACTTACTTTTACATATAGAAATTCAATAATAAACAGATTTTCAATAAATTTTCACTAAGGTATCCTCACTATAGAATGTTTTGTCTGACTCTCCTCTTCCATTGTAAAGTCAGAACCCATTTATTATCAATATATATCTGTCATAAAATTAAATAAAACCATAAAACCTACTTCATAGAAATGTGGGAGAAACAAGCTAGTTAGTTCATGAATCTTAAAGCACGTTGCATTACTTGGTGGTGGTGGCATGTAGGAATATTATCTTCCTTCCTTATTTCCTGGCTTTGGAGTGTTTCCCCATGACAGGTGGGAGTGCAGAGTCAGGAGTGCGAGATGAACATCATGTTCAAGGGAACTTACTCATCGCTTTTATCTCATGCACACGGGTCTTCCTGCTGAGGGTACAACCTGGGTTCTGGTTTACAAGACAGACAAATATAAGAGACTAAAAGATGGAAGTGGAAAATCTAGGTTAAGAAAATGGAAAAGAAGGAAATGATAACAGAGTTCGTTGGCTGATAACCAAAGAAGAAAATAGAGGCAAGAAAAAAAACAAAACAAAAACTGAAGGATAACAATAGGGATCTAGCAATAGTTTGAACGAAATTCATGCTTTTAATTTGGCTACTATTTAACTGCTTTCATGGTAATGTTCAATTCCATGTTCAATAAAACAATGGTGGCAAAGCTCCCTTTAACTTTCCTTTCATACATCCAAGGACTGTCATGTGGAAATCACCCAGGGATGACACCACAAACTGCTACTTCATCTTCCTGTACATACACTGTACCATGTCGATTGGACAGAACATCCAGAAGCTTCTTGTTCATGAGACTTCATGAGCTGCCACCAAGTAGACAAGTGGATTTCTTGGCTTTTCACCTCCTTCTGGAAAGTTCTTTTGAAGTCAAAAGCAACCTATAATTTCTGTGATTTTCTTGAGACATACATATCAGAACGATAACTATTTTGTAGCAAGACCCATAGGCAGCCTTATCACTCAGCCTGCCTTTTATTTTGAGTTATTTTTAGACTTTTTTGATATGATTCAGATGAGAATGGCACTCAACAAACATGATAGTGTTTTCAGTCAGAGATATAAAAAAATTGTTTGTTGATTAGAAAAGTTCTGGTGATGTTAATATAATGTGAAGCAAATAGCCTCATTGTTGTTTTGCTTATATCAATGTTTTCTGTGAGACTGACTCTAGATTATGCCTTGTGCCAGGTACCATGGAAGCTGGATATCCATGGGCATTTAGAGATCAGGAAGAAAAGTTTAGTTTGTGTAACTTCCAACTGGTACATGTGTGTGAGTGTGTGTGCGTGTTTTAAATCAAGTATATGACCTGAGATCAATAAAGAAGCAAAAATGTTAGCAATTTCATTTATAATGAGAGATAAATTTTGTTTTATTTGGCATATTTCTATCTAGAGACATGCTTTTAGTAATCTGAACATAAAGGTGGTAGACACTGACAGAGTTAGAATAAAGTAAAATAATGAAATAAAATGA
Organism: Galemys pyrenaicus; assembly: GCA_019455555.1. Lineage (NCBI taxonomy): Eukaryota > Metazoa > Chordata > Mammalia > Eulipotyphla > Talpidae > Galemys > Galemys pyrenaicus. Next base: position 658,682 of record JAGFMF010011756.1, on the reverse strand, counting down.
AGGGTTGAAGTAAAAAAAGGCATGTGTGTCTATTATGTAAATGTTGAATGTTACAGTTGTCACTGGGTAGAGATCTGTTGTATAGTTGGGGTCTACGTTCCCTAGAATAAGATAAACAGAGCCTCACTGACCACACACCTTTATAATACATTAACCATAAAGATATGAATTATGTTTCCATCAGGTTGCAATTATCATGTCCTATTAGCCTGGAGAGAACACATCTGTTCTGGATATTATAACCAGAGATATCAAACCAGTAATGTTTAGGCACCTTTGCCTTTCCCATTCCTGTGGGGGATGTCTCAGGGATCATTTTTGTGTTCAATGTGAAAATAATTCATTTGTCACTGTTCTATAAAAATAACATAACTTTCAAGGTATTACTAGCATCTTACAACTTCTAGAAAGAGCTGTTTTCTCTATTCCAAAGTGCTGAAAGGCATCAATACATTTTAAGTTATATTAAAAAGAATAGAATATGGAATTCATTTTTTGATGTAATGTCTTATCCAGTGACTGAAATAGTGCCTCTATTTGTTAGTTGTCAGTATTGCCTAGTTGTATTAGGCAATATATAGAAGGAAAGATAAAGAATTTAATTCTGCTAAGGGAGTTATTTTGTTTATACAAAGATGCAGAATGGCTTCAATTTAAGCAGGTGAATGTGATAAAACTACAGAGATAACAATGACTGAAGCACCACAGGCCACTGGAGACACAAACAATTATCTCTGTTAGAAACATCATTTTCTAACTTTGTTTTTGACAATCCTTTTAAATTAGGCCTCACTGTAGTGTTTCTTAAATATTGCTTCAAATTGTTTACATGTCATGTTCATTTATTTTATGATGAGGAAGTATTTTAGGAAAAGAAATGCAAGTAAATTTTAAAAATCTACTTTGAAGAAGTTACAATTACACTTAGCAAAGCTGAGTTTATTCCTTTAGATTATTCAATTCCATAAAATAAACTAAGCTATGTTTGAGCGCATTGCTCTCTTTCCATTGTTAGGTATGGCTTCAGGTTGCTAGGAAAATTACTAGTAGTTATTCTTTCTTCCAAACTCTAAATATCTCATAGCTATTGAACATTAAGTGATAAGTATTTGGTTTAATTCAGTAACAGTTGCTGTACTTCTGCAAAAAGACCTTAGGTAAATGTACTCTGAAGTTAATAAATCTTGTTTGTCATCTTTGGGAAATTCTCAATCTGGTGTCAGAGACTTACCAATGTGAGGATATTTACCAGGTGACATGGTGTGTTCACTGGCAGAAATAAACACAAATAGCTGAGTGCAGAGGACTGGACCTAAATTAGCACTGATTAAAATTAAAAAGAACCTAGTGAGGCATCTAATTCTGAGATCTGTCTTTTTAACTCAGTCCATAAGTGATCACAACATCACTTTAATTGGTTACCACCAAAATTAAATGATACCAATGAAGAACACATAAATGAGAAAACTTTTTCAATCAGTCTCACCTTTCCCTCATCCATTGTCCACTTCTGGGATGTAAATATATTGTTTATTTCCCTAATTAAAGCTTACCTTGATCTCCCACAGCTTACCTGATAAAATCTACATTTTTCCTCTGGCATCCTGTTCTCTGGCTCCCCTGTCTTTCCAACCTAATTGCTCCTTATTCACCTTTGTTGTCCCAACTCTCCTGCTATACTCACTCCATATGTTTGTTCCAATTCCCTCCTCTTAGCAAGTCCTTTGCTTTTGGTGATAGCCTATGTACATGACAAAAGCCAGTTCAGGAGTCATTTCCTTTGTGAGGCCTTTCTTTACCAGCCTAGAAAAGTCATGTCTACCTCCTCCTTTGTATTACCATGGATGTTAGTTGATATGTCTTTATTGCAACAATATGCAGTGTCTTACAATTATGTATTTAGTAGTTTGCATATGTTTTGGGAAGAATATCACTGGGCAATTTTGCCATTTTTTGATCTTTGTAGAGTGTAATTACACAAATATGAATGGTGTACCTAGTAGTCTTCATGGATTAGCCATTGGTATCACCATTGTACATGTGGTATATTCCGGAATGAAATGATATTAGGTGGTATATGACTATATACTCACGTCCACAAACAGTCTCTAAGCATCTCGACAGCAGAGAAAACATCTTATTCATTTTTATTTTCTTGGCATATAGGAAGTACTGAAAAAGAAATGAGATGAATAATAGCCAATCACTCACTTATTCTATCATAGCAATTAATTCAGTGCCCAATTATTTATTTGCATAATCCTTTCCACTTTTAGTCTAGGTGTCTTGAGAGCAGAGACTATGCCTTAAATATATTTATCTGCCAAGCATATACGATGAATGAATAAACAAACTGATTAATTTGGGAAGCTGACAATCAATAATATTTTATATCTGAATGACTTTCAAATTTTCCTAATGAAAACACAATATAAATACTGTATTAACTGAGAAAGGCATAGCAAGTATATTGCTTGGTAGGCATCAACTAAAGTGATTTTGTAGAATAATAATAAGTGGGTGGTCATTCCCCCCTCCCCACACAGGATGTTAACAAGTGATTTTTTTTTACATTTTTAATATATTTTTTACATTATTCTCCCTTTTTGTACAATGCATGTTTTCTCCTTTCAGGTGTAGTACCCATAAAATTCCCACCACTAATTCACCTGTGCCATTATATCACCCTAGTGCCTTGTGCGCTTTCTTCCCCTGTTTTGATTCCTCTCCTTCCCTCTCCCCTGCAGAGTGTCTTTGATTAAGTGTTGCCTATTAATTTTATTAAATGATTTTCTGGAAGAGATGTATCAGATATACTGGACATAATAAGCCAATGAGTTAAAGTGAGACTTTAGGGAACACCTATCCATACCCAGTGACTTCTATTTGACTATGCCATCACCCTCAGGATTTTTGAGAAATCAATCCATCTTGCTGCACCTGACAATCTATAAAAGAGAATACAAAACTCTGAATACTGCTGGCTTGAGAGAAACTTTCAGAACAGCCTCTGTTCTTGATAAGAACTTCCTTCACCTCACAAAGACTCAACCCCAGAACATTTAAAAACTCAACCCTAGAATAAAAAGCTCCAAGGTCGCCAGGTTCCTGTCTGGGCCACTAGCCAATGAAGGAATCATTTCTAACAGATGGATACCAAGCAGCAAACATTCTAACCACTAACTTCCTTCTTTCCAGTTCATTTTCATTAGTACTCCTATGTTGTATGTTCACTAACCTTATCTAGACCCTCAAGTCATTTGCATACATCCTCACGTCTACCTCATCCACTGCCCAGCATCAAGTCCATGGACCATCATTATGATAGGTTACTTGCCTGCATCTGTAAGTCACTAGACCATGAGTCAGTAAACTAAACCCTACAAACCAAATCAGTTCACTAAATGTTTTATTGGAACACAGTCATGCCCACTAGTTTGTGAATTGTCTGATTGCTTTTGTATCAAAACAGAGAGCTGAGCGTTGTGATAGAGGTCTATAGAGCATGTCTGAATATTTACCATCTAACTGTTTACAGGAAAGATTTTCTAATCTAGGTTCAAGGCTCTCTCTAATCATATTCCCTTGCAGTAGTTCCAATCTCCATCTACTCATTACTGTACATGAGAAGCAGAATGCGCAGGATAAAAAACCCACATGAAAGCTCATTCTACTCCACCTAAATTATGGCCACAGTTTTCAAGAAAGCCTTTTAACAATGCCCCAAACTCAACTATAATTCTCTAGTCAATTAATTATTCCCCTTTGAGAAGTTACTCTTTCTTAACTTCTTCTTTCCTTAAAGTTCCAATTACCCCTTTCCTTTTCTCACTCTTAGATGGAGAGTTAATTATTTATTCCACTTAAACAATTATAGTGATTAGGAAAAGAACCAATTTGTCCATCCAACATCAAATCTACCTTTTTATACCTGTGCCCACTTTTTGTGTACCTTCTCTTGCAGAAATAAAAGTATGTCTATTTCTATTTGAGGTCAACCACTGATGTGTGTGTTACAGTTCACAATTAAGGACCTCAATACTACAAATATTCCCTATCTTCCCTAGTATATCATTTTATCATTCTTTGCTAGATCATGAGCAGAAGTAAACATACTATAACTATTTCCATAAAAATAAAAATGATTTTGTAGGGATCCATCCCCCTCATCCTCAGTTCTTGCCTTCTGTTGTCTTGCAGTCACTCATGGAGACGGTATTATAGTTCCTAAAGACTTTTTCAAGTTCTCATTTTGAATTCTCTCTTCTAATCAACTCCACTCTAGTTTGTCCATGTGTCCAAAATGAAAACCTATCAAGGACACAAGGTCTTTGTACTCTACTTCTCTACTCTGAAAAACTGAAATATATTTTAAGTATATTATGATGTTCTATTAAAGGTATATTAGGTATTGACAATTTATTTTTATTTTGGTTTCTCCATTGATGCCATTATGCTATGACAGAAGATCCTTTTCTTGGTTGTGTTTGTAGCTACAAGAAGACTTGGCCAGAGCTTATGTTTGGAAAGAAGAAAAAAAAAATGGTGGTTGAAAATTAAGTGAAATGACTTGTGCCATATAAAGCAGACGGGAGAGTGATGACCATTCTGAATGCATTTGTCTATCATAGGAAAGACTGAATTTCATCAACGATCTCAGATCTGCATGGTGATTACTTGCTTATAAAATTATATGTATTTTCTCTTAAAATTCCACTGAAGTAGTGAAAGTCTCACTGGAAATGATTATTCCCAACAAGTTCTAATACATGCAGGAGGATTTCTCCATTTAAGATGCTTCCCTATACCATCCTTTGCTCTGCAAATCACAAATTCTAAATACTTTTAATTTTCTATTTCTGATAGACATATAATTGCATTGAACCAAAAATATGTAAACCTAAGTTTCAAAAAAATGCATATTTAAAATACATTGAGCTACATAATCAAGAAAAAAAATGACATATTCAGAAAAGATACAATTAAACATCTGAAGCCCATGCTAATTATGTCCATTCAAGAATTTGCTCTCAAAACATAGCTAAGTATCTAACACATGCATTTGATTATCTCATATTCCTATAGTTTAGGCTGCCCATTGCATTCTTTTCCCACACAGATATTTTTCACAGTCATGATTTTGATTATACAAACAATCTCACTTTTTCTAACAGTGTCACAGAGGCAGCCAGTACAGTGCCAACAGGAAATGAACCATAGTTCAGGTTTTAATCCCAACAGGAAAGTAGATATGCTCATAATTCCCCAGTAGGAAATCAGATCCATTTCTCTGCATAGCTTGACAAGATGATGTTATGTCTTTTCCCTTTCTATTAAATTAATATAATGATGGTAACTCAGAATTAAATAAACAGGAATAGACTTCTAATGTCAATCAAAATATGTGTCAATCTTACTTCTACTGCCAGCTACTTGGACTGTAAATTCATTATTGAAAGTATTTATCTTGGGCCTCCCTGGTGACGCAGTGGGTTAAGCAACAAACTCTGAAGCAAACCGCAGCCACTGCAGCACGAGTTCAATCCCTGCCTCCAGCCAGGAAGGGAACCCACATGGTGCAGCAGACCTCGCCTGCCTCGCCCACTGCTCCCCTCAGCAGTGTATTTCCCTCAATCTGCCTGTTCTGCTCCCTGCTCTGTCTCTGTTGAATCCTCTCACCTCCCACGACTCTGGTCTCTACCCCAGCTCTTGTATGGATAAATAAATAAATCTTTAAAAAAAAAAAGAAGAAAGTATTTATCTTTTTATTTCTTCACTGTAAAATCAGAAAAAAAATAAGTTATAGCTTTTATCATATCATTTCACTTGAAAAATAATTTTCTAGTTTTCCTCCAACTATTCTCACCCAACCAACCCTGAACAATTCTTAACAGGTTATATATGAAAAAGGTGGCACACTGCCATATTTACCTGAAAATATAAAGCTTGACCTGAGTATAAAGCTATTTTCTGCAAAAATGATTCCTTAAATCAAATTTTCAGACTCAGAAATTCCCTGTATAATTTGCAGGGGTAGCTTCCTATTAATTTTTCTGATACACATCCTGCTGCTTTCCAAGTTGAAAAACATATTCGGGATGTCTAATATTTCAGGATTGTAGATGACTAATATCTCAGCACTGTTTTTCCTTTAGCAACAAAAAATGGACTTCACAATAGAAGGAGTGCCTTACTGACAACAACTCTCAGTAGGGAGCACTGCTAAGTGCCTCCATGTGTGTTGTTTTTAATGTACTTCTTCTAGGAGGCTTTCATCACAACAGTGTGTAAGACATTTTAACTTGAAGAGGACTTAAAGGACAAAGAGTGAATTGGTAAATTGGTGTCCAAAGCTGATCAAGTCTCCTCCTTGAACATCCATGAATTGTTCAATCTGAAAAGTTTCTTTTCTTTTTCTCAAATTTTGTTAATTTGCCAGTCATTTAAAAATCTATATAATTTTTATATACATATATATATGTAAACTATGCAATTAGTTAGATAATGATTCTGTTACCTGAAGTATTCCCAAAATACTTTTGGCAGAAAAGTAAAAGTTTCAATTTTCTTTATATTCAAACTGTTTTGTTTTTGCTGTATTCTTGCCTAAGACCTTGCTATATCCTAAAACTTTATTTATACCCTTTCAGCAAGCCTTATGATAAGTTAGAGGAACTCCCAACTTTGCCTAATCCATTGTGAATGTTGCAAACATATGCTGTAGATAAGACTTAAATAAAATGATACACTAAGATCTTCTACAATTTTATACATGGGTCTCTTCATCTAGGCAGCTCAGATAACTGTTTTCAGAGTCACTATAATCATGTCTTTCTATTTGGTATCCTAAATCTTGAAGGATGGAGTCTACTAACTATATAAAAAAGAGTATTTAATGTATTATATTAAATTGTATCATTTCCTTAATAATATAGAACAGATTCCTCATGTAAATTACTTTTTCTCTTGCTCTACTGAATTTGATATATTAGAATCTATTCTCAGGTTTATTCATGAAAATGCACCTTTTATTCATGCAAATCTGCTGTAAGCCTCTCACAGCAGGTAGGAGAAAATAAAATCAAACTTTTCCTTGTTGCTAGGTTATTCAACTTCATAAAAAAGTCTCAATGAAGTCTATACCAGCACACAAAACAGACAAACAAAAGGATATAATGCAAAATTATTGTCAAAATCAATTGATTAGCAACTCGAGAGCCCACATTAAGGAATGCAGATGGTCGTAGGTTTGTTCTGCAGAGTTACTGGGGTTGCTGTTATTTAAGGCTCCTCTACATCCATTGGTTTGAAAAATTAAGTAACAAGTTCATTTAACTCTGGTACATAAACACATCACAGCAAAACCACTGTGGTTAGAAACAAATCAGTTTGGGTTTTATAAGTAAGCTTTTTCTGTTAGCATGTTTACATCAAGAAAAAGAATCGCTGAAGTGATAAGGTAACAAACAGTATAAAAATAATACACAGTATATCAAAAGAGCTCAGTCTGTGAGTGTACAATTACTTTAGGAAGAAGCCAGTTGCCAGAAAATTGAGAATTATTGTTTTTCTAATAATACAGAATAAAATCTAAATTTCATAATACACACCAGTGTTCAAGCTAAGATTCTGGATTTTGACTTAACGTATGACTATTAAAGTGAATTTTTTTTCTCAGAGCAATATTGGTTTTAAAAAATGTTTTCAGTTAAAGTAAGTGGTCAGGCAGTTCCTGAACAATTGCTTTGTGCAATGTTGCAATAATATTAATATAGTAGTATTACTCTTGAGAGTTTACTACTAAAAAATGGTCCTGAAGCATTTTGTCAATCTATCCACAATAAGTTACAGCTGCCAAATAATTTAAAAACTGGTTCTTGTTGTAGTTAATATAAAGTATGCCATTAATTAATTCTTAATATAAAAATGCAGAAAGTATGAGCAATACTATCTATTATATGTATACTTAAAGATGTTGGAGTTGAAGTTTGGAATGCTGTCGTCATTTGTAGTATTTCCCTATGTTCATGATATGAATATACCCAACAAGGCTAATTTCAAGCAACCGACTTCATGTCACAGACTGTACAGTTAGGAAGGGATATACAGTAGCCACTGCAAACACAAACACATATAATAATTATACATAACTAATAACATATTCATTATTAACTACTATATGTTATAGCATATATTGCATAATATTTCTACTACATGGTTTCAAAAAAGAAGTAAAAAAATTTAAGATCATAGACTATAGTAAAATATATAAAATGTATTTATATATTTTATAAATATATAAATATATTTTATATATAAAATAATTAGAAAGTGTTGAGCTTTAAGCGTTTACACCTACTTATATACACTAATAATATAGTCTAATATTGAATAATATACAATACAGATTTAATAATGACTGTGTTTAACAACTAGCTTGAAAATTTTACAATTCTTGTGAACTAGTGAGACTTAGCTCCATAGCATGGTAAAACCTATAGAACTTTTTCTGAGAAGAAAAGGATTTAATTTTTAAATGACAAAAATTTACAGGATATTCAGTAAGCAAGTATGGTTGTGTCTCTAATCATTGCTTTGCAGATCTATGATTTTGTTCACACTTCCTTCACTGTTGGTACCATAAATTCATACACATCTTCAATGAGAGAGATCCAATGATTAAATAAGTAGTTTCTGTGAAACAAACACATTATTACTGATCCCTATTATTTCTTTACCAAATTCCCTCCCCTGTAGATGGTACCTATTATATAAAAAGCATGTCCAGTCACTGTGATTCTCCCTTTGCCATGTCCCATCAATACTGCACTGAACTGCTCAGAGCATGGGTGCATCCCCACAAATTCTGGCAATTACATTAAAAAACAGAGATTTTAAGAAGAGTCATGAAAAACTAAAAGCTTTTCACTAAGTGTTGGTACAAGACAATGGAGTCCTCTCAACATTACTACTGGAGGCAGTAACTAGAGCAATCAGGCAGGAGAAAGATATAAAAAGGATCCTAATCAGGAAAGAAGAAACAAAGCTATCATAATTTTCAAATGAAGTGGTAACATAGAGAACCCTAAAAATTCCAGAAAGAAACTACAACAATAAAGCAATTCAGCAAAGTGCCAGGCTATAGTATCAATTACAAAAATCAGTGGCATTCCTGTATCTAAGCAATGATCTAGAAAAGGAAGAAATTAAGAAAATGATCCTATTTACAATCACATCAAAACAACTTAAATTCATTGGAATAAACTTTATAAAGGAGGTGAAAAGAACCTATACAAACTACAAGACTGTTAGACTATTGTTAAAAGAAATAGAAGACACAAAGATAACCAAAATATACAAAAACACTGACTTGAAAGTAAAATTGCACCCCTATGTTTATTGAGGCACTATTTACATACAATAGCCAAGCTATAGAAACAACCTAGTATCCAATGACAGAGGAGGTGATCAAGAAGATGTGGTATATATACACAATAAATAATGCTCAGTAATCAAGAGATACACTTAAGTCATTTGTGGCAAGTTGGACAGAGCTGGAAGGGATTATGGTAAATGAAATAAGCCAGAAAGAGAAAGATAAATCCTGTATGGTGTCATTTGTATGTGGAGTTAGAGAAAGAAAGCAAAAGTTCAGACAGATACAAAGTTTGAAGCAACCTTTGAAAACTAACCAAAGAAAAGAGACATCCAGAACAATAGGGGGAGGGATGAGAACAAAGGTGTATGTGGGGGGTGGGGGGAGGCAACACAATGGACTATGGTGGAGGATTATGGTGCTTTCATGGTGGAGGCTCTATGGTGACTACATCTGAAGGGGGAGATCCTATACTTCCAAAAACACTAACAAGGATATAACCAATGGTATTTTAATTAAAAAAATTAAAATAAAAAAAGAGGTATTGTAGCTTCCTTGTCTATCCTTTCTCCTACTACAAACTTTGTGGCAAAATGATTAAATATAAAATAGAATTCTAAAGATTAAATGGAGCATTTAACTCTAGTTTTAATAAAGTGTCTTATATATCTTTGGGAAGCTTCCCAGATGTAACCTAATTTCTCCTGAACCACAATTTAATGAAATATTTCATTGGGTGATTTGGTTATTCATCTACTGTTTCTCTTTCTCCATGAACAATTTGTACCATCTCACACAATCAGCTATAGACATGATGTGGATGACTATAATAAAGTATTTCCATTCATCCTGACTTGACTGAGATAGCTGCAATTTATACTAAAAGTATATGTGCTAAACTGTCTACATATTATCAAGGGATTCCGCTTTGGATGATAAATTATACTGTCATTCATTCATTCCCTAATCCAATCATAATTTCTTGTTCTAACTCCCGTTTAGATATCTCAAACACCTCAAAATTCCATTGTTATTCTTCCAACACCTAAACTTGCAAGGTGCTTTTTGTGTTAATGGTGTCTCCCTCCAACTTACCAATCAAATGACTGAATTGTTAAAAAATTTCTCTTCTTTTCCATGTAAAATGATGTACCACCTTTCCAGTGACATATCTCAGACTCAGCCCAAAATCTCCATTCTAATCCCATTGCCACTATCTTAGGTTAGGTTTTTTTTCTCTTGTGCTGCTAAAAATGTTTCTTAACTGCCTTCATTCCCTTGCTTCTCGAATTCGCCTGTAGAGTCTCATTACACTAGTGAAATCATTGGGGGAAAGAACCTCCAATTTGTGTTGCCAGGCTTTGGGATATGTACACCCAGTATCTTGTAGGAGCTCAACAATATTTGTTGATTAAAAGAAAAATTATGATTTAGAGTAATTTTTAAAAAAAGATTTACTTTTATTAATTTATGCATACAGGAACTGAAGTATGGGCTAGACGTGCAGGATGGGGGTGAGGATTCATTAGAGACAAGTGGGGAGCAGAACAGGTGAAAATACACTGCTGAGAGGAGCAGTAGGCGAGACAGGAGAGGTTTGCTGTGCCATATGTGGGTTAGCTCCCTGGCCAGGGATTGAACTCAGTGATAACAGGACAGAGCTGAGACTTAACCTTTATGCCACTAGGGAGGACCCTAATTAGTTAACATTATTATTTAGCTCAGAAATATTTTATTCACAATATTTTGGTGACTTCTATAAAAAGTGGTAATTTTTATAATTCCAGGAATAAGTGTAAATTTGAACTTTGAAAGGGTCAATTGTTGTTCAGCATTTGTAAGATAAAATGTTTAAATGAGTCTTAAGCTTAGTATAACATGTGCTTCTTCTGTCCTTTTTGCAATAATACCTCAGAGCAAATCAAACCAGCTGTGTAAATGAAAAATTCAAATTAGATATGTTTAAAGCAACTGCTAGTACCAAAGAATCTCATTGCAAATCTATTCTAGTCCTTCTATTTCTGAATACAAGCAAACTCACTAAAACTATATAACTATCTGAGGTGAAGACATATTTTATTAATGACAAAAAATAATGTAATCCAAAGGTTTTTGTCTAGCAAAACTAAAAGATATCAGGAGGGAGAAAGGGAGGAAGGGAGAGAGGGAGAGAGAGAGGGAGAGAGAGAAAGAGAGAGAGCGAGAGAGAAAGAGAGAGAGAGAGAGAGAGAGTCTGTTTCATTTATTAATTCTCCCTAAATTATCTGGCTATAACAAATAATGCCACACGCTTAAGATTAGTATGTAATTTCAGAATGATGTTATTTTCCTACAAAACATAACGTTTTGAGAAGTCTGTATATTTTTTTAACTTACTTCTTAAAGGGAAATACCTGTCTTGATAAAGGTGAGATGGCCACAATTTAGCTAGCCATATTAGCATATTTTTTAATCTTTGTAAATGTGAATATTAAAATTTTTATTATTCTAATACCTATTTTATTGTGATATAAAGTTGAATATTTTCATGTACTTATTGGAAATACTCATTTCCTATTATTTTTCTAACACTCTCAGATAAGATAATGTAATTTCCTTCCATATTATTCCATGTTCTTATAGATATTAAATCTTTCGCATCTATAACTTGATATTATTTATTATAAAATTTAAGATGAAAAGTTGTTATGTTTTCATCAGAAATGAGAATGACTTCTTTTGGGTCAACAAAATATTAAAAATACTCATTTAATAAAACTATTTTATAAATGATTTCATTACCTGACCCTACAGGATAAGGCCCTTTACCTATCTTTTTCCTTACTCTTACATATCCAGTCCAGCAAGTAGTGTCTAGTAAATCATTCTGTGTTGTGAGATTTGTGAACATTAAGATTATTTTAATGCTTTTATTCAAGGAATTAGAACTTGAATTTAGATGTAGACCAATGTATTTCCTTAACAAACCAATTTTAGCTATTTCCTTACATTTCTCTAAACTTTCTCAAAGTTTTCACTGTCCCTCTTTTATATTTTCAATTATATAAATGAATTACATATATTTATAATTATAAAAATGAAAATAGAATGGATGCCACATGCAACATGAATAGATGTTAAAAGCAGTGTTGAGTGAAAGAAGTTAGTCACCAAAAAAAAAAATATACATGCTACATTTATAAGAATTCTCTGACATGAAATTTCTCTTCATGACGTTCTGTTCTCTAATGTGTATCCTTGGCTCCTTGGTCATCATTTAACATCATTTAACTAAGAGTGGGTTTATTTCTGGGCTCCCAATTCTATTCTGACTTTTTATTCCAGTATACCATACTGTTTTGATAATCATAGCATTATACATAGTTTGAAGGTCTAGGGTTATGATATCACTATATTTCCTATTTTTTGTCGGGATTACTTTGACTAGTCAAGATCTTTTGTGGTCCATATGAGTTTTAATAATGTTTATTCTATTTTTTTGAAAAATGTGATTAAAACTCAATAGGGATCGTATTGAATCAGATAATTGCTTTAGATAAGATGACCAATTTAAATTTTTCCTACCCAGAAGGAGTAGCTCTTCATTTCTTTGTGTCTTCTTCTATTTCTTTTAACAATTTTCTTATAGTTTATATTTATAAGGCATTCATATCTTTTGTTAAGTTTATTCCTAGCTATTTCTTTTTGATATAATTTTAAGTGGGATCATTTTTCTTGATTTCACCCTCTTCCCATTTATTTGCATATAGGAATGTAGTTGACTTTTGTGAATTGATATTTTTCTTTTTTGTGAACGTATTTTTTCTTTTTTTTATGAATAGAAGAACTGGGATAGAGACCAGAGGTATGGGGTATGTGTGAAAGGATTCACCAGAGACAGAGTGGAAAGCAGAGACAGGTGGATCTACTGAAATACACTGCTGAGGGGAACACTGGGAGAGACAGGAGTGTCTGTTGGCCATATGTATGGGTTAGCTCCCTGGGCTGGGATCAAACTCAATCCTTAGTGGTGAGAGCACTGAGAATTAACCCTTAGGCCATTTGCGAGGCCCTGGATTGATTTTATAACCTGTCATTTTACTGTAGTGATTTTTGTTTTTTTTAGTAGCGTCATTAAGGTTTTCTATGTGTATTTTCCTGTCACCTGTAAATAATGAATTTTACTTCTTTCGAAATTTCAATCATTTTTAAAACTTTCTCTTCCCATTAGTAGGACTAACCTGAAGACTTCTAATACTATGTTGAATAGCAGTGGTAAAAGTGGAATTCCTTCTTTTGTATCAGATCTTGGTGAAAAAACTCAGTTTTCACCACTGAGAATGATAACAGCTTTGGGTTTGTCATAAATGCCTTTTATTATGTTAAAATATATTCTATCTATCCCCATTTTGAGTATAGCTATCATAAGTAGATATTGAATCTTATCAAATGTTTTCTCTGAATCCACTGATATTATAAGATTTTTCTCTTTCTTTTGTTTATGTGGTGAATTACCTTGCTTGACTCTTTGGTATGTTGGATCATCCTTACGTTGCTGAAGTAAATCCCACTTGGTCAAGGTGTATGATTCTTTTCATATATAGTTGACTTGAGTTTACTAGGATTTTTGCATGTATGTTCAACAGGGAAATGGCTTGTAGCTTTCTTTGTCTGCAGTGTCTTCATCTGGTTTTGGTATTAGGGTAACGTTGGCTTCATAAAATGTGTTTGGAAGAATTTGATGAAGATAGGTACCAAACTTTTGGAGGTTTGGTAAAACTCACCAGTGAAGTACTTCATAGATTTTTGAGTTTGAGGAGACATTTGATTGCATTTTCAGTTACCTTGCTTGTAATTAGACTGCTCAGGGTTTTCATTTCTTTCTGATTCGGTCTCAAATGATTGTGTATTTCTAAGAATTTGTCCATCTCTTCTAGATTATTTAATTTACTGGCATACAAATATCCATAAAAATCTCTTATGATTCTTTGAATTTGACATATCTGCTATAACTTGTCTTCCATTTCTTCTTCTGTTTATTTTAATTTTCTCCCTTTTTTCCTCTTGTGATCTGAGTTAAAGGTTTGTGCTTTTATGGATTTTTTTTCAAAGAACTAGTTTTTTGTTTCATTAATCTCTAGAGTATCTTTTGATTTCTTTTATTTCTGCTCTATTTTTATCATTTATTTTGTTCTACTGGGTTCAGTTTCTTTAGCTTATCTTTTCTAGTTCTTTAAGGTAAATGATAAATTATTCAAACTCTTTCTTATTTCTACATGTGGGCCTGTACTACTATATAGTTCCTTCTTGGATTTGCTTTTGCTATCTCCCATAAGTCACAGCACATCAAATAATTTTTTGAAGAAAGCTGTTTCAGTGAAATAAAAATGCAGTACTTAGAATCTTCATTACCACTGTGATTATAACTTCCTGATTTATGGTTTTTAAGAATTTATTTTTTAGTCTATTTATTGATTTATATCTGTCAATAAGCCCAAATTTAACATAAGAAAAATACAATTTTAAAAACTACATCAAAAGAGATTAATATACAATGTTTACAAATCCCCTAGTCCTCAAATAATGTTCTTTCATCTTTCCTGTGCCTTGGCATTTGCATATAAATGATTATGCTTTATAATCATTCTAGCATGTAGACAAACTTTAATAAGATAATTATATGACTCAACTCTATATTGAGGAATTCACTTTCTAACCCAGAGATTTTCCCCACCAGTGTTGTTTATTAAAGAATCTTGAATTTTTCATGGTGACTGGCCAAAAATGCTTGGCACTGTTCCTCTTGAAGGTAAACCTGAGGATCTGAGGGGTGATAGGCTGGTTAGGTGTAATTGAATACCAACAATTTTGGACCAAGTCATGCTTTTAAAATTTTTTAAAAAAGAAATTATGTTCATCTGAATCTCATTTTTGTAAGTTAATCATATCAAGGAAATGATAATTAAAATGAACTGAAAATGTATCTTTAAAAATATTTCTCAGTATACATAATTTGTTTGAGTCTTATTTCTTTGCCAAGCAACAAAATGTTGTTCATCAGTTCTTTTTTTAGAAATGGAATTCTTGTCTTTATCAATATAGCTGGTACACCAGAGAAGCTACCCATCTTAAATATAGGAAATATTTAAAGAAACCATTTTGAAATGATCCTCTTATATTAAGTCACATGAAATTGTGTAGACCTTATGTCTAATTATAGCTTCCAGATCAATATATAACTGAATGTAACACAAGGAAATATAAAACTGATACTTTCTATGGAAATATAGATGACTATTATACATTATTTCCAAAATGTTCCATTGAACAAACCTTAATAACCATTTGGGAAAATTAAACTTTTCCCTTAAACTTAATTTTTCAAGGAAATATTTGAAAATAGTCAATTTTAGGGCCCTCCATTGTGACTCAAGGGGTTAAGCACTGCACTATGAAACATCCACAGTCACTGCAGCGGGAGTTCGATCCCGGTCAGGAAGGGGACCCACACGGTGCAGCAGACTTCATCTGCCTTGCCCACTGCTCCCCTTAGCAGTGTATTTCAGTCACTCTGCTTGTTCTGTTCCCTACTCTGTCTCTGGTGAATTCTCTCACCACCCACACCTCTGGCATTTATCCTAGTTCTTTTATGCATAAATAAATAAATAAATCTTTTTTAAAGAAGAAAATAGTCAATTTTAAAATCCATGAGGTGACTTATTGAGGCACTTCTTTATGCCAGATATTAAGTAAGTCAGTATGAAATTATTACAAGAATACTTTTACTGTTTTGCATGTTCAAGAACACCCCTTTTCCTCTAGATCCCTTACTAAATCCTAAACTAATCTGTCAATGCAATGGAGTTCTAATTAGAATCCCTCAGAAGTTTTTGGAAGCTGGAACACAATTGTACAAGTAAAATAATACATGCTGAGCTGAATCATGTTTAGGGAAAATAATGTAAGATAGGTGCTGTTTGTCTGATACTGAAACATGAACTTGTAATTACCAACCACTATTTATTGACCATTATTATGGTGAACTGACAACTGATTGTAGAAGCAGTAGCCACTGTGTGTCCCAATATATACATCTTGGATTTTCCCAGTGTAACAGACACAGACTTTCTGTGAAGTTATTTGAAGTTACCACTATACCCCAATTCTGCTAGTACCACTATCATTGATTTGTTGAAAACTGTTTTCTAATATAGTGTCCCAGACTTTATTTTTGATCCAGGGACTTATTTTTCCTTCAATAGTTATAAAATGAGGTTGGTGTTCTTATTATTTACCAATCTTATTACATACCTCATCACCAAGATCATAACATTGATAGGGAGACCGTTTGTGTAGGATGACTTTGCTTTTGCTTGCTGTTCTAGCTTTACTATTCACATTGCTCCCCTTTGCGCTCAAAAGGTCTATATTTGGATGATAAATTATATGGCTATTCTATTTATTGACATTTTTGCTATAGTTCTAACTAGGAAACCACCTTTTAAGATTGGAGTGTTATCCTGCAAGATTCAGTATTATGTTTGAGTCCATCTCCATATATAGTACTGTTCATCCTATAAATAGAATATTATGATCCATAATTTATTCATTTATTTTTTGATTCTCATGACCAAAACTTGAACTCTGCTGGTTGGAAACACTTATTGCTCAAAAGACATGGGTTAGATATTTATATATTAAAAATCTCACTCTAACACTTAATGGCTTAAAATGATAATCATTACTTAAAATGTATCAAGATTTCTCAGGTGAAAATTTGGGTGTCTTTGACAGAATGATTCTGGTTTGGTGTTTTTCATGAGATTACAGTCAGTTGGTATGGTATGGAGTCATCTCCATGGTGTCTTCACTCAGAAATCTAGTGTGTGAACTGGGGAAACTAGAACCGATGGCATCTTTCTCTGTAATCACTGCTTGTTCTATTTCTAATATGACAAAATCCAGGATATCTCAGACTTCCTAGTATACAAGGAGAGAGAGGAGAGAAAGCATTATGTTGAACATGACAATTACAAGGGTATTGCCAGGTTCTAGGGGAAGGAACATAGTCCTGACATCTAAGAGATGGAGTATTGATAGAACATTAGAAGATGAGCATGTGGAATAGAATATATATTGATGCTGAAAAAAAAATAAAAGCTATAGATGATATAAATCTTGTTCCCTTAAATTCAAATAACACTCATAGCTGTCTCATGAGCATATGCTCTCTGTAGACACATAAGCCATATACTTAGAAAGGGTTAATGCTTGCTTTGTGCTCTGCTGTTTACATCTTGAAATTCTTAATACATTTTTAACAAGAGTGTCTCATTTCACTTTGCACTAGACTGCAAATTATGTAGTGGTCATGCTGAGAACATTATCTGGCTATTTCAGACTCTTCATTCATTGGGCAAAAGGAAAAGAAAATAGTATGGTATTCACTGTAGTGATTACCTCTAGGGAGAGAGAGTTTACTCAGAACTCTAGACATAGATAGGATGTGTTGTTTAGTGCATGGAAAACTAAAGGAAGCCTATAATAGAAGCATACCAAGGCAATACAACTTTTAGCAATAACAATTTTGATCATTCCTTAAAATGCTGGCCAAAGGCAACAGATTGCTTAGTGGAAGGAACAAGACATTTATTAAATAAAGCCTGGGAACTCTTTGCAAAATCAAGAACTATAGCTTGTGATTGCATTTATTATTATTACTTATGCATACAAAGACTGGGGTATAGGCCAGAGGTGCAGGGGTGGTTGAGAAGAGAATTCACCAGAAACAGAGTAGGGAACAGAACAAGCAGATCTACTGAAATGCACTGCTGAGGGGAGCAGTAGGTGAGACAGGAAAGGTCTGTTGCACGATGTAGACTAGCTCCCTGAACTTGAATCAAACTCATGATGCAGTGGCTGGTGATAGCTTGATAGCACTGAGACTTTAACCTCTCTGCTCCACCAGGGAGGTCTGGATTGCATTTTAGTCCATATGTTTTCAAGTATATATTCATTAACTTTTATTACTCTTTTTTCTTCTCCCTTTATCCATTTGTATGTGTATGCATGCATGTATGTTTATATTATTGGTTAACTCTACCATTTAATCAATAGCCTACATAATAAACACATCAAATATGACAAAATTAAAGAAAGAATGGATATAATTTTGACATTCTGTGTCATTAAGTTTATATTAATTAATGAGAATTTGAATTGATCTTTTTTGAAAAGTAGTGAGATATTTTCAGTTGTGAGAATGTTAATTGCAGTGTATATTGCATTATAATTACATTGTGCGGTGTGTGTGTGTGTGAGTGTGTGTGACCACATAGCATTTATGAGGAATTTTATTTGAGAAATTCCTGATACTACAGAATCCAACTTGGCTTTAACACTAGAAACAGGAAAGCTAGGTGTTTTTTCCTCTGGCTGTCTTGCAGCTAAGGTATATACAAATAACTTGTCTTTGTCAGTCATATATTGAATAAAAATTGATGATGCAAAAATATTTATTCTGATTATGGATTACAGAAGTGGTGATAACTCTATCCATACTTTCTGATTTGTGGCATTCTGCAACTTTGGGCTAAAAAACTGTAGCCCTGATTCCCCAGTCTCTGGTTGAGTCAGTGAGATTTTCAACAGCCCTTTTTCTTTAAATTGAGATAACATTGGTTTACAACATTGTTTGATTTAGAGGTATAGTAGCTTCCACTTATAGTGTAGCACGCCACACCCACCACCAATGTACTCAGAGTCCTCCACCATAGTGCTCCATCCACATGTTTAACTTAACTTTTATAGGCAGATTTCTAGGTCTGCCATTGGTTTGACTTTCTCTGAACTTTTGTTTTGTTTCTCTATATTCCACATATGAGTGACACCATGTGGTATTTCTGCTTTTCCTTCTGGCTTATTTTGTTCAGCACAATCCCCTCCAATTCCATTCATGTTGATACAAATGACAAGTTTACAACTTTAATGAGCTTTTGTTTTCTTTTAATTTAAGCCAGAGTTAATATTTGTTGCTTGCAATTACTTACCTTGACTAATACATATAGAGAAATAATTATAAAATACAAGAGAAACTGGGAATATGCAAAAAATAGAATACCATTTTTAGGAATAGGAAAGGGAGTTATCTATATTAAAAATACTGGAGAACTTATACAAAAGTGCTAACAGTGGTTATAATTGGTTCATCTTTTCTTGTTCCTTTCCTCTTGCTCCTCCTCCTATTACTTCTCTTCCTCCTCCTTTCTCCACTCTTCTTCCTTCCCTTATTCTTTCATTTTTTTTCATCTTAAGCATCTTTTCTTACATTCCCTTATTGTATAAAGATTAATTATTTGAAATGTCTTTAGTACTTGTTAAAATGATAGGCAAAAAGTTTATCTTTACATATTATAACAAATTGTAGAGATGAATAAGAAATCAGAAATTAAGTTATATTAACTATCTACCCCTAGTTCTTCAGTATTTTCCCTTTCTCTATAGTTAATCATCATCGTGAATGCTATGATTTTCTTACATTTTTGTCCAATGAATGAAGAGTCTGAAATAGTCAGATAATAATCTCAGCATAACAACTATATAATTTGTAGGTCAGTGAAATTCCATTACTTATAAAGGATAAAATGTTCAGGACCAATAAGATTAAACAATCAAAATTAAATCAAAGACTACAAATGGCAATTTCAAGGTGGAGTTAGCACCAGAACACAGGTGTATGTCAATACCCAAAATCAACACCGACGTACTCATAGTACTTTACCCAAGGCCATAGGACACCCTCCTCTCCTCATTCCCACAACCAAACTTCACCTTCCTAGAGTAGCTTCAATTCTGCAGTCATATTTTCAGGGTGTGTTTGTCAATTCCTTTGTTTTGTTTCTCTGTATTCCACATATGAGTGAAATCATCTGTTACTTGTTTTTTTCATTCTGATATATTTCATTTAACATGATCCCCTCCAGTTCCCTTCATGTTGTTGTAAGTAGGAAAAATTTACCTTGCTGTTTTATAGCAGAGTAGTAGTTCATTGTATATGTATACCACATCTTCTTAATCCACAATTCTGTCACTAGGCACTTAGGTTGTTTCCATAACTTGTCTATTCTAAATACTACTGCAATGAGCACTGGCGTGTATATATCCCTTTGAACTAGTGTTTCTATTATTTGAGTAGACACTCTTAGGAGTGGATTTTTTGGGTCATATGGTAAATATGTATTTGATCTTTTGAGAAGTTACCATACTGTTTTTCATAGGTGCTGGGCCTGTTTCTATATTCGTACCAACATTATACTAGGGTTCCTTTTCTCCAGATCCTTGCTAGCACTTATTGTTTCTAATATCTTTGATATGTTCCATTATAACGGGAATGAGATGGATGATATCTCATTGTGATTTTGATCTTCATTTACCTGATGATACGTGATGTTGAACATTTTTTAATGTGTCTGTTAGCCATATGTATGTCTTCTTTAAAGAAGGCATTTTATTCAACTCTATTTAATTCTTCTGCTCATTTTTTGATTCAGTTATTTTCTTTTTGTTCAGTTACTTGTAGATATTTAACATTAGCCCCTTGTCATATGTATGATGTGTAAATATTTCTCCCTGCTCTAAGATACCTTTTTATTTTAATGATTTTTTTGCTGCATTTTTTTTAATTTGGTGGAATTCAGTTTTTTTATATATGCTTTTGTTTTCCTTACTGTTATAATTGAGACCCTAAAATTCTAAAGTCATACCTGAAGCCAGTGTCATAAAGTGTTTTGTCTGTCTTTTGTCCTATGCACTTTTTGTATTTTTTTGTCTACATCTGAGTCTTTAATCCATTTTCAGTTAATTTTTGTGTATGGAGTGAGAGAGTGGTCTAGTGTCACTTTTCAGCATATGGTTATCCAGTTTTTCTAGCACCATTTTTGTGAAGCTAGCATTTAAGCTGAAAACTGAATGATTAAAGGAGCCAGATATGGGAGGAACTGAGGAAGAAAATTACAGGTATAATGAACAGTCAGTGTGAGACACTGAAGGAGAAATGAATTTGAGTATGGTGTATATGGGTAGAATGGAAGATATTTTATAAGATTTGTTCAGTGTTATAAAAAGAGACTTAACATGTAGAACTTCACCAACTATAGTTTAAAAAAAACTTAAAATGGTTAAAAACATAAGTTGTCACTGAACATTTTAATTTATGAGGTGTGATTTAAGACAAAATTGAAGCAGGAGTACAGGTCAGTCTCCTTGATTGTATCACAATCTGTTCAAACACAGATTTCTACTTACCATCTTCAGAGTTTTTGATTTAGTATTTCAGAATATATATTTTCAGTATAATATTCATGGTGCTGAAAAACTGACCACATTTTGAGAACCACTGATCTTGTGCGATGTTTTTGGTGATATACAGTAACATCCTAGACAAAGGTGGTAGCTGTGGAGGTGAAAAAGAAATAAACATATATGGGATAGATTTTGAAAAAAAAGAAAAAGAAAAAGGAAAAGGATATATTTTGAAAACAAAAAAGCAAACCTTACTGATTGAAGATAGGGAATGAAATGATGTGTATTGTTAGGGATACAGTGATGCCAATTTTTGAAATGAGTAAGACTGGAGGCAAAATTTAGTTTGAGAAGTTAAATCTATAATTCTGTATTTTTTTATTATATTTCTCCTTTTTAGTATTAAGTTATACATATAGAAATAATTAATGAAGAGTGAACTTCTTAAGTCTGCACCTTAGGTAGAATGGTGGAGATGAAGACACAATTCTTAAGTGTATCATCTTGACTGAGAAAGTAAGAAAAAAAATAGAGTAGTAAAATGGCTCTGAAGGAAATTCTGAAGTACTCCACCATTTTGGTAAGTTTTGAAAAAACAAATAGAACTAAAACAGTGGCCAGTCAGAGGAAAACCAAGACAGATTAGTGCATGGAACTCAAGTTGGGTTAATGCAATCCAAAGAGAAGGGAGTTGGTCAATATGCCAATTCTGCCAATAAATTGCATAAGAAGAGGGCACAGAGCTGAAAAGTGCAATATGCAGGCCATGGAGGATGCAGACAAGGGCATTTTCAGTGACTTTAAAGTATCAGTTGATGCAGTTCATTTATATGTGAAAGGGACATGAGAAAGCAGAAGCAGAGAATGTGGGCATATCTTCTGAGAAGTTTGCCTTTGGATATACAGGAGGAAATAAGACAAATTAGCTGGAAGAACATATAGCTCAATCAGAACAGGTAACTTATATGATCCATGTGTGTGTGTGTGTGTTTTAGTTGAATGATACTGGTATATACATAATTTAGTTTTAAAGTGACCATACTTTTATATCAGTAACAGACTTTTTATGTCAACACTACCTTATCTTCATCACTGAAATTCTAGTTTCTGTCTGTCATCATGGATCGCTTTTTTTCAGGTTTATCCAACACTGTCCCTTTCCCCCAGTTACCAAATTTTCATTATTGCAGTTTAAAAGTCTAGAGTTTGTTTTGTGTTACTTCATTCATTCATTCATATATATATACATACATATATATACATATATATATTTAATCATACCATAAATGAATGAACTTCAGGGATTCCACGCCAGGGCTAAGTACTAATAGGCATGACCCTAAAGAAGGGAGAACCCAAAATTGGATCCAGATCCAGGATCTGGCAGGACCCTAACTCAGTGTAGGGACCAGCAGGAGAAGTTGCCTGAATTAGCAGCTAAGAGGAGCAGAAGACAGCATCACACAGTTTTCCTGGCTCCTGAGTCAGTGAGAGATATGACTTGTTCCCTGTTTTCCCAAAAAAGTTACTGAATACAATAGAGCAATAGTTGATTGCCCATATTGTTGCCAGATTGTTTGGGAAGACACAGGAAGAAAGATACTGTTTAAGAGGTAGCAGAGAGGAGGCATTAGTATATCCCTGATAAAAGGAGGAAAAGCCAGTGATACTTGGATACACCCAGTCATGCTTAAAATCTTCAAGTAAACTTGTTTTCATATGTAGTGAAACAAGAACATATTGAGTTGCAAAGAAGAAAATAAGTTTTCTTTATAGTGTGTTTTATATTAATGATCAGGATGGAAGGGCTTAACATGATGTTTTTTTTATTTTCTTCATTCCCAGAATAAATTATATTTTAAAAGGTCCTATCAGGTCTTATTTATTAACTTTTCCATGATTTGTGATTTTACTAGTTAATTTGAGTATAGAATTTAAACATCTAATCAAAGTGGTAAGAATTATGCACTTTAATTTAAAGCATTCAAATATTCAATTTGGTATTCAAAATAAACCAAATGGCCTGGGATTCAGATGTTTTAATAAGTTCCAAGTTTTTATACCATTAGCCATCTGCTTATGCAGCAGACAAATTGAAAACCCAGGAATATATGTGCATCAAATATTCATGGAGATCAAATAGAAATGCATTCCTTAGGAAAGGAAACATTTATACTTCTAGATATGCTACAACACGGAAATCCAATGCATTTTGTTGTTGGATTTGTTTCTTCTGAAACATGCTATTTATTTTGTTTTAATTATAACCTACATGGACTGATGATTTTTATTGATCTGGTCAAAATGTTGTCTATTCTCCTTCTGTAAAAAGCCAGTAGGTGTAAGGGGACATTTACAGTTAAATATAATTTTAATTCATTAGCTCTCTCAGTCTTTCTTATTTTGTTGCTTTAGATCTCTTTGTGTAACAGGGTCAAAGGTTCAGTCTTGATAAGTATGCAAGAGTTTGGATGTTTATTTAAACCTCTTGCATCTGCAGAAATTCAGTCAGACTCTTTTGAGGGCAGCCTTTCTTGGAAACTTGCCTGTATCTCTTATTTCTTTCATATTGGCAATCCTAAGCAAATTGCTTACCACATGGCACCTCGTCATTTCTTTTGAACCCTGGCAGCAAAGGGTAGATGTAGGTAGTGAGTAAACATCCACATTTTAAGAGAGAAAGGGAGGGCTGCATTTTTAGCACTGTCTCTACGTAAATTCAGTGGATCTGCAGAGATGAAGGGATGGCTAGGCCATTTCAGACATGAGAAACTGAATTGTTATCAGATGTGAAGGACAATGTGTTTTCAACTTCTAACTTTAATATTAATCATTTTAGCCTTTTAGATTAAAAAGTCTTTTCTGGTTCATAGACATTACTTTATATTAGTCTAATTTTTTTTTTTATCTTGATTCATCTAGTTGATGTTATTCCCCCATTTGGGGCCAGGTGCCAGGTGAAGCATTGAGATCCATTCCTGACTAAACAGGCACAAATAGGAACTAATGCAGGGAGATGTTCCCTTAGGACGACTCTTTTCTTTCACTTTGCACTGATTCTCCAGATTTATTATTCAACAAATATTTTTTTGAAATCTTGTTATTTGGGCATTCCTGAAAAATGAAAAATTCACAATTTCTTTTTAAGTGTGCCATGATGGGGAGTTGTAGAGAAGAGACTGTGAAATGACCAGATGAGGGGGATTCCTGAGAATAGTCAAATGCTACCTGAAAGGAAGTAACAAAGATTATAAAATGCCACCAGATTTGATCAAAGTGGGACTGTTGATAAGCAGATGAGGGAGGCAGTCAGAGGTAGAAGAGAGGATTTGAGGTTTCCTCTTTAGGGCGTGATGAGATGACACTATTTGTGAACTCCCTGGAGGAAGCACGAAGAGGGGAAAGGCTGAGGCTCTAGGGGAGCAAGAAGAGAATGATTCACAAAAGCATTAGGGCAGGACCCAGAGGTCACCATGACCAGCCCAGTCCTCTTCTATGTCCTTCTTGGAGTGCTGGGGGAGGGCTGATAGCAAATTCAGGTGTACGGGTGCAAAAGACCAGTGGGGTCACTAGCTGGATCTGGGGTACTGTAGGTATCACTAGATATGTAGCCTTTTCCTGAATTGATCTAGCCAGGAGCAATCACAATTCTCTTTTTTTTTAAAGAATAATTTATTTATGCATACAGGAGCTGGGGTACATGTCAGAGGCGCAGAGGGTGAGAGGAGTCACTGGAGACAGAGTGGGAAGCAGAACAGGCAGATGGACTGAAATACACTGCTGAGGGGAGCCATAGGCAAGGCAGGAGAGGTCTGCTGCACCATGTGAGTCCCGTCCCTGGCCAGAGATCTAACTCACACTGTGCAGTGGCTGGGGAAGCCCCACAGTCCAGCCCTCAACCCCTTCTGTCACCAGGGAGGCCCAGGAGCAATCACAATTCTAAGCCCTCACTGACATACAATAAACATTTATTTCCCATCCACACGTCTCCCTATTGGGTGAGTGTTGGCAGATGGAACTGGCTTTGCTGAGTTTGCTTCTCAGCTGTGACATGGGCTTAGTTCTGTTCTATTTGTTCTTCATCTTCCTAAAGCCACTGGATACTCATGGATCTTTTCATGGTATTGACAGAAGCACAAGAAAGTGGAAATGCAATAGTCGGTGTGTTGCCCACATTCTACAGGCAAACAAGGCACATGGCCTCACTGACCATGGGGTATAGGGATTATGGCTTCCAACTCAAGAATTGTTAGTGAGGGAATAAATTAATAACTTTTGAGCAATCATCTACCCTACCACAGGAAATTCATATATACCAACCATTGTAAGATGCCGAAGAGGTGATACTAGAAGTCCAGAGGTTTCTCCCCCACTAAACAGGCAAGTACACTGTATAAGTTAAAGGCAATGTGGGTAGGAGTTTAGGTTTTGAACTCAGCAGGAAAGCAGTCTATAGATTCTGGTTTATCCGTTAATTAAAAGTATAATATTCAACAAGATTCTAGACCAGATTTTTTTTTTAACCTCTCCAGCTCTAATTTCCACACCTATAAGTTGGAAGAGAAATAAGTTACTCATCCCAGAATTCCGGTGGGAATAAATATATAATTCAAGGTTTTGAATTTAGTCTGGTCCCATGTAAATGCTTCGTAAGTGGATGCCGTCATCATCAACACCACACATCCCAGCTGGTCGAGCAGTAGAACTGCTGGGAGCAGCTGGCGGAAGTTAACCCTGGCATCTGTCTGACTGGGCTACATGAGTTGGTTGGCCAGACTTGTCTTCTTTTTTCCTTTAATTTAAAATTTTTATATTTATTTCCTTATATCATTCTTCATATTTGTACAGTATTTGATTTCTCCTCTCAGGCGTAGTTCCCAGTAGTTCTCCTACCACAATAGCCCTTGTGATCCATCACCATCGTACCTTGTGCTCTTCCCTCTCCTGTTCTAATCCCTCTCCTTTGTCCTTCCCTACTGTCTGCCTTAGATCTACGGTCAGTTTGTAAGTTTTGCCTTTATCCTGATCCTTTGTTTGGTTTCTCAGACTGTCTTCTTAACTGAGTGTGAGCTCCTGAAGGAGATTGGTTAGCCCTCCTTCCTGGCTGCTGCCACATGATTGCCACTCAGTGTATGGAAATGCCACTGAAACCCAGACCCGTACCACTGGGTTCCCCTCAGCATTGCTGTGAAAACTAGCTATTGATGAAGGACCACTTTGGTTTGTGTTTTGTTTGTTGTTTTCATTTTTCACCTTTCAGGCCAGTGTTTTTTTTCCTCTACTCCACTCACTTGGATGGGCCTCCCATCATAGGTTTGCCTGTCGCAGTCATGGTAAATTGCCATAAAAGTTTCTAAACATGCACTCATCACTTCCATACCTGCCTCTTTATGAACTTGAAAAAATCATTCCAGAGATCATGGATTCCTACACCTCCTTTTATATGTGAGTTTCTTCATTATACTTTGTAGAAAATTCTTGCCAAGTCAAGTATGCAGACAAGCAGGTCTGCATACCTTTTGAGAGTCTTCCAGATATGGCGAATCAAGGGGCAAAACCAGTACTTATCTTGTCAATGCTTTTCTCTCTGACCATTCATCTCCTGCTTTTTATCCACAACCTTACCTTTTTCCCAAAGAAGCACAACAGAATCTGCTGCAGATGTAGGTAAGAGATTGTTGAGAGTTGGGTCAACTCCAAGGAATTCTCTGAAGTGCAATTCGGGAACCTCTGAGAATTCTTTAAGCCCTGACACTTTTCCAGTAAGGAACTGTCACCATTAAGAAAAGAACTCGGCCTGTGTCAGAAATGTGTGAGTACTTTCTCCAAGGCTCCCAATAAAATTATCAATAAAATTATCTGAGAACTCAGACAAGAGCTCCTGCTTGAGCATTAGTATTTATAGGTTGTTCCACTCGTATCTACTTCTGGATTCTCAAGTAGCTCACTGATGACCTAAGTGGATCTTGCCAGATGTGACTTTAGCATCTGTTCTTTCTAATTAGCCTAGATATGGAGTATGACCCAAGCCTCCCTAGTCACAAGACACTTCAATTTTTTTTCTTTTTTAATTTTATACATATTTTACGTTAATTTTTCATTTTTATATAGTGTATATTTCTCACTCCCATGAAATTTCCATCACCAATTCACTCATGCACCATCACCATAGTCCCTTGTGCTCTTTGACACTACAGATTTGAACAGTGTCCAAGATCCAGCAGAGGGAGAGTTGGCTGAGACTTAAGAATGCATGGCCTTTGACACTCCATTCAGATCAGAGGTGTCCATTTCTGGTGTTAAGGTCTCCAGCTCTCTCCCAGCTGTATTCATCACCCTTGCTTGGGGATGTTCCAAAGCTTCTTTGGTCACATCATTTAACAGACAGATAAAGCAATTCCTAAAGCATGGATATCCTGCTAAAATTTCTTCTTCAAGGAATTGAAATGGCTACAACAAAGTACACATTCCAGAACCTTTAAGCTGCCTCTTCCATATTGTCCTCCACTGATGTTCTCCCTGATAGGCAACCGAACTAAGTGGCCCCCAATTTTGTGTATGAGATCATATCCCCCACCTTGTGTTTGCTCTAGGGCCCCTAGCTTCCATCTCCTCATGTGCAAGGTACGGTGATCTGTTGTTTCTTCTTATGTTCTAGAAAAAGCTTCCTTGTGATCCCAGAGTGTGATGCCTTGTACATAATAGGTGTTCAACCAATGTCTACTATTTCTTTCCTGTTCAGAGTTAGAGACATGTTATTATGTTGTTTAGTTCAGACAATAAAGACTTAGTATCTAACCTCTAGTGGAATTTTTATATAGTGAGGATATGTTTAATAGAGACATGACTTGGAAATTGTGTTTCAATAAATGATTAAATTTCATTGAATGATTCATTCTTATTGTGGGGGTTTCCTGGGAGGTTTGCTTCATTATCTATATACCTGGAAACAGTTTTCCTATTGGGATATGATTTCTCTTTTCTTGGTTCCTGTCTATTCTAAGACATTGTAGTCACTTCATCAAAATATCTGACTCTGAAGGAAAATGCTTCTCTTAAATCATTCATAGAAAGTTTCAAAATCACACTGCAAATGAATGGTTGCCAAGTCTTTGAAATAAAAGTCTAGACAGAAAATTTTGCTTCCTAGAATCATAGGCAAGGCAGGAAATAGCTTTCACAGAAGAGGAATGAGAGGTTCAGAAGCCCCCTCCTTTATGTTCCCATTACTAGCTGGTGGCCCAGGCAGGACTGGAACTCAAGTCTGCAAAATCCCAGTCCAGGTGCTCACCTCTAAAAGCTTTCCTTCCCTTGTTGGAGTCATTCATTAGCCTTCTTGTGTGTTTGAGGCCCCTAGAGAAGCAGGAGGAAGTAGAGGTAAGATTTGTGCTGGAGCTGGATGTTCTGGTTAAAAGTCCAGTGCAGATACTTCGACCACAGACTGTTGGCCAAGTGTAAAATAAATGAAGTTGGTCAGGCTTTTATGCCATTGCCCTCTGTGACTATCACCTGAGGCCCTGATCTTGTTAAAGTAGGGGGTGCATGGGTGTGACTATGGACACCTGAATATTTGTATGTGTGTGCATGCACATGTACAAATATGCACTCCTGAGCCTAGCTGTCAGGGATATAAGGGTGCATTACTAAGAGAAGATTATGGCACAATAGCTATGAGATGAGTGATGGCTATGTGACCACAAGAGAATGCTAGAGAAAGCCCAGAGAAAAGCGCATATAGAGATTCACAGGGGGCTCAAGTTGCTATCTCTCAGCTGGCTTGTTTCCCCTGCATACTATGAAAATGATGTCAAGGGCTCCAAAATTCTCCTTCAAATCTCTAGAATTTACAGTGAACCTACTTGGCCTGGGATGGTTATTAAGACACTAAGTCATCTAATTTCATCATATCTACTTCCTTATTTTTAATATGAGAATGAACCTTTCCTATATCATAGGGTTTCTATATCAGAGGGATTATCATGAGAACCAAGTAAAACTGTTTCTGCCTCTTCCACATTCCAATTTCTATCCCAGATGGATGCTGCATGGCTGATGCTCTGTCCTTTTAGTATATCACAGCAGGAATCACATGATGTTGGTTTATCCCAGAAATGGTGACTTTAACTTCTCCATTATCTAAGGTGGTAGCCACCAGTTTTCTCCACTACTAGGTATAATGTATTTGCCCCATCTAATGAATGAGTAGTACATAGCAAGTTGGTTTGAGGCTATGTAAATACACTTGTTCCTTAGTAAACATTTATCCATAAATTTTAGCATCTCTTGATGATTCTTGCTTGAACAAATTTTTGCTATGTTGGTGGTAAAATGGTGAAATTTTGACCCCATTTTCCCTTCCAAATTCATTATGTACTTAAATTAAACATTGATGATATAACAGTGAGTAGGACAAAGACTTTGCCTCAAGAAATGTGCATTTTGTTTGCACATTTGTTTATTCCTGAACACACCTTTACTATTAACTCTTAGTTATGTCCTGAGATTTGTGCTTAAGTACTAGAGATATAAAAGATACCCCACCATGGAACTTACTGTTTAATGCCAAAGTTAAGACAATCAAAGCATGAGGAAATAATTAAAAGTAGACAAAAATCTGCAAAAAGTGCCATGGGATCATATGACTATGTGAATAGGGAAGATGCCTAACCTCCACAAGTGATTTTTATCTGAGACATTAAAAGAACAGGGAAAGAACAGGCATTTGACAGTGATAGAGGCTAAAGTTTCAAAGAACATTCCAGGGTAAGGGACCCATGTTTGCAGAAATTGAAACATGCAGAAGGAGGTCATCATCATTGCCCCTTTCTTACGCAGAAAGGCTCCTCTTGTTCTCATGCTGCCTGGTACTTATGAAGAACTGAAAGCCACTGAGCCTCAGTTCCTGCTACCAAGAGGGAACGCCTGCCAGTCAGTGTGGTTTCTCTTCTTTGTCTTTCCAACCCCATCCAACTGGACCCAGTCAGAGAGATGTGACTGGGTCCTATGGCAAGACAACCCCCTAATTTGGATCCATTTACCCTCATCCCCTTCACGAGTTCTCATTCCTTATCCATCTTTAGTAACCAAAATCCTTCGGTTGGGACGTGAACGAAGCCGCCAATATTTTGGCTGAGACCCCAATCATATTATACTTCCATACACTAAGGAACAAATTGATTGGCTTTCTCAGCAAGACGAGGATTGGATCATATCTCTCTTATCATACCAAGGAAAGATAGACAAACACTACCCACCCCATAAACTTCTTCAATTCGTTCAATCCCACCCCTTTATATTTCCAAAGATCACATCAAAAACCCCTCTAAAAGAGGCATCCCTTGTATTCACGGATGGATCTTCCAAAGGCACCGCTGCATACATTATTGATGGCCAGTTCACTATCAAATCTCCCTTTAGGTCTGCACAGCTCGTTGAGTTATTTGCTATCCTCCAAGTATTTTCAAACTTACCTACCACCCCTTTTAATCTTTATACTGACAGTTCATATCTAGCATTTTCGATTCCTTTATTAGAAACTGTCCCTCACATTAAACCCACGACAAATGCAGTCCCTCTATTCCAAAAATTACAAAACTTGATTACCAGCCAACAAGCCCCTTTCTTTATTGGACATTTAAGAGCACATTCAGCTCTTCCAGGCCCTCTCTCCCAAGGCAACGCCACAGCAGACAAAAATACTCGACTTATCTTATTACTCACTTTAGACCCTCTTGCTAAGGCCTGACAAGCCAACAGCCTTCATCACCTTAATGCTAACACACTCTGCCTTTTGTTTAAAATCACCAGAGAACAAGCCCGACACATAGTTAAAAACTGCCCTGGCTGTGTTACTCTTTTAGCTCTTCCCCACCTAGGGGTTAACCCCAGAGGCATCCTTCCCAACGAAGTTTGGCAGATGGACGTGTTACACATATTTCCGAATTCAGTAACCTTAAATACATCCACGTCTCCATTGATACCTATAGTAGTTTTATCTTTGCCACCCTCCATAATGGTGAAGCTTCAAAACATATTATAGCCCATGTTCTCCAATGTCTTACAGTTTTGGGAAAGCCCCAAAAGGTGAAGACAGACAATGGACCAGGATATACTTCACAAGCTTTTCAAAACTTCTGTCATCAATTCCACATCACACATATCACTGGCATTCCTTATAACCCACAGGGACAGGGAATAGTTGAACGGGCTCATCAAACTCTTAAAAACACCGTCAATAAACTCAGGACCAATGACGTCTATCCTACTAAAGTCCCCCCCACCCCCCGCAACGTCTTAAATCACGCTTTATTTACAATAAACTTTCTACAACTTGATAAAAAGGGTAACTCGGCTGCGGACCGCTTATGGCATCACGAAACAAAAAATGAATATGCGAAAGTCATGTGGAAGGATCCATTTACTTCAAAATGGTACCGCACGGATCCGGTTCTTATCTGGGGCTGCGGTTCCGCATGTGTATATGACACAAAGGAAGAAGGGCCACGGTGGCTGCCGGAACGTTTGATTAAACCCATCAATTCCTCTACATAATAACCGTTTTTCCAGGGAACAAATTCCCTGAGAAAGATTCTCTCCTTTTCTT
>JAGFMF010011756.1:611781-625811 GCA_019455555.1 Galemys pyrenaicus | reverse complement strand
ATTTGCATAGAGGTTGGCATCAATATCAATCTAATCGGCTCTGCCTCTCCTCCCCAAAAGATGCCAAGAGCCATTTACTAAAACTGGTGGGCCTGGGAAACCCACAGAGGAATCAGGTCCCTGCTCTTCCAGTCGGTTAAGGCCCACCCTCGTTATAACAAAGAGGGAGGATATGCTGGGAGCCAGGACTACAAAAAAGTCCTTATCCTTTCGGTCAGGGCACCAGGAGAACAAAAGGATTTCCATTTAAAAGGAGGCCGGGCCTAAGATCACAGACATCCCACCTGGAGACCTTCCGCCAGCTAAAAACAAACGCCTGCCCCGCCAATCTCTTTGAACCAAACCTTCTCCCTTCCCCCCCCTTTTTTTCCACCCCTCCTAAGTGCATATATAAAGAAGATGTCCCTAATAAAGAAGATGTGGCTTGATCAGAAATCTGTCTTGCCTCCATTCTTTGAGTTCCTTGTTTGTATTCATTCTCTGTAGGTGGTTCACACGTGCCCCCATTGTTGCCCCGCAGGCCGGGGCAAAGAATGATTTCCCCAGACTTCAACATCCCATAGATTTTATTCAGGGAACTTGGGTCCTGAGACAACAATGTAGACTGATGATGCAAAACCAAAATCCTACCTGGGTGACCTGAGTCTTTGTTTCCTCAGTTGCAGTTAATTCATACTCTTCTCTCTTATGGTTACTGTGAGGATTAAATGTGATTATGTTTGAAGAACCCTCGGCCTCGCACCAGCACCTAATTAATGAGACATGAGCCTTCATCTGAGTATTATTTTATTGTCATTTAAACACAGAGTATATTTTGGTGATTTTATTTTATTAATATGGCATGACAGACCAATGATTGACATACTAGTGTAGGCTCTAATACAGATCCCTCTAATATACATAATATAGCATCTATTAAAAGTCTTTTGAAATCATTTTAAATGATATAGTCTATTTTTTTTCCATCAAAGAATTTACAGAGCCAGAGCTTGAACTCAGTTTCAGATAATTACCTTTAAAGACTGATGAAAAGTAAAAAAATGTTAGTGTATCCTTTTCCATAATTGCTAGAGTGTAGTTGGGCATTGCATAAAAACAGGTATCTGAGCATAATTATTTGCAGTCCCTTGGTACTGAGGGAAGCTGATGAGAGTCACTAGCCTCTTCAGGGATCAGGAGAAGGCAAAGTTTTTACTGGCTGGCTGTTTGCTCCCAGTGTTCTCTGATACAATAATCCCATGTGACTCAACTTGGTACAGACAATATTTTGTGTGTCCCCAAATCGAGATGACTGAATACTTCTGCAATGATTAGAGTGGTATGGCATTATGATAGGGACATATGTTTTTCAGTAAGCTTGCTGAAAGTCATACATCTAAATAAGGCTCACTTACCCTTTAGAGGAGCTATTGTAGGAGATGATATACATATTCTCACAGAGGTGTCATCTCTTAAAATATTCTAGGGCTGTTTTTGGAGTGTTTCTAAGATACATTTTTTAAAACTACTTAAGAATGACCAATGTATCCTTACTGTAGGATTATGCTTATGTTATAATGATGATAAAAAGTGAACACTCATAATTTCCCCAAATGTATCCAGTTTCTAAATATGAGGATGCTCCAGCCAAAGTGAAATGCATCCTACTTCAGATCTGTGGGCCCAGTCAGGCTCAAGTTTACACAGTAGGATGACACTTCCATGCTGGGAAATGGGCTAAGGAAAGCCACTGTGTGGACAAGTATGTATCCTTTGGGTGGAAGGAAGAATCCTGGTCTGACATCCTGGGGAAATAGAACCCAGTATACGAGATGACTGTATCTAACAATTATTGAAACTCAAAAATCTAAGTCTCTGAGGTAAAACTGCAAATAGGTCAGACCCTAAATTCAACTGCTGTGCAGAGTCATACCTGAGCTTTCCCAAACTGATCTTGAGGTGAAGTCAAGATAGGGATGCAATGCAGTGTGTGGTCATCCAGGGATCTCTAACTTACGGTCTTTAGCTACAAGAGATCTTGAAAGCATGTAAATCTGGAGAATGTCATAGTTTGTGGGTCCTCACTCATGTACTTGCACAACAGGACTCAAACAGAGTATAATGACATCAGGTTTTATTTACTTGGGAGAAATTGAAAAAAAAAATAAAAAGGAAGAGTTTTTAAGACCATTCTACCCTCCATAGTACCCATAGGATCTGGTAGTACAAGCCAAAAGTTTTGCATGAAAGGTGGCATTGTCCCTGTGATGAGTGCCTGGAGCTGACGACACAACAATAAACGGTGGGCCTGGTACCAACTCACAGTGGCAGCTGGAGCTATATCAGGGTGGAACTGCTGAGGTGGCACCACAGCAGCCAGCAGCAGTGACCCAGTGGCAAGGCCTGGCAGCACTAGAAGAAACAGCAATGGTAGACATCTCCAGAGGTGGCCCAGGCACAGGGGATCAGGTAGGTGGTGCCAGAGGATCAGTCAGTGGCTGTCAGCTCTTAGAGGTGATGCTGGAGGCAGAAGTAGGATCCACAGTAGTGAGTTGTATATCAGAATCAAAAGTCATCCCAGGAAAATGTACTTGATGAGTCAGAGATCTGAAGACAGGAACTGGTGTTTTTAGGGTCTCTCGGACTCTCTCCTTGCTCCCAACAGTGTTTTCAAAACACAAGTCCCACTAGCACATATAAACTGAGCTGTGAAGGAGTCCATTTCTGTAGGGGGTGAGGTGGGTAGAGGGGGGTGCAGTGGAACCAGGAACCTCAGAGCTCCTCTTATAATCTCAGTTACCCCTGCACGCCTTTCAAATATGACTTTTTCTGGGGATTTGGAAGTGTCATATTGTACTTCACCATTTTATTCATTCACTCACTGATTTGATTGATTATTATGTTTATGCTAAGGCGTAGCGAACAAGTCAAGCCAGTCATGAGTTCAAAGTACGATGAGGGGAGAGACAAGTATTAGCAACATCTTCACCTATATGTATAGAGACAATCACAGAGAAATGTCTTTTTTTTCTATTTATCATATCAGTTCTTCTATAAGTGTTATATTTCTTGCATAACAAGAACAAATACAATTATTTGAGTTTTAAAGTGCCCATAATTTCAAAAGGTAGTCACATTCTGAGGGAGGGAGTCCCCTGACTTGGATGACTAAATACCATTCTTTGGCTCAGAATAAACCATTCTTAACAGTCTGCTGACCCCTTTGTTCCCTCAGGTTCTGCCCTGCACTGCGTTGAAGTCTTCCCTTGAACCATGTTTCCAGGGAGAGCATGAGTCAAAAATTGGCTCAAACCCTGTGTAATTATTCATGTTTTTAAGTTAACAAACTCTCTCAAAGACACCACACATGGGACATTAGTCAGATGCCTTTTGTTAAAAATAATAGAAAACCAACTCAAACTAACTAGAGCAATAAAGTGTTTGTGTGTGTGTGTGTGTGTGTGCTTGTGTAGGGCAGGAGCAATTTTAGCCCTAATTTTTGTAGGGCCTCACTCTGTGTGGTGGTCTCCCAGTAGCTCCAGGGTCTCTCCTTTCTCTTGTTCTAGTGGAGCCCTTCCCCACTTCTCACAGGAAAATCTCAACTAATCCAGAGATGGGGGTACTCTTTAATTGCCCTCCTGAGTCAAGCGAGACTTCAGGTGGGAGCTGGAAGGGGTGAGGGGAAATTAGGGGCACTGACTGCAGCAGGGAGGGTGAATACATCACAGAATCAACCATATTCCTGGCATGACCTGGAGCACTGCGAACACGTGAAGGAATGTCTGCAATTAGCACAGCGTACAATAGATCATTCATGACTCCATCTAGTAAGTCAAACAAAAACAGTTAATGAGAAAAGGACAGGGGTATGCACCTGCATGTGTAACTCCCTTTTATTGGCTGTGTAGCCAGGCTCCTGGGTTAAGAGCAAGAGACCCAGAAGTCTCAACAGTTTGGCTATATCTATCTGTTTGGTGTGGAAAATCCACAAAATGTTGACACATTGGAGCCATCTGGCCTAATCACTTACATCGCTATTTGACAGAGTATTTAGAAATACATCTTAAAAGACAAGAATACTTGTTAAAGGTTAACATGTTCTGAGGTCTTACAAATCAAAACAACAGAATCTTGGCTATGATCATGACGTAAACTGGCTAGACATTTTGTTCTGGAAGTGTCCTTGGCCTGCATCCCTGCCCCATTCCTGTCCCTCAACTTCTTGAGTAGATATTCACTCCTTTCACCATCTCATCCTTAGAGTGACTTTCCCTTTTGTTCTTTGGAGTACATAGCACCCCCTCATTAGTAGTGCATACTTAGGGACACACTCTATCAAATTGATAAACTCTTGTCCTTTGAAAGAAATATGAACTCCTGTGTATATGTCAGTGCTGGTGGATTTTGAATGAGCTGTGCTGTACACAGAGTGCCTTGTGGAGAGAAAGGCCATTGTTTCTGCTGATCTGGGACGATGGGTGTGTAGGGAGAGTTCCTGGGAGCATGTCTTTGCAGCTCATAGGCTGCTGTGCAGTTTGTATTCCAACCTTGTGCATTATCACAGGAACATTTATTTTATCTGTAAGGTCTCAGGGTGGAAATAAGATTGTGTGCTTAAAATATCAGCTGGGTGGGGAAAGAAATGGCAAACATAACGCACACTGTAGAATCCTGTTAATCTAGTCTTAATTTCAGATCCATAATTCAGAGTATAATTCTCTAATAAAACTATAAATCACACACACACACATGCCCCTATATGAAAGCAATTACACAGAAGATTTATGGCTTCAACACTTCCAAATTTTCCAAAGTGTCCCTTTCCCAGTGGCATGTAGACGTCATTTTACCTGATTTGATGGCCTCCCTCCTCCAAGCTTTTCCCATTCATGCAGTATATGGTCTCAGACAGGCTGTGTAAACATGGTTGTTTTCTCTCGGTTGCTGCTCTTGGTCTGTTTTCTAGCAAACTTCCTCTATTCCAAGTGAACACAGAGCCCTGCTTTTGTGAGTAGATATAAATGCTTAGTTACTAAGTACAATGTGTAGCATAGTCTCTTAGCCCATGGGAAGTTGTCACAAGTAATAAGTAATGAGTTCCATGAAAAGCTTTATTTCAGTAAGTCATGTTTACAACTCTAAATGACACTGGGGGAACTTATCTCTCTCTACTTGTCTCACCACCCCCTCTTCCTCTTCCTAAATTCACTAAAGTTCCCATTACTGTAACAGTGCAGCACAATGGAAAACCTAATTGCTTTAAAGAATATTCCACTGCAGGCATTCACAGTGGAAGGAACAGCAATGTTCAATTCAGAGCATGGATTGTCGATCTAGGTCTTTAATTAACCACACATGTCTACAAGTCTCTACACCCCATTTAAAACAAAACGATTTTTAGAACTGCAGTTAATTTTAAGGTAAACCAAAACCAGAAGGTCACGCAAAGTGAACTGGAATTGGAGTGAATGCCGGGGCAGTATGTATGCAGAGTGGGTTTTCCCAGATGAAGCCACAGTGTGAACATTCAGATGGGTGGATTCTCCCATGGCTTTCTCAGTGGGGAAAGTTAAATAGACTAATGCCAAGAGCTCAACAACAATTCTTAACAACAATTAAAAGACAATAAAAGTCACGCCACCATGCCACATATGATTTATTGCCAAGTGTTCTCTACAATGAGCAATTGTCAGAAGCATATGCAGAAAAGAGCTTTCCTGCTGGGATGATCTGGTGTGAAGTATGGTGGGAAACAGATAGCTTGATTTGTCTTTCACAGGGTTTGAGCTGAACTGGGATGGAAGAGACAAGGAGGTCCACATGATGGAATGTCTCTAGAGTTGTGCTGGGCATCACTGGGGATTTGGCTATCTTGCTGGCAGTGGATGTCTCCTTGCCCACCCCCTGGATGGTGCTGACAGCTGTTTTCTCACATCCACAGCAGAAACAGCCTGGAAAGCATGCAGAGCATGTCCCTCATGCGCACAATGGCGGTGTTGCCATCGTCAGACCTTGGGGTAGTCCTCTAACTTCTTTCCTGCACACCAGTTGATCTTCTGCCAGAGTTCAGCAAACTTGCTGGCAATGTGGGCCATGCAGCAGGCCAGCAACAGGAGACAGATGGCATGGATCTGCCCCAGGTAGTTCAAAATAATTGCCTAGTCACAAAGCTGACAGCCTCCAAGGGGGGATCATTCTTGCTGTCATCATCATGTTTCTGAGAGTGGAAGCATCCCAGGACAGGACAGGACTTGAGGCTAGAACACTGCTGTCCCCAGGGACTGGGAAATAAGAAGTTAAATAAGCCTGATGACTCTAGGCCCAATTATAGGCTAAATCAGTCTTTTTTTTAAACACCCTTCCATCCTGCCCTCTACAGCCAGCATCTGAGGTCTTGCCCTCCTCCTGTGATTATGGACACCTGCCCAAAGAGCACGGTGTGTGCATGTGTAAATCTGCACATCTGGGCCTAGAAGGGAGGGATAAAAGGGCAGCATCACTCTGAGGTGAGACAGATGACTTTGAGAGGACACAAGATGAGAGCAAGGACTCCAGACAGAGGTGAGAGAGAGTGGAGATTAGTCAGGGCTGAGAGGTTGCCAGCCTCATTGTAGTGCCAGGAAGGGGCACAGAGCAAGTTCTGGATGATTCCATGAGACGGGGTAAAGGAAGAGTCCTGGTGGCTTTTATGGTTTTATTTGCAGAGGTGCCCAGGTGCACAGCAGGCATGGGTACTGGGGGTGGGGTAGGGGTGGGGGGCGGGAAGCTGGCAGGCCTCCCAGCCCCTGGAGCACATCACCCTCTCGGCTGCTTTGCTGCTTCTGTTGTTCTCTTGTTCTGCTACTGGCGTCCTGTTCTCCCCCTGCTGTTGCTGCTCTTGCTTGCTGTAGGGTAAAGGTTGATCAGGTATTTCCACCCTCCCACCATTGATGATGGACACCTGAGGTGCTGTGAGCACTCCAGGGTGGGCATGCGCAAGTGGGTGCACCTGTGTTGGACACGGGCATAAATGGGCAGCGTCATGAGGACGCCAGAACTGTGAGGACCAACAAACAGAACTGCGAGGACCGGACTGACCAACAGAACTGACAGGATGAGCAGCAGCAGCAGTAGCAGCAGCAGCAGCAGCAGAGAGAAGAAGCAGCGAGAGGGTGAGATGCGCCGGGGGCTGGGAGGCCTGTCAGCCTCTCGAACCCCCAGCACCCCTGCCTGCCATGTACCTGGCCACCTCTACTAAATAAAGTATGAAAAGTCACTGAGGGCTCCAAGACTCTCCTTCCCTGACCCGTCTGCCGAGAACCATCCCAAACCCTGCCCCAGTGCCTCCTTTCCTGCCGCTATACTTGCTTTCTGCTTTCCTCGTGTCCTCATGATGTCGTCCTTATACGCCTGTAGTGGCAGGATGGGGGTGGCACTGGAGCAGGGTTCGGGATGGTTCTGGGCAGATGGGTTAAGGAAGGAGAGTCTTGGAGCCCTTAGTGGCTTTTATGCTTTATTTAGTAGAGGTGGCCAGGTACATGGCAGGCAGGGGTGCTGGGGGTTCGAGAGGCTGACAGGCCTCCCAGCCCCCAGCGCATCTCACCCTCTCGGCTGCTTCTTCTCTCTCTGCTGCTGCTGCTGCTGTCAGTACTGTCGGTTGATCCTCGCAGTTCTCACAGTTCTGGCGTCCTCATGACGCCGCCCATTTATGCCCGTGTCCACACAGGTGCGCCCACTTGCACATGCCCACCCTGGAATGCTCGTAGCACTCCAGATGTCCATCATCAGTGGTGGGAGGGTGGAAATACCTGATCAGCCTTTACCCTACAACGCCCATATCCAAACCCATGTGCACCCACTTGCACATGCCAACCTAGGCATGTGTGCAGCACTGCAAGTGTCCATCATTACACCAATGGCGGGAGGACAGAAAAGCCTGATGTTTTCTCTGACCCTACACTCCTGGCCCCCTGCATCCCTGCCTCCCTGATGCCCTGCCCCCTGTGCTCCCCTTCTCTCCTCAACACCCAGACAC
The DNA here is from genome assembly GCA_019455555.1 of Galemys pyrenaicus. NCBI lineage: Eukaryota > Metazoa > Chordata > Mammalia > Eulipotyphla > Talpidae > Galemys > Galemys pyrenaicus. Next base: position 617,818 of record JAGFMF010011756.1, on the reverse strand, counting down.
CTGCTGCCATAAATTTTCTTGGCCCATTATTTTTATTGCCAATTTTTTCCCAGCCTGTGCATTCCTGAGATATCTCTTTACAGGTTATCAACTTGGCTGTTGCAGAGGAAAAAGAGTTACAGACCCTGAGACTAGACCCACTCAAACTAGAGCTGCAGGCACACAGCCTTCGTGAGATGTTCACCCAGGAGGTGGTCACGAGCCTAGCACAATCACCAAAGTGCAGCTGACTTGTGCAAACAATTAGCAACAACAAAGTATACTTGGACAGACAAATGGACTATTGCCAACTCCACTCTCCTTGCTTTCTCGTTCAACAAAATTTACTTACTTGATTCTCACACCCCAGTGCTACAAATCTATTCAGGTCTCTAGCTCTGGCACCTGGGGAATCTCACATGCCCAGAGAAGTTCTCTCTCTCCAGAGTTCTTCTCCTTAGCTCTTTTGCTAATCAATAAATGCTAACTCCTTGCCTGCCCTCAGAAGTGTCTGTTGAGTCCTCTTTTTAGTCTCAACCAAAGAGGCTCAGGGCCCTGTCCTGGCCGTGGGAAGAAGGCCCTTGTTCATCCCTCAGTTTCCTGGTGGGTGGAGCAGTGGACAGTGACTGGCATGCTCCCAGTTCATGTACCTGCATTGTTAAAAGGTGGGTATAGGGTCAGAGAAAAGTATCAGGCTTTTCCACCGTCCTGGTGTTGGTATAAGGTTGGACACCTGCGGTTCTACATGCATTCCTAAGTGGGAATGTGCAAGTGGGCACACCTGGGTTTGGACACGGGTGAATAAGGGTGGCATCACAAGGACACCAGCAGAACATAGAACAAGAGAACGAGGGAAGAGCAGAAACAGCAAAGAAGCAGCCGAGAGAGTGAGATGTGCCCGGTACCCTGCCTGCCGTGTACCTGGTCACCTCTGTAAATAAAAGCATAAAAGCCACGGAGGGCTCCAGGACTTTTTCCTTTTCCCCGTCTGCTAGAATCATTGAGAACTTGCTCTTGTGCTCCTTCCTGGCACCACAGTGGGATAGGATTGAGGGGCCCCAGGTCCCCTTCCCTTATTGGGTAAGACTGTCATACCAAATATCCTTCACAGATACATTCTTCAAGTTGAAGCCCACACTGTCACCAAGAGTGCCTTGGTCAGGGCCTTATAGAATATCTCCACAGATTTGGCCTAGTGCTGAGGTTGGTGAGGGCAAATGTTCAGCTCAGGCTTCAGGTAGCCAGTCTCCTCTTGGCACACAGCACTGTGCCGCTGCCTCCAGTCGTGTACATGTCTCCAGGGGCAGCCGCAGGGGCTTATTGATGGGCCCAGTGGGCTCAATGAAAGAGTCCAGGGCTTCCAGCACTGTGGTGGTGTTGTCCACCTTCCTCTCCACATTCCAGCCCTTGACTGGGACACCTCAGTGCTGGACTCCAGCATGTTGTCTGTTGCCAGCTTGCTGGAGATGGACGTGAAGTCCATGACTGATAAATGTACCCCCTCAGTGATCCCCTGGAAGCACATGACGCTCAAGGCAAGTGACTTCACCCTGTTAATAGCCACCACCTGATGCCTCATGCCTAGTATGTAGTAGCATGTGTGCTGGTGGCTTGCCAACTCTTGCAGATACACACCTCGAACTCACCGTGCCTACCATCATGATAGCAAGTTGCGGTTGGTCTGGGCTGTGCTGGTGATCATATTCTTGATGAAGTCCCTGCATCAGGGGTCATCAATGATGGTGATGTAGCACTCGCTTGTTTCAAGTTTCCAGAAGGACATGGAATGCCCTGCTCTCATTCTGTCTTCACGTTATCTAGCACCCAGGCATACTTGCCCACCTCAGCAGCTTCCTTCTTGAACGTCTCAGTGATTCTCATGGCTCCCAAACTTATAGAGGAGATGCCTGGTGTGGTGGACTTGCTGAGTCCACATGGCCTATGACCTTGTTGAGATAGATCTTCTCGTGGCCTTTGGCAGTGGGGACACCAGAGTCACTCTAGAAAAAGAGAGGCTGAAAGATCTGGGAACTGACTGATGAGAACTGCAGCAGCTATGAAGGTCTGAGAGCTAAAGAAAACATATTATAATGCTCTGTCTGTTGTCCGGCCTAGTTCTGTGCTTTAGTGTCCCTTTTCTTTCTTGGATACTTGCACATCATGGGTGGGGTAGACTGTGCAGGGGTGGAGATGGCCAGCGAGTGGCCAGGAGTCAGCCTGCGCTGCTTCACACCCTCCATCCCTTCAGCTTCCTTCTTAGACCTTCAGAGAGCTATATTCCCTGAAAGTGGTTCCCGACTCAAGTACTTACACTTAGGAGACAATTTCACTTAATCTGCTTCTGGGAATTGGAAACCTCCAACGAAGATCCCCGAGAGCCAGTTTTATCTCATTTAACTAGGAGTTTCCATAAAATGGCATTTGAGTCATCAAATGTTTTCTTAGATACTTAGTACTGAACAACTAAGTCACCCTCACACATCACCATTTCTCTTCATTCCTGCCACCCATGGTTTATTTGATTTTCCCAGTCTGGATCACTTTCTCCAGGTATCTGTAATCCTCCTCCCTTTCCCCCTCCTTCTCTTCCATCTTTGTTCAAATGTTGCCAGATGGAAGACTGCTTTCTATCTCTCATCACTATTCTTTTTCCCCAAATGTGTTTCAACGTCTAACATTCTGTATATCTGATGTGTTTTTTTATTCCCTCCTGGAAGGGAAACGAGATGCAGAGGCTGATGGAAGAACAAATGGCAGTGTTTCTTGGGGAACCGTCTGTACAAATAGGACAAAAGCGATGGGAAGCCAGCCCACTAAATCTGTCTGGTCTCTCAGATTAGAATTCCTGAAGTGATCTTGGGTTTTATCTACCACACATTCATTCAACAAACTTTAAACCCCTACACCCAATACACACCAGTTAACCAGTGACATAATAATGGGGGCAAAAGAACCTCTCTTCAGGGAGGTTGTTTTTGGTGGGCAAGAGAACAGGAACCAAAACAGCAAATGTGAACAGAACTATGTCACAGCATTAGACATCATTTTCTCTTGTTACTAAGCAAGTGTTTGCACCCCATTTTCTCCCTAAAGTTAATGTGTGAAAAAGCAACTCCACAGCAGGAAAAGAAGGTGAATAGCAGATACATACTAAAGAAAATGCATACAAACTAAAGATGATTGTGGTGGCAGGAAGGCATATGGAGCAAGTTCGGAATGGTTCTAGCAGATGGGGGCGGGGTGGGGGGGGTAAAGAAGGAGTCTTGGAGCCCTGGTGGCTTTTTATGCTTTTATTATTAGAGGTGGCATCAGGTACATGGCAGGCATGGGTGCCTGAGATGCCTGCAGGCCTCCCAGTCCCAGGCGCATCTCACCTTCTCGGCTGCTTTCTACTGCTGCTGCTCATCAGTACTGTAGGTCTTGTTGGTTCTGTCGGTCCTGGCGTCTTCATGATGCCGCCCATTTAAGCCTGTGTCAAACTCACGTGTGCTCACTTGCGCATGCCCACGCTGGAATGCTCGTAGCACCGCAGGTGTCCATCATCAGTGGTGGGAGGGTGGAAATACCTGATTGTTCTCTGACCCTACAATGATGCTTTGGAAAAAATCAGTCTTATTATCTGCTGGTCTTGGATCACTTCAAATAGTCTAAACAGACGCAAAGAAATCACGAAGATTTTAATTATAAAAATAACCATTTGCAGCAGGCTGAGCACTGCACTGTGAAGCATCCGCAGCACAGCAGCGCGTGTTCGATCCCCAGCCAGGGAGAGGACCCACAAGATGGGGCAAACCTCTCCTGCCTTGCCCACTGTTCCCCTCAGTCAGTCTGCCTTTTCTGCTCCCCATTCTGTCTCTGGTGAATCTTCTAACCTCCCATGACTCTGGCCTGTACCCCTGCTCTTGTATGCATAAATAAAAAATGTTTAAAAAAAGAAAGAAAACGATATTAAAAAAATAAACTAAAAAGAACCATAGTGTAATTTGACCTTCAGCACATTTGTCTGGAATAAATTCTTGAAGAAATCCAACATGTGCATGCCTATGAGCACATAATCATTTAAGTGCAGAAAGCACAAAAATCCATTTCAGCTATTAAAGTGGATTTAAAAGGCATCAGGTGGTTAATTAAATTCTGAAAACAAAAGCTTGGGAGACTAAAACGCTGTCCAGATCTCAATTCACAGATTCTTTAAACCAAAGAATTCTCAACAGAGAGAAGCGAATCCATATACTCAGAATACAAAGTCTTTTGGGAAGTTAGTTTTATACCAGGTACTCAGTATATAGTACACTGATGTGCCCTGAGAAATTTTAAACATAGACAAAACACATCAAACCTTTGTCTAGATCAGTGCGTCATTTTCAAGCAGCCAGACTTCAACCCCGTATACCTAAACCATGAACAGTTGTCAATTCATTGGGAGCCGTTAGTGAAATTACCACATGCTCATGAAGTTGCTAAATGCATGTTTCAACATTTGCCACCAAATGAAATGCTGGGCAGTTCAAACCCTTAAAATGGCCTAACTCATTGGAGGGCAACTTTGTGGTAGAAGCACTCGGAGGGCCTGGCTGCCAGGAGCTGTACCGGTGATACCCCAAAATAACTTACCTGAGCGCTGTCATCCTCTGTTATCAAAAAGGAGCAATAACTGGAAAATATCCAGTCTGCTAGATATCCTTGAAAGCTTCAGACTTCTTTCTACTCAAGAAGGCAGCAGATACCAATGCCAGCATTTTAGGAGGTGGTGTAAGGAGAGTTCTCCCTCCCACTTTTCATTCACCCAGTTGAACTCCCATATGTTATCAATTATGAGCCACTACAGCTTTCCTCAGTTGAGGGAGCAATTGCATTCACACATGGCTTGCCTTTTTAAAAAACTTCATTCCCTAGCTAGCAGAATTTCCAGAGAACAGGATGGTGACCACATGGTCAGGAGGTCAGTGTGCACATGCTGACAGGCACCATGAGAGGTGTTTCTGAACCTTATTTGCCAGGGGAACACTTCTATGGTCATACCCAGCAGAGCTACCTTGAGGGTGTATTTTTACATAAGCAGTAAGCTTTTGTATTTGGGCAAAGAAAGGGGGTATGCCACGTGTTGACCTCTGGGACAGATATGAGGCAGTCAAGATAAAAATCATATCTTCAGTCTTGATTGTCTTCAACTCCTCCAGCAGTGCTTCTCATTGCTTTGGGCTCTAATACAGCATAAACGGAAGGATTGCACATCCTTTTAGTGGTTGTACAGTGAATGAGAAACGCTTGCTTATGGCTTATAATGGGGACTCAGCCTTGAAAATGTTGTTTTTCATTTTGCAAGTACAAACACAGGAAAAGAAACACTTAGATGCCAGTCCCAGTTCCATGTAGAATGATGATGTCATTGATAGAGGAGGGCCAGAAAGAGAAGCTGACAGGAAATGAGGCAGACATGAAGCGGGACTTCATGAGGACTTTCGTCTATATTTATCCATTCATTGCAAGCATACATATTATTCATCAGTCCTGGGCCAGTCAACGAAGCAGGTCAAGGCAGCAAAAAGGTACCCAGCTAATCAATAGCTTCATAAGAGAATTTCAAATTGTGGTAAGTGCCAAGAAGGAAATCAGTAGGAGACAGATTAACACAAGGAATCTACTTTAAATGGAGTGGCAGAAAAGGCCCTTTGAGAAGATAACAACTAAGTGAAATCTATGTCACTTAGTAGAGTCAGCAACACAGAGATTTATTATCAGGGGAAATCACCTACTAAGAAAGAGTAACATGCTCCCGGGCTTTGGGGAGTGAGAATGGGTTGTGGGTTCCACAGAATGAGGGTGGAGAGAATGGGAACCCCAGAGCCTGGGGCCCTGGTGGGGAAGTAATGCCCACAGGGTCTTGTCACAACCAAAATTGAAAACTGCTGAAAAGTTCTAAGCTGCACAATGATACTGTATGATACCAGTTTTTCTTTTTTTTTTATTAAAATATTTTGAAATTTACATATACTTGCCATTAATTGTAATCCCCATGTATTCCCCATCACCATCTCACCAGTGCACCATCACCTCA
>JAGFMF010011756.1:583461-611306 GCA_019455555.1 Galemys pyrenaicus | reverse complement strand
CACCAGCAGTGTAAGAGAGTTCCTTTTTCTCCACATCCTCGCCAACATTTGTTGTTGCTACTTTTTTTGATATGTGCCATTCTCACTGGGGTGAGGTGGAGATACCAGTTTTTCAAAGATCACTTTTGGTTGCTTTTATGAGAATAAAGTGAGGGAGGGAGAACAAATGGGGTACTAGTGCAGGGGCACCCTCAGTAGTCCAGTTGAGTAATGATGGAGGCAGAGGTAGGTTGGAGCACTGGAAATGGACACCAAGTTGCATGTTTTCAATTTTCCCAGTCTGTGGGAAAATTTTCCCAGCTATGGGAATGGCTGAGAGGTCGTGAAATTTTGTTTCATTTCTGAAAATAAGAGTATAAAGGGCCATAGGTTTGTACTTTAATTTTAAAATGTCAAAAGCAGTTTCAAATATTTGGCAGCTGCAGCATTCTCACGTGATTTTAGTCAATGGTTTCTAAAGTTGGTTATTTATCTGGAAGTAGAGACTCGAATTAGAATGGAGGGCACTTGGTTAAAGGTAAATTCCTGGGGTCCCCTCACTGTGTTGTGATTCAGGACATCTAAATGGAATTCAGAAATTTGTTTTGTACTGAGAAACTCAAGGAATTCATCTACAGTGTTGGGGGGTACACTTTGAGAAACAGTATATTGCAACTGGCCATCCGGTCATGCCTCCTTCTGAGTAGGACAGTTTTCATGTATGCGCTGCAGTGTCTCCAATGGTCGCTCTTCACCTGAGACAACAGTCAGGATGGGCTGTGATAGAAAACAACCCCTAAACTCTCAAAACATGTCCTTTGGGGTCTACATAGACAGTCTGGCTTGGGAGATAAAGGGTTCTGTTCTGCATTGTCCTCATTCAGGATCCTAGAGGCCCCCTGCCCTTTAGAACTTTGTTGACTGCCAAGTTTAGGGAAAAAAATGATGGAGACTGTGAGACTGGCTCTTCTATGCTTGCTCCCAGCTGCAGCTGTTGCTCCCAGGTTATTTATACCTAAGGCGACCGGCTATGAAAACACAATCCTCTCGTGAGCTCGAAGTAGAGGGGGGTTGATACTGGAATCAATGGCAGTGTCAGCACCTGCTTACCTTACATGGATGAAATAGGCTTAGAAACATGTTTCCTAAGCACAGGAAGAACTCCGGGCATCTGTGGGTGTTGGAGTCACTAAAGTAATATTAAAATTGTCATCATCAACCACACAAGGGATGGGGAAAGGGAGTGGATAAATGAGGTAAAAGAGGTCAATTGTATGGCTAGAATTAAATTTTCAGTGGTAAACTTAACGTAGTATATACAGACATTGATTTATAATGATGCACACCTAGAAGCAATGCTATGATTCAGGTGTTACTTCAATGAAAAGCATTTAAAAAGATAGGTATTAAAAAAAAAAAAAACACAAAAGTCATCGCTGGGGATGGATGGGGAAAGAAAACTGGTGCCACTCCCCATTTCCCCAGGGCAGGAAGGATAAATACATTCATGGAGGGGAGGCAGTGGGAGAAACTTGCCCTAATACTGCATGCTGAGCATTGAGGTCAATGGGAGAAGTTAGATGAGAAACCCAAAAGATAAAACTTAAAGAAAAATAATCCAACGGAGACAAACCCAGGTAGGCGATCAGGAATCAGAAGTCAGTGAGGAACAGAAGGGCAGCCTGGCCTAACCTGCCACCTTACCTATCATTAAAAATGCCTCAAGGAGCAGGGGAGAATCATGCAAAATTTCCCATTTTAAAGCAATGAATTTATTAATAAAAAATAATGACAATCATTTCCAGGATTTCTAAAAACTTCCATAGAGAAATTTCCTAATCTCATATTTGCTAGGACTAATTGAAAAAACAAAAAAACATAGTGTTTATCCACAGAAAATTCTCAAATTGATGTTTCTTTAAATATCTGATAGTTTTTGAAAGATAGAGAATGTTCATAATAGAGTGGATGTTAATCACATTGCTTCATTTCTCAGCATGGACTTTTTTGGGGTACCTAGTTCCACTGTTCCTGAGGCTGAGACTCAGTGAGAGAAGAGGATCCCACTCTCTCTTCTAGCCCAACTGCCAGCTAATCTGCTCTTTGACTGGGCTGATCCTGCTACCTCTGCTTCTCTTTTCTTCTCTGAAAAATAACATGGAGAGGGACAGTTTATCACTACTGACTCTTAGAATAGCCTAGAAATTTTAGTGTTTTTTTTAAAAAAAAAAAAAAAATCCTTTTTTTTTTTTTTTTTTAAAAATATATNAAATTTTAGTGTTTTTTTTAAAAAAAAAAAAAAAATCCTTTTTTTTTTTTTTTTTTCACAATATAGGATTTCTCCCCTCAGGTGTAGTCACCAGAGTTTTCCCATCACCATAGTGCACACAGTCTTACATGACCCTCCACCATGTTCTCCTCTCCCCTTTTTCTCCCCTCTCCCCTTCTCTCCTCTCCCCTTTCCCTTCCTCTACATCTCCTCCTAACCTCCTGAATGTCTCAGATGCAAGTTTCATTTCAAATTAACATTTTTGTGTTCTTTGGATAGATACATAGGTGCTAAGCTTAATGTGATGAAAGTTAGTAGTTTTGAGTCATTCATTGTATAGAAGAATCACTGACCAGTATACATAATAGTGTTTTAAGTTTTTGAGAAATGTCTGTCAGTCAACTTACTACAAAGAAGCAAAAGTGGTTTCTGTCATGCTACATGCTAAAATTCATTAGGAAATACTGAGCCTTAAATATGTGTTTTATTAATATGGGTTTGAATTTCACTTTTCCACTTACTGGATGTGTGCTTTGAGACGGTCCTTTATCCTGAGACCCACCTTTGACAAAAGGAATTCTTATATATTTCTAAAGTTCTTGTGAGAATAAAAGGAGGTAAATAAGAAAAGGGCTTAACATCACATCCAAGATATAATGCTAGTGTTTTATAAATGTAGATTCTATGACATCCCCAACCAGTGAGTGTATCATTAATATTTACTCTTGCAGCTGTGTACACTGAAGTCTACCTGGCCACGTTCAATCATCAGCTTCTGACAACCTAAATGTTTCTGAAGATTCCTTCTGCTTAGAAAAAAACCCTTTTATGGACATCATTTCATTCCTCAGTTAAAACTCTCAGCTGCTGGTATACTCAGACACCATTAGTGAAATGTTTGAACTCCACCCTGCCTTCCCACTGACTACCACAGTAGGGACCCAGTTTTTTTGAATTTTCACATCTGCATGGCTCATCCGGATGCTTCCCAAACAGCAAGCTGTGCTGTTACAGAACTCCAAGGCCAGGGATACACATCTGCTGGATTTCCTCCCATTTTACTGATGAGGGAGTAAAGACCAACATTTAGGCATATGGATGTCAGCTATTGGATGAAGGGATTCCAAAAGATTGCTGAGGGCCAGCTCATTCCAGCTTTTTCTTCTGCTGAGTTTTGCCAAAGAAAATGGGTCTGAGCTTAACACAAAAAACCCTGTATGACGGTGAATTGTTCAGAGCTGAATGCACAGCCACCAAGCCCGTGGCCCTTCACACTACAGCTCTTGACAGCATGGAGGCTAACCCGAAGCTCAGTCACCTTAAGGACTCATGGGACAAATCAGGTTTGACATACTCAAGATGGTGGGTAGATTAGTTGATTTTTCTGACTGAATTATGAGACTATTTTGTTCCTTTGGGGCACCCTTTATCTTTTATTCCTTCCTGGTGGAATTGTCTGGTCAGTACTTATTACATACATCCTTAAAGATGAGAGAATGGAGTATTGCTGACTCAACAAATTATCAAAATGTGTTTCCTGATTGTTGGATTGTGGCCACTTTTCTCTAGGGTTTATCCTAAAAGTCCTTGATCAAAAATGACAGGATGTGGTTTTAAAGCATAGCACATTCAGAAATGAAATGTGATTCTAAGAGCATTGTCTCTGATTTCAGTGGGCTGTGTGTTATTCATATTGAAACAGCTGAAGTCTTTTTCTAAATTTTATTGGTTACCACTTAGGTAAGAATGAAACTACTGAAATTCTGACTGAGTTCTTTTTATATGCACAGGCAGCAGAAAAAGTAATGAAGATTAATTTAGGGTACTTTCTTTTTAAAATACAACACACTTAGTCTGCCTCTTCTTGTCCTGGGCTTTTGGAATCAGAGTTGGGTAAAGACTTATTCTAACACTTCTTTCCTGAGATCTTAGATAAGGGGCTGTATTTCCAAGGAACTCAGGTTTTTCACCTTTAAAATAGAACAATAATTACCATCTTGGGTTTGCACTGACAACACTTATATTGTAACTAGCATAAGACTTAAATGTGGTATGTTTTAAAAATTCCACTCAACATTTATTAGACGTTTACTATGTACTCTGGGCTGTTCTGTTGTGTGCTGCCAAGCTCCAGGATCCCTGCTCACACCGTCATCATCAGAGATTTATGAACTGCTCAGGACATGTTTTTGTTTTTTCCTGGCAGAAAATGAAATGTTTTAAGGAAGGTATACCTTTTCAAATTTCACACAAAGGTAGCAGTTAGGCTACCAAAGGTTGGGCCCATGGCTATGACAAAAATTAGCATCTAATGGGAAAGGGTAACACAGGACTCAAAAAATCCCACAAATTGATAGTTGCATAGAGTTTTGAAAAATCAAGAATCTTTGAGATCATGGAGGGAGGAGGAAGTGTTCCTCACATAATGAAGACCTACTGAATCTTAGTAGTCATATGATTTTAAAACAGGTTCACAAGCACTTTGATTTTCCTCCTTTTTGAAAAGTGAGGGCTAACTGTCCTCCCCATGAAATGTGAGCTGTATTTAGTGACATGGTCCTAATGAACTGAATGTGGTAGAGGTGTGTGACTTAGGACACTGAATCATAAAGAGCATTATGACACCCTCCTTGCTCTCTCTGTTGGTCACTCCTACTGTGTTGTAGAGACTCTTGCCAGTACCATAGAGCCAGCCCGGAATTAGATTCTCAGGCCTCAGTCAACCCATCAGATGTTGTGCTCAGAGGCTTAACATCTTTTCTGCAGCCTACTGAGATCCCCCTGAACTAGGACCATCTAACTAAGCCACTCTAGGATTCCTGACCAACAAAAATTAACATGACAAGTATTGTTTTAGTTGCTAGACATCAGGCATTAGATCACTAATGCAATGGTAAAATGTTTCCAATGGAACTGTCCCTTGTCTAGGGCTTGGGGGCCTAAATTGGGTGGCCAATGGGGAAACAGATGATGAGTTCTGAGAGGTAAATGTCCAGCTTTTTTAAGAAGTTGGAATTGATCCTATCATATTAAAGTTAGAGGATGTTTTTATATGAAGAAAGGACATAATCATAGTTGATTGACATATGTCTTGACATGAAATGGAATGGAAAGAGACTCATTGCAAGGGATGGAGGCTTCCAATTAGAAAGTTCTTGGAAGAATAGTCCAGGTAAGAGGAGATGAGTGCCTGAACTAAGACAATAGCCCAGGGGATGGATATGTAAGGATTTCATAAATTTGGTGGTATTTAGGAAGAAAAGTTTACTGCACCATCTAGTACAATCATGCTTTGTGTGGGCAAATAAGAAAAGTGTGCTGAATTCATTGATAACCCTATATTTATAATATCATCACTACACACACACATACATAATATTTACTTCCCCAAGCTAATAGTGATCATTTTGCACACAAAACTTCACAATTAGGAAATATCTCAGTTTTAGGATTTAATATTAATCATTTGAAATAGTGCTTTATTGAAACTCTAAAGAACAAAAATAGCAAATAATGAGCTTCTACTTTCCATTGGAACCAAAAGCCTTTCCATACAAAGCCTTCTACAAATAAGGCCACAGAAGATTAAACTGAATTATAGTTGGTTGAGTTATAGCCTTACTTAAATTGTGGTTTTCAAATGTTGGAAGATTCAAACAGAATATATAATTAAAACAGAACATAGGCAGTGGTATTAAATGAGCTAAGAAGTACTGCTTTCCCTCCCCAAAACTGTTTACCTTAGGAAAATAACACTAATATTATTTGAAAACCCCAGAAAAAGATGGATTATATAAATGTTAAGCCATGAATACTTTAGTGGCCACATTTCTACACAAATGATGAGGGAAAACATGCATGCTTTCATGTGTATGTACATATGAATGTATGCATATATACGCACACATATACATGCACACAAACATAGTCTCATTATATTATCTTCACTGTGCTTTATTGCCACTAATAGCTGCATTTCAAAATGTTTCTTCTGAAAAGTAAACTTCTGTTGAACTAAATATTAGAGGAACAGAAAAAAATTCAAAACCAGTAGAGATATTCCAGGAACCAAATTTGATTTTCAGTAGAAAAATATTTCCTACTGAATAGTAATCATTGAGAATCTTATTTGTTTCTGAAAATTGTTTTTTAAATTAACCTTTCACTTTACATACTGTATGGAACTTTGAAGAAATATTAATCATCAGATAACCTGACTCAATAAATTCACTTGAATAATCAGGGTCCTTATAATGAGAGATAAGGCAAGTCCACTAAGTTGAGTGACAGTCAAATATGAAAATCTAAGTTCCTCCTGGGAGAGCAGTGCTGACCACAGCAGGCTTCGTCCACTGTGAGGCCTGAAAAGGGGACTGTTTCAACAAATGTCCCATGGGGTGGGGAATGAATGAATGAGTGGGGACTATATGATCATATGCAATGCTAATGATGTTGGGCTTCTACAAATAAAACAGATATATCTCAAAGGTTTATCTCCATTGTAAACTCATACATATTTACAACTGAAGAGTCTGTGAAAGATGTGAAAAATTCAGACGTTTAAGGAAAGATAAAAATAACCGAAGTGTGAACTAAGTAAAGTAACAACAGTGTATTTTAGGAACTTTGATGACACTATGTTAGCAAAAGTACATTGTTATAGCTACAATTAAGAATACTGCAGCTCAGAATAATTGTGATATGGTGAAAATAACTGAATGAAATAATGTTTTTTCAAGACTATCACATATCATAGTCCAAAGTTAAACTTTTGTGTAGGAAGCAAATGAAAGGACAAAGAGAAACCACCACCATTAGTGCCTGCACCAGAGCTATTTATTAACGTAATTTTTTCTTTTTTTTTTTGTAAAGATTTCATAACAACTGAAGTATGTACAAAGTCTTACAGCATTTACACCATAAAAAGTTTCCTATTAGCTGATGAAGTCTAAGGGAGTGCTGCTGACAACTTCAGAGCATGAGTACAAGGGCCATGAAGCAGACCACGGCACAATCACCTCTCTGCTACCACACCACAACCGTCAGCTGGTTGACAGCTAACAAGACCACCTGGAAGACAGGTTATTGGGGGGAAAGGGAACAAGTTGATATGCAGCGCTAGTGACCAAGGGGTAGAAAATCTACATAGTGTTGTTTCTACAATTTCTAGAGCTGTAGCAAAGGTCTACAGCCTGAGAGAATAACACAGGCAAGACATCACAATTGCACTGCTCAGATAGGTTCAGCTACCAAAGGCATTCACTTTTGAATAGAGGTGCGCTACTGATATGGCTGGTATTTCCATTTGTGTTCATGTCTTCAGGTAGCTCAAACCTGCACAAGCCCCACTCCCCTCTCCCAAATAAAACAACAACAGAAGGAGGTAAGGAGGGGAGTGGGGAAGAGAATCAGCAAGGAATTAGTTCTTGACCAAAAAAACCAAACAACTTTTTTTTTAAGACATTCAGTATCAGTTTTTTGGGTGGTCATTCTTATCAAATGAATAATAGTAGAAATTTCTGAACCAACACAAATCAGAACAACATCAATATAACCCCCGAACACCCAACGTCCTAGATTGAATCACCTTCATTGTTTCTGATTGTCTTTCCTTGGGGTCAGTATTACACAAACCACCAACATTTACACACGGAATAGGACACAAAACGTAGCATTGTTGCCCCAACCATTACTTTAGCAAGTGGCTAAGAATTTCAATATATAAAAGATTAACATTAGGCTCACCACTTTCTACCTCAAAATACTCCAACTGGTTTCATCTCAGGACAGTCTAATATCTGTTTGGTAGCAGATCCCACTTATTTCCCCAATTATTTCAGTTTCACATGTAGGCAAATTGGCTTTTTTTTATTTCAAAAAGATTCTACTCTCAACTTAAAAGCTAGTTGATAAAACTTTTAATTAAAACACAATAGCGCAGAATATAAAAACACAAGAGACACATAAATATTGAAGAAGTTGTATACCATTTTTTTTTTGTTTTGTTTTTTTTCCTGTAAACAGTTTTGCTGAAGATCAAAGCCCTAATTAGATCCTGGCCTGAAACTTTTGGCAGATGACGCATACTGGGCCAGGCTCTGCAGCGATGGTTGAGTGGAAGCCAAGGTCAGTCCCCATGTTGACAGGCATGCAACTTGAAAACATTGCACAACAAGCAACACAAAGAGAGTGGAGAAGCTCACAACACTTCAAGGAGACCTCACAACCTTCACAACTGCCGATGCACAGAGACCCACCCCTCCCTCCTCTGCACACACTTTCGCTTACACGTGGGAGACCTTCTGTGACTCTCTAGCTTGTTTGATGCTATATAACCACTTGATGATTCTAGCGTTTCTTTCGATGGCAGAAATGCCATATGGCACGCGGTCATTGGCACTGTCATCATTTCTAAGGTCACTGTTACTGTCCTGAGACTGTTCACAGTCTGAGCTGATCATGCTTGCGCTGCGGAAGTTGAGGGATATTATATCAGAATTAGCCCTTGCAAAGTTCTCCATGCCAAGGTTTTCCAGCTCTTCGGGGTCCAGTCCGCAGTAGTTGAAAAACCTCTCCACGTCCGCGTCCACCCGGAAATATCTGTCACTCAAATCTGACTTAGACCGCTGGAGGGAGGGTCTTCGGCTGACTCCACAAGCTGGTTCCACTGGTTCAGCTTCGGGAGACTTCATGGTGGCAATGGAGGAGACCTTGGGTTTGGGAGGCAAGGGAGGGGCGGAGCTACTGCAGGGGATTGCTTTTAAGGGCTTGACACTCGTCACTTTGCGGATGTCCGAGGAGCTGTGGGAGACATGGAGGAAGGACTCGGCTGACTGCTCCAGCAGCCTCCTGCCCACGTGAGAGCTGCTCTCTTGAGGGCTGCCCCGACTCTGTGTGGGGTACACCTTCAGGGACTCGGCGAACGAGTGGCGGTGCAGGTCGGTGGCGTCCGGCCTGTGCGGCGGCCAGTTTCGGGAACTGTGCTTGTGACCCGAACCCGAGCTGGAACCTTCTGAGCTGTTGATGATGTTTTTCAGGATCTCGAGCTTCAGGTTCTCTCTCTGCACGCCGCTCTCAGTCTTGGCGTTGTTGCCGAACACTTTGAGCGTGGGGCTGCCCAGGGCGCGCTTGGCAGCCGGGCACACGGGCGGCTTGGCCAGCACGGCCGGCTTCACGGGCTCCTGCTTAGCGTTGATCACCTCCTGACTCTTGACATACTTGGCCTTATCGGCTTCCAGTCTCTCCACCGCACTGAGTCTTTTGGGGTTGGGTTCCGCCTGCCTGCGAAAGTAGTCTGGCCCTTTGTTGAGGATGCGCAGGGGGACCGCCGAGGTGAAGGTGCCGGCGGGGCTGACCGGTTTCACCATGCTACCTGTCTGTAGGGTCTCCGTGGGCATGGTGGGTGGTCTCTCCCCGGCAGCCGTGTTGGATTCTCTTCTGGGCGCCTCCGGATGCGCTGAAGAGACACATGTACACGAAGCACAAAGAACAGCAGACGGAGCCTGGAATCTGATTGTCAGCAGCAGCAGCACCTCATCTCACAGCTCATTAACTGCCACTGTGGCTTTAATTCACTTTCCCCCTTCCAGGCAGCCCCTGTGCTAAAAAGGCCACAAGCCACAAGTTCCTTTAATCTGCTTCGCTGCCTCCTTTCTTCTCCCCGAAGGATGTGGGAGTCTCCTCCAGGTCTTTGTGTTCAACTGCAGGCAGAGCTGAAACACAAAACAACCAACCGCGGGTTAGGATGGGCGAGTGACATCACGGCTGTAGCAACAGAGAAACCCCGCGGCGCACCCCCGCCTCCGCGGCCGACCGTCAGCCCAGGGTGCCCCGCCATTTCTAGGAGGCGATTCCCAGTTTACAGAAGCAAGACCACCTGCACCTGGCTTCTGAGACTGCGCCGCGGCGCCGGGCGGTCAGCGCGGGTGTTCGGAAGAAAGAAAGGGGCTGAGATTTCCCACGCGTGAACTCTTCAGCTGCCGATTGGCGAGCACCGCCTCCTGGTCCCGCCCGATGTCATTACTTATATCAAAACCCAGAAAATACTGGATGGATGCAGAAATGAGCGCTCAGCAAAGCCGGGTTCCCAGATCTTTAAATGCCGCAGGACCCTCACGACCCCTCATCTGCTTTAGGCTATGGCATCCGTGAATTATAATGTCTCTTTTGCAATGAAGCAAAGTTTTGACTCTTCACTTGCAATCTTTCAGAACACTAGCGTCAAGCACGTCTTTAACTCTTCTATAACTGAGAAGATGGACAAATGGGAGTGGCAGAAAAGCTGATTATTGAGGTAATGACCGATAATATTAATTTCAGGTGTATAAAACAATAAACGCCAACATGTTTACGATATTTTTGTAGGGCAATATATTTGAAAACAGTTTCCCTGCAAACCGATAGTGTGTATGAAGTTCATCCCATTAAAGTGCAATTTTAATTTAAAAACCTTTAAATAGTTCTAGATTAACTGTACATGCAAATTTGATTATAATGCTCTAATTTCTCACGGCTAATGAAAAGGAAAGCAAAAGTTTCTTTGGAGTATTTATTTTCACACTCACTCCAGTATTAAAAACAAAATCATGTCAATGATACCTAAATATTTTATTTTATGGACAGAGTGTCCAATAGTTGAGCATTCATGGAAATTCATGGCTTACTGAACAACTTGACTTTACCTCCTTCCCAAAGAAAACCACTATAGATACGCACTTATTCATCCTCCCAGTGTAAATCTATAAGGAGTCTTTCAGTGTAATACACAGCATAATGCAACTTTTGCCTCTGTACTTCTTCCCCTGCTGCTACCTAACAACATTTATAAGCACAGTATTATAAAGAAAATGCATTTTTGGTTATAATTAGAACTAATAAGAGAATACTGTATTCAACTAACATGTCAAGTAACTATTAATAGTTGACAAAATAAAGTGATATTACTACAAGATGATCATGGTAAGAAAGTCAAGTGCCCATTAATAACAAACTCGGGGGTGGGAGCTCTTATTTCTTCTAAAATTCTTTTTTTAAAAAATTTATTTATTTATGCATATAAGCACTGGGGTGCAGGCCAGAGGTGCAGGCGGGGAGAGGATCCAACAGAGACATAGTGGGGAGTAGAACAGGCAGATGGGCTGAAATACACTGCTGAGGGGAGCAGCAGGCAAGGCAGGAGAGGTCGCCATGCCATGTGGGTCACCTTTCTGGCCAGCGGCAGGGATCGAACTTGTGCTGCAGTGGCTGTGGTTTGCTTAACCCACTGTGCCACCAGGGAAGCCCCTCTTCTTCTAAAATTCTTAATCTGTATATACAACCCATGCCATGTTTTGTTAGAGACAATTTTAGGAATCTGCAAGAGATCTGTTCTAATAAAAATATTTTCCTATGCAAGATTTGAGTCCCAAGTCTATTCCTACATAATGATTTCCTTTAATTTTGCAGTTCTGTTAGAACCACCTCCTCTCATAACAATTTAGATTATTTCTTTGAATATATTTTGAATGAAATATCAAAAGAGGAACAACAATTCCTTTGTGAAGCCTCTGTATCTGCTCATATACCACCTTTGGTCCACCTTACTGGCAAGATCAAAGAGTCCTTTTCGGGTGGAGGCACAATCTGCCCCCTCTCACCAAGGGGGTTCAGAATCAGAGCAGAGAACAGAGCCTGTGCTTGGAGGTACCCTATCATGATCATATTCAGGAAGTTTGAGAGAAGGTTGCCCCCAGGACAGGCTGTGTCTCTCTTAAACATGTGTACTATCTCCAGTAATTACCCCTGGACTTTCCAAATGTATCCACAGAAGGGACTGTGGCAGAAGGTCTGGGGCATAATGAAGAACAGGTCTGAGATCTGTGCTCATTGGCTTTGTACCTAAGGACCCCAACAAAATCTAGCAAGCAGGAGGATGGCCTAGTGGGCAAGGGCCCTTCTTGAACTTGTCTCCTCATCTGGGACCTGAGTTGCTTAAAGAAAATTTCCACAATGCTTTTAAATTATGTGGTAATACTTGCACCCCTATGTTTACTGTAGCACTATTTACTATAGGCAATGTATGGAAACAACCCAAATGCCTTAAAATAGATGACTGGATCAAGAAGATGCAGTCTATACCTAATGGAATACTATCAAAAAGATAAATTCATGCCATTGGCAGAAACATGGATGGAACTAGAAGGGATCATGCCAGTGAAATAAGCCAGAAGGTAAAATAAAAATATTGGAGGAATACAGGGGAACCAAATAAGGGATCAGGAAAAAAAAAAATAGCAACAACAGTAATAATAAGCAAAATTAGCAGGCAACCATAAATCAGAGACATTTGTTGGGGGGAGGAAGGGATTAAAACAGGAAAGAGAAGAGCACAAGGGACTATGGTGATGGTTCACAGTTGAACTGTGGTGAGAATTTTATAGGGAATACACACTGATGTATAAGACATAAATTTAAAAAATAAAATTATGTGGTACTGAGGAGCTAGGAATGAGTGAGTTATTTCCAATTTCAAAATGGCACAGGGGAATGCTGGCACATGTCTAAACTTTTCTGTGGTTCCTACATTTACTGTTCATTGGAAAATGGTATCTGATGCTGTAGTTATCCTATAACACTGGCACTAACGCTCACTCTGGCCTCATGGCTGGCTTTGCTTTAGTTCCAGCATATCTGCACCTAAAGCCTAAATGACCACTGTTACTGACCCTGCTTCCTAGCATGCCCATCTGAGTGTTATGGCAGACTCTCATAGTTAGAAACTTTTAAATAAAATCATCACTCTCAACTCACAACGAGAAGGGGTACCAGTCTATTTTCTATGATACAGTCCCCAAAAAGCTCAGTGTTTTCCTTTCACAAACCTTTCCTTCTCACGAAAAGAAGATAGGAGAATAGGGAAACAGAGGCAGACACTCCTTTAGGCACTTCAACTTGTCTGCTCCATGCCACCCAATTTTAAGAAGCAGTGATGAAATATAACTAGTGTGAAAGGATTATGTTAGAAAAATAGTAATTATTTGTGATCACTTTACACCTCATTTCCTGTTTATTTTTATTCATTCTCCCTGTTTCCTCTCATATCCCTAAGGATTAGAAATGATGATGGTCAGAATTTAATAATTTTAATTTTAACTGCTTGGGCAGGAAAAAAAAAGCATCTTATTGGAAGAACTGAAAACAACAGGAAAAGCTACTGAAACTGACAGGATGCGATAGGATAATAATAAGGCATATTCTGAGTTTTCTACTTGTTTTAGCCTAAAACTAAACCCACTTCAAAAAATAATGAAGGTGGCTTAGGTTGCTACTCCTCTTAATACTTACATAATCCTTAATTTCTGTTCTTTTACTTCTTAATGCTTAAACAGCATTGGCCGGGAAAGAGTTGTGTCATTCCAGACATGAAATGTGGACTTTGCTATGAAGTAGACCAGATACATTCAAGAATGAGTGGTAACCGAAATGCCTGCGGACTTGGCACTGTATCACCTGAGAAAATATGCTATCACTGTGAGCTCTGTTCAGGGAGCACTGTGGTACATGATACCCTGTAAACAGCCCTCCGACAGGGCCCTGGTAGACCCTCAGCTGTGGAGGGCACCCATAAGATCAGGCCAGGAGCTACTATTTCCTTTTCATCTTGTTTTAGGCAAGGAAAGTTAGCTCTCAGGTGTGTAGGGCTTCATAAACAAAAGTAATTATACAGTACTGCTTGGTCCCTGACTTATAGTTAAGGAGACAGAACACAAGCCTGAGGGAGAAACTTCCATTCATAAACCATCTGGCTACCTTCCATCCAGTTTATTATCCATTTGAGAATTTCATGAAAGGATAAAAAGAATTAGAGAGAGAAAGAAAAAAAAAAAACAATTTTGGTACAGCTGAGGTACTAAATGGTGGCCAGTTAGGTCAGATTTGGTCTGGGGTTTGTCTTTACGTGGGGTAGACACCTGTGTGCTCCTTGTAGTAGAAGATTGGGGCCATAAGGGTCTCATTATGTGTGGGGGTGCCTGGGCTGTGTGGAGAGGTTGATGTGTCAGAGAGCCAGGTGGGGGACAGAGGACAATGGGACAAAAGGAGAATGGTATCTCCCATTTCAGTCATGGTGTTTTTCAGACTTGAACATGCCTGCACATCCACAGGCTTGTATGTGAAACAGAGTCTTACTCAGTTGATTTGAGTGAGGCCCCCGGATTCACTTTTCACAGACCCCAGGTGATGCCTTGGCAACAGGTCTGGATTTTGGGCAGCAGGAAAAAGGGAAGGATTCACCCTTGTACTAGCCTGACTGGAGTGGAATGAAACGCCTCTGGCACTGAGCAAAGTTGCCAAGCTTTCTGTCTCTTAAATGAGTAAAATATGGAGTTTTTAAGACAAGAAATATTAACCCAGAGTATCTGAAACTTTTATATCTAAAGTGTCCTAAAACTTAACTTCAAATATGCCAGCTGTCCATAGGGTCAGTTGGTATAGACTGACTTTGGAAGGCCCGGCAGGCTGGGTCTAAGAATGTTTGCAAACCTAAAGGCAGGTAAAGACAGAAGGTGTGCTTCAAGTTCCAGTTTATATTAAAAATGCTTCAAGTCAAAGTTTCTCTAACCTAGGAACTCCATGTTTCCATGCTATTGAGTGTTTGTGTGGAGTCCCCAGGATGGTTATGGAGAAGATGGCGCTTCACAGTTGACACAGCTGATCAAGACCTCTGATTCAGCTCTGCTAATTTAAAATTTAATTTTAATTTATAAATTTAAAATTTTAAATCCAATACTAGAAAACCAAAAACTCGTAAGTAAAAAGAAAAAGGGAATTAATAGCTAACCGGTCTTTATAATTTATGTAGTAAAGCAAGCACTGGAGTTAGAACAAAGACTTGAACATAATCCCAGGTTTACCCAGGTTTCTCTACCATGTGAAAACCAGTCATTTTTCATGGGTGTGTTATGGCAGAAAAATGTGGTAATATCACCAACTCAGTCACCTGACATCTCACTTTGTTTCATCTTGTCAATGAAAATGAGCTGCACTTAGTGAACTTGAAAATGGTCTCAGCTCAAACATTCTCGGAGCAAACAGCAAAGGAAGCAATTTAAGTAGGAGGTCAATAAGATTTCTAGAAGAATATATTCTAGTTTCTTGACATGTCAGGTCACAAGACATTTATGATATATGTAAAGCTGTCCCAGGAAACATTGCTTTTTAATTTTTAGACATACGCATCCAACTTGACTAGGGGTGACTATCATAACTTAATTCTTGGTTTTTCCCACTTACAAGCAGAGAAACATCCTTGTCAGTGAAGTAAAAGTACAACTTCACAAGACAATGTTAACCTTTGGATTCTTTAAGCATTCTGAGTGCTTACCGACTAACAGTTTGTGTTCAATCAATCAATAGTACCTATTGACTAAGCAATTATCTGTGGGCTGTAAAGAGACAGAAAAGTCACAACAATTTAGAAAAAAAAGATTTAAAATACTTGTGAGGAATATGAATTGAATAGTATTGAGAGATGTGACAAATCTGCCCAAATACCTTTTCTACAGCCCACTTTTCAATAGACAGAGGAAGGGACTGCAAGGCAGGTTAGGGCTGGAGTCCAGGGCTGGAGACGAGGGAATCGGTCCTCAGAGCCCTTCTCTGGAGTTCACTGTCCACTTAAGAAAGGGGAGACACCAGAGGACTGGTGCAGAGTGTGAGGAGGACAGCAACGAGAGGCTTATGGTGGAAAAGAAGGGGCAGATGGACTTGGGATTTTATGCAAAGGTAATAGGAGAGCACAAATGGGCAATGAAATGTTAGTGCCAGGCTTGGATTTGTGTTTTATGAAATCCACTGGCCAAAGTGAGTGAACAGGGTTGGGAGCTGACTATGGAGAGGTCAGTCAGAACTGTGCAGCGGAGAGGTAGGAGCAGGGGTGGCAGTGGGGCTCCGAATGGCCGCCCATGATAGCCCTTCTTCTGGGTTTGTATCTCTGACCGCGATGCCTGATGGTCTCCTGCAGGTAACTTCAGATCCTGTGTCCCAAGTTTCACACATCTTGAGGTGGGAATGATGACCATACCTAGTTCTTCAGGGAACTGAGAAGTTTAGATGGGGGCACAAAGACACTTTTTATTCACAATGCCTTTATCAGGAAGATGTCTCTGGGGATGGAGTAAAGGGTGAACAATTTCAAGAGGTGTTTGAGAGGTGCCCCAGGACTACCTTAGAGATAGACTAGATGTGGATGATGAGGGGGTTAGTTGAGGACAATTCTGGGCTTCCGGTTTCACTACTGAGAAGTGGTCTGTGGGGAAACAAACACTAGTCTAATCCTTTATCCACTCCTCCTTTTCCCCAAGCTTACACCAAACAAAACAGCAGCAGCTGCTCCAAAACAGCTGAGCACATCACACATCTGCCTGTCCCTCTGCCTGAGATGGTTTTAAACCAAAAGGTTTCAGGAAACCTGTTCTTAATGTCACCTCCTTAATGTTCCACAAAGACCTATCAATGTTATCTTTATCATAAAAATTAAATTTAGCAGCAAAATGTAATCATAAATTATTCTCTGTTCTTTGGGTTAAAGGAAACAAAGGCATTCCAGTTGAAAGACAGTAATTTCTTCATTTTAATTAAGAAGCCATTTTTTTAGCATCTTCCCTTTTCCATTTCCAGTATACACTTACTTTCATTAATTCCTTTTATATCGTGAGAATAACTTGCAAAGAATGCAAAAGAAAGGAAAATAACAAAGTGGGGAAAAAGTAAATAGAGGAATAACAAAAGCATGGATGAGAGAAGACTGAACTTGCACACTCTAAGTTAAACAAACTTTGAAATCAGAGGAACAACCATCTGGAAGCATTAAGTTGAAACTATTATCCTGTCAGGACCTGTACTTTTAACATTTCTGAATGGTGGGTGAGTCTCCCTTCTTCCTGGCTGGTGAATTACTTCAACATCTATAACTCTAACAGCTGAATCTTCCTGTTCCTGACCTTGGTGTTGCCATGAGCAATTTGCTCCGAGCTGTAAGTGAAAACATCTTTCCAATAACACTATCACTTTGTATATTCTTGGAAACCACAGACTTTCCTAATACCACTTAAAGTTTTGATTCTAGCATCCTACTTGTTTTTGTTTGCTTTTTTAGCTTATTCTTCCTGTTGGCTGGAGTACAGTATTATTTCACAAAAAATCCTTGCTCTAGTAACCACTACTTCATTTTCATTTTCCCCATTGCGTGAATCATTTCCTCACTTTCTCAGTCTTACTTCTTTTAACATATACATTTCATAAGACCAAAGGATAGGAAACAAATGTTGGCATGAGTTGTATGCCAGTGAAACTAACTCTTATGACTTTATGGACATGGACCAAAGAATAATGTCTACCCCAGCTGCTTTCATGTAGTGTGCTGAGGCATTTGACTGGGACAGAATGAAACTTGCCCTGTATTTTGATCAGTGGGTTGAAATCATTAGGACAATTTTGTGTGGTTACAGCAATATCCTCCAGATGGCGCCATGATGGAGCAAGATGGAAAAGAAAAGGAATGGAAAAATTTATCACCCATAGAGTTTTTACGTGGTGTCAGCTGGACCAAGAAAGATACTGATGAATAGTGTTCTTCTGATTTTACCTTAGAAGGACAGTGTCAGGGCAGTTTCAAGCTCTTTGTTAGCTCTGAAGTGCAGGACAGTTGCTGAGGTAGGACTCAGGGCCTATCATGAAAATCAACACAGGTTCTTGATTTACTGAGGAGTATGAAACTGGCTTCAGCTCCTGTTTGAGAAGTTCAAGGCTAAGTCTGTGCTGAAACCACAGGACAAAGGCAAGACGAAGCTGCCTTTCCATCAGTATAAGGGTGAGAACTTACTGGGCACATGTATATACTTAGGGAAAGTGGTCTGGGGTTACCTTAAAAGGAATATCTCCCAAGATTCCTCCCCAAAGAAAGTCCACAGACCTACACTGAAGGGAAAGCTGTGAGTACCCTGCAGTGGGAGGCAGGAGAAGATGTGGCTGTCCCCAAAAAGCCACAACTACACCCCCTCCCCAAAAAAATAGCTCTCACTTCTATCATGCCATGGGGTCACTAGATGACAGATGTCAAAGAGCAGAAGCTTGTCATTTTTCCCTTATGCTCTGCCAACTGTTCATGGTCATACACCCTGTCTGGACCTGGCCCAGATAGGTATAAGTGGTGCCTAATAATGACTGCTACAGGAGCTGAGGAGATCAAAAGGCAAAGCCCCACCAAGTTTGTTAAGTCCCTTCTTCCACAGACCAAGCGAACATGTGTCTGAACTGGGAGGAGGAGAGGCTAATTTAAACTGGGTGAGAGGTTAGAGTTTTGGTCATGACATTCATGCCTGAAACTGATCTGAGAACTTTGAATTATTGAAGATGAACTGATGAGCCTATGGGTTGGGTCTAAGATTTCATTCTAGGGATAGGAAGGAGAATTCAGCAGGGTGAATTCTTAAGGGGGGCAGGGTGGAGGGGGAGAACACATCACTTTGTAATGTATATAGGCCAAATAATAAAATGGGTCCTTCAGGTTTTTTATAGATTTGCCTGTTGATTCAGAGCCCCTCCTTGACTCAAGGTCAAGTTTAGCTAAAAGCCCACCCAAGGAATAACTGATCACACACAGTTCTACAATCTGGGGCAAGTTACTCAAGCTTAATATACCTCAGTTTCCTTACTTATACTGGTAATAAGGATTCCTACATTTCATGCGGCTGATGTGAAAGGGCTTCCTCACGTCAAACATGTCCAAGTGGAACTCAGCACCACGTTTGTTCAGTAAATGTAAGCTATTATTAAATTTCGTCTCCAATGTCCACAGCTTGGCACTGATGATAACCGTCATTAGATTTCAAGCTTATGGCAACTGAATGATCTTTTGTCTTAAAATGATTCTATTACTCTCAAGTGAGAGTGTGTGTGCTATTTCTGTCAAAGTGGATTGACTGTGCAGTTTCTTTCTGAAAGGTCACTTGCATGACCCCATTTTTATTTGAGTTACAAGGAAAATATGTGGTTTCAAATTTCAAAGCAAATAGTTATATGAGTGAAACAGGCTAGAGTAAATAATAAAGTCATTATTAAAAATGAAATCAAACCTAAAGTGGGTAAGAGAAAAAAGAACATATTTTAAATCTTAATACATGATGGAGTCTTTAAAATTTTCTCCAAGGTCATTTCAAAAACACCTTCACATGCCTCTTTTTCATTTGTAAATAAATTATGAATTTATCTTACAAATATCTTTGTCTTGGTGAAGACAATTAAAATGAAGCAGAGAATTAGGAGGAAAAAAATCATTTCTGGTTCAAGGGAACCATGGCCTAAGGTGAATATGTTAAGAGGGTCACGAATGTGTATCAATGTGGAGAAGCCTTGCCTCTGACCTGCTTTTCAGAAATTGATGCCATGTGTAGCTAGTACAAACAAATGTTTTGAAATATAAAACAGTTGTTTGATGATAATGAATACAAGTTGTCAAGCAGTAAGTCTACTAGAATTCCTAGTGAAAATCCAATAGGATTATTGCTTCCTCCAAACATAAAATAATATCATTTTTGGCCACATATGTCCGGTAATAGAGTGAGCTTGGTGCAGTTTGGCGTTCAGTTGTGAAAATGGCTGAGTCCACTCTCCAGAGCTGAGTCTAACGCTAAATGCTTATGAATTTCAAAGGCCCATTGTCCTTGCACATTCACATCATTTTTCCAGACTAGTATACTCAAGTCACAGGTTTAAGAAGGTATGCAAGAGTTAGCTGGTTCAAATGGTAGCAATAATAACTCAACAAGATCAGTGATTATAAAATCTAGTAGCAATGTATGGAGTTCATGAAGACACTGTGTTGGGATCTCATCCATCCTCATATAACCCCCTTAAAAGGTGGTCTAAGCCTCCTATGTCAGCCAAGAAGGATAAGTACTTCTAGTGGCACATGGAGGAAATGTGCCAGCACCTAGGGCTGGGCTCATCTTGGGAGATCATGTGTCTGTTCTCACTGATATCAATTCAGCACCTACATCTCGCACACTCACTTCTTCCTTAGCAGTATAAACTTGTACTCTGCAGCAACTGTGGCACACTCACACAAGAAAGATCAGGGTGGAAAGACAGAAATGTGTATCTGAAAATATTTTCCCATTTCTAGTGAGCAGCCTTGGGGCAAAGAGTATTACTCTGAAGTAAACATTAAAACATGTTAAAATTGTGTACATCTACACCTGGAGGGACATAAGGTAAAACAGCATTTTTTTGGAGAATGGTCTAAGTCTGCTATGGTAAACTGCTATATAAATTACATTTAAAATGGACTTTTAGTGGTGACCTTAATGTATTAATATACAGATGTAGATTTAAAATGATGCACACCTGTAAAATTACATAATTAATATAATGTAATATTACTTCAATAAAATGTTATATAAAATGACCCATTAATAACCATCTTACTAAGCATATATGTCCCCCAATCATACGAATGTTCTGTTGGTTTTTAAATACAATCCCACCAATATCTCTAAAGCAAGTGGTATCCCCATCTTACAAGCTGATGTTCAAAGATGCTAAGAAAGTTGTCTACGATACTCAGCAACTAAGTGGTCTTGGGTTCTATACCAGTGTGCATAGCCCAGCCCACTATGTCACAGTGCCACTTCAGCTCTTAGAAATATATTCATTTTCTTTAATAACATGGCTCAGAGACAACACTACTTAATCATCAGTTCCTAAAACCTACTTTATTTTGTTCATTTGCTGTTTCACACCAACTTTTCCCAGAAAGTAGAAGAAAAACTTTAACCTTTGTTAAATCAAATAACTATGCTACTTGCTACTATCATAAATGCATAAGCAGAGAAGTAATATGTTTATATTTAGGTTCTATTAATTTTTAATATTCTTTTTTGATAGCACTCACTACAGCCCATAAACATTAGGTGAACTTTGGTGAGAATGAGAGATATATTAAAAGAGTGATAAGCCACATAAAGCTGTTTTATTCTACGGGATCATAAAGAGCAACTGGAGAGCAAGGATCACGCATTGAGATTGCTATTTTTCTAAAGCCCCAGCCATGTGCAAGGTAGACACTCACTAAAATGTTCACTGGGATGAACTGAAGTGCTGAACGCTCAGTAGTAAATCTAGCACATCATTTATACTGTAAAGATTCAATGAAAGTATCAGATACAAAAACCTGGGAGATGAAACTTGGAACATACTTCATAAATGTGAAACAACACTCAAATGTCTTCGATTGACTGGAGAGCGTGAGACAACAGCACTTGAATGCACACAGACTGTTCACTGAAAACTTAAGGAACATGTCACCACTCATTGCGCTTAAAACACAAATATCGTGCCAAAGGAAATCAACACAAAGTAGACTTTCGAAGCAAAACCAGTAGCCTCATTTAAATAAAAGACAAATAGCATTGATTTTACTTGTCCAGGACACCCAGAACTATTTTCCGTCTCTTGAATAGCTCTCAGGATGGCAGTCCTTAGAACAACGAGAACTAGTCCTTTGCTTCAAGTGTAGCCAGAAAAGACAAACAGTATTTTTTCATATTTTAGGATTCAGACTGAGTTGTGAACAAATAATAGATTTTCAAAATAAAACATGTAAGTTGACAGACACCTATTTTTGCAGAACATATTTTAATCTTTAGCACTTAACACATCTTACATAAATCATTTTCCAACCTTGAGTGGTACAAGGTAAGGCTTCGCCACAATTTGCACTTGAAATATTATTTTTGGGCGCAAGTGACAAGGTGTTCAGGAATGACTAATAAGTTTACCCACCTTGCCCGGGCCCCTTCCAGCTCTGTCTCTCAGTTTGCTGAAACTGAAGCAGTAGGCGGAAAGCCAACTGTTGGCTCTGCCAGGTACCCAGGTCTTGCTGTGTCTGGAGAAGACACGTCCTGAGAAAGGAGCGGGAGGCAGTGGTGACAGACTGCTACAGCCAGGTCTGTGATCCCTGGTTCTTTCCCTCCTGCCTGCCCTCACCTGTCACCAGGAACCTCCCTCCAAGGCCTGCCTCTCTACTTGGCCCCCTGCCCTGCAAACCCCCTGTCCTCCTCTACCAGACCTGCCTAAAATCTTCCAAGCTGAAGAAATTGTTCCCGACTGGGAACTTGTCAGATTTGGGAATTTCCCAAATTTCCTTTCCCACTGGGAAGCCTTTCCTGACCTTCTCAGATACTTCCTTTTTGGTTCTTATAACTGAGTGGTTGGTTCTTATAATTGAGTGGTGGTAATACCTTTCTCCCCCTACCAAGAACTCCTGAGGCATGCTGTCTGAGTCTGGTTCCCCAGGACAGCCCTGACACCACAGGTAGCAGAGTCCAGAATCTCTTGCAGGGATCCTTGTCTGACATGAATCCGGATTAAGATGCATCTTTGCCTAAAAGAGAAAGCTGGAGGCATCAGGAGTTTCGCAGCCTTCCCCACTTCCCTATTCCTGCTGAGGAGGGGAAAAAAAGCCAGTTCACTTAAGAGGCTTTCTAAGGATTATGATAATCTAAACCTACATTAAAATTTCACTGATAAACACTTTAAAAACTAGACATTACTGGAGAGACAAAGCAAATCTTTCATTAGATCTGTAAACTGCTTTCAATATCCATTCAAAGACAAAGTACTTTTTTATATTATTCCTTCAACCTTTCACCTTAAAATGATACTATCTGCCTCTATCTTGATGAATTTTTAAGTTTCTCATTCTGTTTACTAAAGAGAAATGATTCATCCAAAGTGGAAAAAGCGAGTTGGCTTTTAGATTTTTCTTATTCTCTAGCTTCTTTTTTGTTTGTTTAGTAACAAATGGAGTTTTCTATTTTCCTTTTTAATAAGAAAGAATAATTTTGCTTGTGGCGAAAGATGGTTGGTTGTTGATATTTCATGCTTCATGATCAAGCTAATCATGCTTGAAGCACAATCACTGAAGTCTAAAAAGAGAAATAGAGTAGCAACCATTTCTGAGTACCACTTCTCTGTCAGACCTCCTGGATGGGGTGGGTGCCTTATATCTGTCAGCTGTGAGCAACAGTTATCATGTGTGCTTCTTAGCAGTACACAGGGAGGTTTCTGTGACTTCCCTAAAGTTGGTCACTTTAGCATATTGTCAAACCCTGTCTGTCTATTCTAAACCTTGCCCTCGTGCTGCTCTGGACAGCCAGGGAAATAGCCATGTGCAGGGAGTGAAGGGTAGCTGGAGTTGGATATCATCCAGGAAGGTAGGGAGAAAAGAATACTAGCCAGTACCCTCTTCACAACCCCCAGCCCATATGATGCCAGGCCCCGGGGCTGCTTTCATAACGAAACATCCTTCCTGCTGTGGTGGCATAATCTGTGTACCCACTGAGGGAGAAACTGTAGTTAGCAGTACTTGCTGTGCCAGAGGATAAAACAGTGAGGGGGAGTAAGAGGCAGGAAGATGTTCTGAAAACTTGGTGAGAAGGCATTCACAAAACATAAAAAAAACAGACTCAATAAATCCAGCTTGTGGTGAAGCTCTTCTGTATGATTCTCGAAAAGGGTCTAACAATTTCACTACACCCTCCTTAGTGGAAAATAATTACTCTAATATCTTGTGAAAGAAATTAGAATATCTTCAGGGCAACAGGGAAAACAATCCAGTTATCACTTGATTACATAAAAATCAGACTCTGTCTTGATTGCAGATTGGGCCCACCTCTCAGGTTGGCTTTAGAAGAGCATGAATCCTTCAGACCATGAAGACTTCCTCAATATGAACAACCATCTCCTCTAAGGCCCCTGTCCTGAAGGGTGGAGGTACCCACAGGGACACGCAAGAAGCACCAGTAGTGTATTTGTTTACTCAGAAAGTGTGTTCTTAGCATCAACCTGTGCCAGGCATTGAACAAAATGAACAATCTATAATACAACAAAAAGAACCATCTATAGAACTCACACGTGCTAGATAAAATAAGAAGTATGATAAAAAACACATATGTTACAAGAAAAGGAGAGCAAGAATTCAGCCATGTGGAAATGGTGTTGACTTCAATAAATAGTGTTTCGGTAAAATGACTGGTAGTGATTTAGGAGAAAATGGGAAGAAAAAAGTGGGATAGGGAGTGTTGATGGCTCATTTCAGGAATTCTGAGCTGAGGTGGGAGCTGGAAGGGAAAGCAGGATTAGAGAGGGATTTTTCTTTAAAATGGTGATGGGGCCTCCCTGGTGGCCTAGGGATTAAGCATAAGAGCTATCACTGCTATGGCCTGACTTCATTCTCCAGCCAGGGAGCTGACCCACATGGCACAGCAAACCTCTCTTGTCTTATAGGCTGCTCCTCTCAGCAGTGTATTTCAGCCTATTTGCCTGTTCTGCTCCCCATTCTGTCTCTGGTGAATCCTCTCTCCCCCTTCAAATCTGGCCTACACCCCAGGTCTTGTGTGCATAAATAAATAGGTAAAAATACATAGATAACAATATTTTTTTTAAAAAAAGTAAAATGGTAGGGCCTCCCTGGTGGCGCAGTGGGTCAAGCAACGCACTATGAAGCAAACCGCAGCCACTGCAGCACGAGTTCGATCCCTGCTGCCTGCCAGGGAGGGGACCCACATGGCCCGGCAGACCTCTCCTGCTGTGCCCGCTGCTCCCCTCAGCAGTGTACTTCCGTTGATCTGCCTGTTCTGCTCCCGCTCTCTGTGGTGAATCCTCTCACACCACCCCCACACCTCTGACTTGTACCCCAGTGCTTATACGCATAAATAAATAAATCTTTAAAAAAAAAAGTAAAATGGTAGAGATGACAGTATATTTGAATGTTCACAGAAAAAAATCTAGTAAATGCCCCTGATGCCAGAGCCTTTACGCTAACCTACCCAGAGCAGAGAGAGAAAACTGAGAACCAAAAACGTGAGTATGGGTGGTAAGCAGTGTTACAGGTCTCAGAAGGTTGTATGGGACTTCTCATCAGAAGAGACCCTTTCGAAAGGTAATATCTGAAGGACTGGCTATGGCACCTGGAATCTGGGGCTGCATGGACCTATCGTGTCCCTCAGAGTCTAACGGGGGACACAGACCAGAGAAAGCTGGTTAATGATGAAAGATGAAAAGAGGAACAGCGATGCTGCTTTGGAGTGTTCCTGGACCCCAGAGAGTTAGCAGTTATCTCCAGCACAGATTCTACACTGTCACAAAGGCAAAATCTTTTTGTGACAGGCAGCGACAACCCTCCATTTGCTTTTCCTTCAGCTGAAAGTAAATAACTTAGTGAATTGTAATTTTATCTCCTGAAAGTCAGAATAATAAAGTAAATCTTCTGCAAATTAAAAGTTTACCAAGGGAGAATCAGAGACCCTGAGGAAAAACATCTAAGAACCTGTGGAGCATAAAGTAGCTACGAAAAGGAATTCAACTACCTCCCATGTGCCAGGCACTGTTCTGGGAGCTGTTCTAGATACTAACATGAATGGAGCAGACAGAACTGGTGTTCACAACCATCCAGAGGGCAGATCGCACAATTCAGAGTAATGGTGGTGAGATTCTATAGCTGGGTTCTTAGGCAAAATGGCAGGGGCCAAATCAAGAGAGAATATGAACTCCTATCCATTCCAATGGTGAGACAGGGAAAGATGCTTGAGAGATGGGTCTTCAAAGAAGGTTCTTTAAAGGGGTGAGTCAAGGATGAGGGAAGGAAGGGTCAGGGAGCATGTGTGACCCTGGGAGCACAGCACCAATGAGAAGGGACTAGTGTGGTCTCACTCTCCAGTTTCTGACATCCGACGATCTTTGCTTTGACGTGACTTCAGGCAGTGCCACTTTACCTTTTAGGTTTCCTATCTGTGCCAGGGAATAGTACTAAGATACTTTAACACAGGAGGAAATACACGTTCACCGCCATTCTTCTTAATGAGCTCAAGAAAATGTTATCTGATGTATCATTACCTCTGGAAGCAATTTGCACACTTATTTAAGAAAATTTTGAACAGTTAACAGTACAAAACTGATTAACTCCTTTATAAAGACAGGTTTTTATTTATTTACTTATTTAATTTTATCCAGGAAAGGTTCACATACATATGTGCATACCTTTTTTTAGGGGCAATTTCTATAATGGGTGGGAAGGTGTGACAGATGAATATCAAATTCCTTTCCAATAATTACTGTGTTTCTTTGAAACTTTTGTCACTGCCTAGACTTAACTGATTACATTCAATGCAAGATGTCAGGAACATGAGAACAGAGAAGACATGAAAGCAGAAGAAAGATTTAAAGATAAACTAAAACAAGCTATTAAACACTGAAAAAAACTGAACTAGATTATATTTAGAGTGCAAACATGTCTTTGATAAGTAGATTATGTCTCTCAGGAAATAGTGTGGAAGAGGCAGGAATAAGGGAGGGGTTAGATGAATGTGAGAGAAGAGGAAGAAAGAAAGGGAGACGTATCATTGGTCATGGCCACAGACACCCAGTGGTACATGGCAAGCCCCTCTTTCTGAATGTCCTAGCAGTGCTTCATCTGCTCTGTGGTTGATCTTACATCCTTTACATCCCTGGAATTCTTGCATTTCTTATACAGCAAGTTTTTATATATAAAATATGTAGGTGCTGCAAGCAGGGCATAGGCTCTGAAACTGACCACAGAAATCACCCTGTATAAGCCAGTTACTGGGCCAAAGGATGAGTTATGGGGCAACCAAGGGGTGTCTGACACGTGGAGATCAGAACCACCCTTTAATGATATCAGGAGCTGGGAAGGTGATGGTAATAAATGTGCTGCGAATCAGCAACTGCAGTTTAGTAATCCTGTCGTCAAATCTCAGTGCACACCTGCTCTACCTGTGATGGGAAGCCACTGGCATCAAACAAAGAGATGTTTGCAATGGCTGCATCTCCAAATTAATGTTTGCTTTCATGTAATTTCCCCTTCCATTAGCTTTGAGAGGATCTGACTCTTCTGTGACATTCTTTTTTCTTTATTGATTTCTAGAGGTAGGGAATTAGATTCTTCTCTTTCACTTAATAGCTACACAGATAGACAGTCTTGTAAACTAAACATTCATCTGTTTTACTTCCTAAGGCACTTGAGATCATTCTGTTTCTAGAGCACAAGGTAAGAGACTTCCATGTTCATAAGAATATCTACAAAAACATTCCCCAAAAATGAAGCTAATATACATATAAAGACTAAATGACTACTTTTATCAAGCTACAATTAAAGTAAAGTGAGATTTATAATGGAGAGACCTTGGGAAAAAATTATATTAAAAAAAACCCTATGTTTACCTCAGAAAATACTTCATAGTTCATTTTTAGTATTTGGACAAAGAACTACTCAATATTCTTGATTTTTCAATGCCAGCTTCTCAGTCATGATAAACATTATAAAGTGACCTACTTCCTCTGACCCTAAGAAAAGTGATGATGTCATTCTAAAATCCATTTCTCCCACTTGCAGGGTAAAAGACAATATTTCTGTAGTCATCCTTCTCTGACATATTGGGAAGGCTTTTTTCTTTTTTTTTTTATTATTATTAGTTATATTTGACATCATTTGTAGTCCCCAGGGGGTACCCACCACCATTTCACCCGTGCACCATCACCTCAG
>JAGFMF010011756.1:544191-583411 GCA_019455555.1 Galemys pyrenaicus | reverse complement strand
ATCAGTGTTTTTGTGTCTTTTGGGTAGATCCCTAGGAGTGGGATTGCCGGATCATATGGTAGTTCCATTTCTAGTAGACTGAGGAACCTCCATATGGCCGGGAAGGCTTTTTTAAAATAAAAACTCAAAAACAGTTATTCTGGAAGGTATTGAATGGTCTCTTATAACTGGATAATCTAATATAATCCTTTTATTTAGTTCTCCCTCTGAAATGTCAGTATTGCAGTGTATGGAGAATACTCAGACAGAGACTTGTTGGGAATGAGGTGGTGAAGCGATAAAGGATTATAGCCATTTTCAAAATATAGGGTTATCTAAAAGACCACATACTTTGAGTCCCTTGCTGAAACTGGGGGAGGCACTGATAGATGAGGAAGGAAGAGAAGACCAACTGTGCTAGAGATTTTGACCTCTAGTACGTTCTTGTTTGATTTCTGCCCCTCAATACTTCAGCTCAGTGTCCTTGGGCAAGTGAATTCCCTTGATGTGTTTCCATTTCTCACCTGTTAAATGGAAATAATAATGGCACCTTCCTGAGAGGATGGTTTGTGAAGATTCTACATCATGAAGGGTAGAAGGAGCTTGGCGTAAAGCCTGGTAATTTAGCGTGCACGCACTAAATTATTATGGCAAAAGAGTCATTTCTACTTAAAAGTATTGAACATACTTTGTATTATTTGAAAATCATTTCCCGGGTTAAATGATAGTTTTCAAAATACATGGAAATTCCAGATATTCTTGCAAAAAAAGAGAAACATAACAAAAAACAGAAACTGTATCTACACAAAATCTTTCTGGGATTTTGAGAGGTATCACATTAAACTTGATTAGTGACTTGGGGAAAACTGCTACTTTACTAAATTGAGCTTTACAGTTCATTAAACCTGGTATGTCTCTGTGATGATTTCTTTTATCAGAGCTTTATAGGCTTCAGCATATACATATTATATGTGTTTTGTTAGATTTATACTTTATTATTTCATTTTTGAACCATTTAAGTAGTTTTGTATTTTTAAATTTGGCACCCATGTGCTCACTACCAATAAATAGAAATGCAATTGACTTTTATAGGTTGATCTTGAACCATGCAACCTTGCTGAACCCATTTTGTTTTGATTTGTGGATACCTTGAAATTTTCTAGGTAGACAATCATGTCAGACAAGATAAGCAACAAAGAAGCAGGCCTGACCAAAGATGGTCAAAAGAAAATAAAGGAGAGACAGGACAGATGAGTGAGCACCAAGTGAAAGTCCCAACAGTTACATGAAATATACTCACAATTAGTCTAAGATTTCTGTGGGGAGGCAAAGAAAAAAAAAGCAACTATAATAGCTAAAGCTATTTTGAAAAAGAATAAGGTGGGAAGAATCTCT
The DNA here is from genome assembly GCA_019455555.1 of Galemys pyrenaicus. Lineage (NCBI taxonomy): Eukaryota > Metazoa > Chordata > Mammalia > Eulipotyphla > Talpidae > Galemys > Galemys pyrenaicus. The sequence goes on along the minus strand of JAGFMF010011756.1, from coordinate 582,037 downwards.
TCTCTTAAGTTTAAGACTTATTATATAGCTGCAGTAATTAAGACTGTGTGATACTGTGGAGGAGTGAATGCAGAGATCAATGGAACAGAATATGGAAACCAAATATAGACAGAGTCAACTTATTCTAGACAAAGATGCAAAAGCATTTCAATGGAGGAAGAAGTCTTTTTTTAACAATGGAGCTGGAACAACTGAACATGAGTTGATGAAAACATGGACCTTGGCCTAAACCTTATGCAAATATTAAACCAAAAAGGATCACAGACTTACTTACAGAGAATGATATAATGGGGAAATCTTTGGGATCTGGAGGTTGATGAGGGATGCTTAGATATGAGATTAAAAGCATGATCTATAAAGAAAAACAAAAGCTAAACTTGACTTAATAAAATTGGAAAAAAATCTTTGGCTCTGTGAAAGACCCTGTTACAAGGATAAAAAGACAAGCAAGAGACTGGGAGAAAACATTTGCAAAATATATATCTGACAAAGGGCAGGGTCATAGCTAGAATCAATAAAGAACTCTCCAAACTCAATTTGAAAAAGCCAACTAATCTCATTTGCCCATAAAGGACAAATAAACACTTGCGGAAGATGTGCAACATCATTAGGCACTAAGACCACAATGAGTTATCAATATACACTTGCTAGATCATTTTAGATAAAACAAAAAAAGTGACACCAAAGAAATGTTGGCAAGAATGCAGAAAAAGTGGATCACTGTATGCTTAGATAGTACAGCCACACTGTAATAACTAAATGTACAGTTATGGAGAATCCAGCAATCATACTTCTGGGCATTTATTCCAGAGAAAGCAAAACTACAGTCACACAAAAATCTTACACATTTGATCAGAGCAGCTTTATTTGTAATAGTCAAAAACTAAGCAGTTAAATTGTCCTATACTAGGTGAATAGTTAATTGTAGTATATCCATACCATGGAATGCTACTCAGCAATGAAAAGGAACTAATTACTGATAAAGACATCAAGGTGGATGTATCTCAAAGGCATTAAACTAAATGAATAAAGATAATATCAAAAGTGGCAAATTGTATGGATCCATTTATATAACATTATAAAATTATAGAGATGGAAAAAGGCAAGTGATTTTCAGGGGTTAAGGTTCTATATGTGTGCATGTGTTTATAAGTATGTGTATAAAGGCTTTTCAACAGGATGTACTTTGGAAGAGTATCCTGAGGTGTAGTGGTGGTGATGGGAAACTGTGCTAAAATGACAGAACTGTGCACACATTGTATGAGTGTCAGTGTCCTGGCTTTTATACTGCACTATAATTACATAAGACATAATTACTAGGGGAAGAATACTGGGTGACAGTATCTCTGCTATTTTTGTTATTTATTATAAATGTTATTATTTCAAAAAAAAAGATTTAAAAAAATAGCCCAGCACAGAGTGAGGGAGCAAACAATCTTCTCCCCCAATAAATAAGATCTAAAAAAAATGACATAGGAGGTTAAAATACAATAGAAATCAATGTATTTGTCAGATTATAAGAAATTTTAATAATGAGTTTATCATATCAAAAATTTATTATATTTTAATACTAAAAAATGAAGTTTTAAATTTTGGCCTCAAAAAGCTGGAATGTTTCTTAAATTACTATAAAACTATAAAATGCAATTTTGCTGAGAAATTTTTTTTCATGATTTTGGTTCAATTAAATTATTTTACAATTTAAATAATACTGAAAACAATAAGGTGCTATCACATGCACTTAGTTATTAAAGCAATAACGATACTGAATGAAAGTATATGAGAACTGTGATTAGAAGGGAAAGAAATTTAAAATATGCACAGTGCTCACAAAAAAATTTCTCAAAAATATCTTCATGTAAAAATTCTATATAATTCAAATAGAACAATTCCAAATTTCAAAGATTTCCTACTCCAAACTTAAGAGTTTTGCATTTGCTTTGATAAGAGATTAAAAAAAACCCACAACAACAGCACCAACACAAAAAAGTTTTGGGCAGAACTAACCTCATGGTCTACCCAACTAAAAAGTAATGAGTCAATATTCTTTTTAAATTCCTCAGTTTCTCTGTAATCTACTTAGAAGAAAATTATTCATTCCATACTATGTTTGATATTTCCTAATTCATCTTGATTAGTTTTATGTTGAAAATGACCATTTTAATAGAGATTTGTAAAGTGACTGGCAAAGTTTCAAAAACAGGGACACAAAGGTGGTTCAACATTCAAAAATCAGGGGCCTCCCTGGTGGCACAGTGGGTTGAGCACCAATGCTATGAAGCATCCCAGGCACAGCAGTGAGAGTTCGATACTCCGCATGGGAAGGGGCCCTCATGGAGCAGCAGACTTCTCCTGCCTAACCCACTGCTCCCCCTCAGCAGTGTATTTCAGTTGCTCTGCCTGTTCTGCTTCCTGCTCTGTTCTGGTGAATCCTCTCACCTCCCGCAATTCTGGCCTGTACGCCATTCTTGTATGCATAGAGAGAGAGATCTTAAAAAAAAAAAAAGAACAATGATGTTCACTTAATGATTTACAATGATGTTCATTTAATTTCTTTTACAAAAGAAAGAAATTAAGAAAAATAAATGCTAGTACACTGTTGGTCACTGGGACAGTGATTTCTCAAAAATTTAAAATGGGCCTGCCATACAAATCAGCAACTCTATTTTTCAGGTGTCTACCACAAGAATGCAAAACAGTTAATGTGAGGGATATATGCAGTCCTTGTTCACTGCAGCATTATTCACACTAACCAAGTTATGGAAACAACCTAAGGGCCCAAGAACAGTTGACTGGTTCAAGAAAATGTAGTACATATACACAATGGAATACTGCTCAGTGATCAAAATGATAAAGCCATGATATTTGTGGCAACATGGATGCAGCTGAAAGCTGTTATACAAAGTGAAATAAGTCAGAAGGAAAAAGACAAATATGGTTTCACTCGTAAGTGAACTACAGAGAAAGTAAACAAAGGACAGAAAGAGCTAAACTTAGAAAACTCACCCTTTGAAGCCCAGTATAGAACTGAGGAAATACAAAGTTGGGGCGCAGGCAAGAACAAAATGGGAAGGGATTACAATGGACTGTAGTGATGGACTATGGGTCCCTTGGTGATGAGTGAACTATGGTAACAACACTTGGAGGATGTATTCTGTACTTTCAAAATATGAACAATGATGGTAACCAATGTTACCTAAATAAAGAAACCAAACATATGCTTTGCAAATACAAGTTCCATTTAAGTGGAGACTTTCCCCCCTAGAGCTATTAATATAAAAATGGGCAGTTTTTCATTTCCTCTGATATATCTCTGTAATTCCCCAGACCAGTTCATGTTTTATCCTCTTCTGTCTTTTGCACACTACTAGGGCAAGGATGATTATGGCCTTTTGGATTTAAAGACGATGTACACCAAGATAATAGGTCTATGAAAAATGTTTCTTATGCAGTGTAATATGGAATCCCAATTTCTCTATAATTAGCCTATTAGACCTATTTAGCTTTGAGGATGAACTGAACTGAAGACAATGCAATCCAAGAAAGAATCCATTAGGATTTTTAGCAATGGATTATCATGTTTTGCTTTCAAGGAAGGCACAAATTTCAGTCAGATTTTAATCAGAGGAGACTTAAATCCAATTTAGGCTAATTCATTTTACCATGGGGTGACTGCATACCCTAATTAGCCCAGTACTGAAGATTTTGTTAGAGGTCTCCAATCTGTAGAACAGAAACCAATCTTGAATTTTAGACATTGTGGCCAAGACGTTACTCAGGAACCCAGTGTTCCCTGTTAAGGCTTTCTCTAGGGTGACATTTTATGTAATTAACCAGGGGCTCCTCCTCCAGGAAATAATAAACTGAAGAGAAGAAAGAAAGATAATTTAAGGCAGATTAGCAGATATGTAAAAGAGGATATAAACTTAAAAAGACTTTTATTTTTCTACATGGAAATTATATATTCATTCATAAAGAACTAGGAAACACATTTTCATTATAAATAGAACAAAACTGAATCCCTGTCACAAACACTATTAATTAACTTAGAAATCTGCTTTTATTCTGTCTTCCAAAAGAAGTCTGCATAGGAAGAAAATCTCAGAATCTGCAATCATGATGGCAAAGAAAACAAGTCAGCACAACTGACAACTTCTTTCTCAATTAATCCTTATAAAGCTAAGTCATGTATATCAAACAATGGATAATTACTAACAGTGTATAAGATCTTTACTGTTATCACGTTCCCATGTTACAGAATTCAACATTTTCTGTCTTATTTCTAAAAACTGAAGCATCATATGGAGAATATTAACTAACAAAACTGACAAGTATAATTTAAATAATGTGAAATATATGCAAAGAAAGTGAGGAAAAAAAATCCCAGATGTTATTTGGGGTTCAAACAGGTATCAGGATATCTCTTATCTCTTATTTCCAAGACATTGTTAAAAATGAGAGTAAAATAATAAGAAGGGCAAAAAGAGCAAGAAGACACAAAGAGAATAACTGAGTATTAATTAACCTGAGTGGACAGTGAAGTCACACTCTAAGGGCCTGAGGGAAGAGCTCAGTGAAAATCTGGTGAATGTTCTTGCACTGCTACCCGCACCTAACCTGCCTGAAGCCAGCCCTGAAAACAGGACCGGCCAGAGTGAGGGGCTAGAAAGCAAGCTGAAAATATGGAGTCAGTGATGCTGCCAACACAGTACCACTCACTGGGCCTGAAACCCCCACCTGACATTGCACAAAGGCAAGCTCCCCACCCACCTCCGCCAGGACCAGCACCTGCCCACTAAGATGCCTAGGGGAGCAGGAAGGGTGAAAGGCAGGACTAAGTTTAAATGAAGGTGCTGAGCAGTGACAAATTTGGCTTATTTCCTCTGCCCAGCTCTCACTAAAGCAGTTGTGGACACAGGACACTTTCCAAGGAAACATTTTCCATCTGAAGAAATTTATTAGTTCAAGATAGATGTGGGTGTTGTATGTGTATGCTTGTGTGTGCACGTTTGTGAGGGGGAATCAGGGCACCTACCTACTTGCAATTTGGAAGAAGTTAGCTCAGAATATGATTCTACACTGTGTTTCACATAACAGTTCTCTCCTTCACATGCTGAGACCCTATCTGAGTTTTGAGTTTCAGTAACTACCTTTTAAGTGTTAATAGACAGCCAGGCCTCTCAGATGAAAGCTAGAATGTCAAATAATCAGAAAGAAAAAAAGGAACTGTAAGAAAAATGAGGTGTTTATAGTACATTTGAAGAAAACTTCAAAGGCCTGGAGAATCACCTAGAGAAGTAAGTGAAGAGGTGGCATCCCTAAAATAGAAATCAAATACTCTAAAAAAGAAACAAACAAACAAACAAACACAAACATTAAAAAAAATCAAACATAACTTCTGGAGATCAAATATTTAATCAAAATAGATTTTATAGAATAATCTTAAGAAAATCAAGGAATTCAAGAAAATAGAAGAAAAACATTAGAAATAAATGAAAAGATGATAAAAATTAGGAGGATCCGTTCAGTGAGTCCAATATTCAAGTAATAAATACTCTAGGCAAAGAATATGGAAAAAAGAGAAATCAGTTAAGAAATATTACTAATCAAATGGAAAACTGCAGGCATCTAGAGGCAGAAAGAACAAAGAACAAGCAAACAATTATAAATCCATATTAAGTCATGTTGCTGGAAAATTTCAGAACAGTGGGATGCAGACAATACCTTTGAAAGCTTTGACGGAGAGTCAGACTCATACAAGAATGAGACTGACGTTGTGCTTCTGAGAAGCAGTAGATTCTAGAAAACAGTTGTTCAAAATTGAGAGAAATGCTTTTTAACCTAGATTCATGTTCAGTCACCAGGATGGAATAAAGACATTTTTCAGAAATGCAGGGATTCAAACATTTACCAATAATATTCCAATCTTTTACTTAGAAAGGTCACAAAAGAAGTGCTTTGTTAAGATGGGAGATTAAATCCTGAAAGGAAAGATAAAGGAGTGCAAGAAAGGAAGGGATTCTCCTCCCCCCCCAAAAAAAAACAGCCAACGGTACCCAGAGCACTATCCAGACCAGTAGCAACTGTTCCCAAAATGACCACAAGGGTGAAAAGCTCCAGAAATAAAGTGAGTATTAGAATTTGTGAAATACTATTCAGAGGCATATGGCAGAGATACTAGAACATTCAAGAAATAAAACTAGCTCTGGGGATATTAAAATGTAAGGTAAAACTCAAAAGAAGGCCACCAATAACAATGAACATAAGGCAGCTTTGCAAAAGACTTAGTCCATACGACCTGGTTCATAATGAAATGAGTCTAAAAATAAACCAGTGGTAAAGTTAAACTTCATATGTTTTCTGTTGCCTGGTATTCTCTGGGTAATTGAAGGGGAAAAAAACAACAAAAATTGAGTTCCTGAGTTTAAAACATTAATGTTCTATAGTTGCAGATTAGATTTTTAGACTCAAAATTTTGTGCCTAGAGCTTTCTCAGATGATGTTTGAAATCTGAAAATTTTAGTCAATATTAGGTTCCTTAACGAACTCTACCAGACTTTGAGACCCAGGTTATAATAAACTAAAGGTTCACTACTTGTGTGTTAGTAGAGATGATGTGAGTTATAGCCACTTTGTAACATATGGACAAAGGAAGTCATTGACCTTACATCATAGAACCTCTGTTCAGATGTCACTTCCTCAGACAAAGAGCCATATGGCATCTGGATGCACATGATGCACCATCTGATTATGATGCTTAAATCTGGTTATTTTCTGCATAAATATGTCACAAACTGAAATCTCTCATTAGTTTATTGTCTATTCCTGAGCCCGAACCTAAGTGTCATGAGAACATTATAGTATCTGTCATTCACCTCTGCATCTCCAGGGAGTATCATCAATCTTCTAATGAATGAATGTGCAAAGGTAACAGGAGGGGAGAATCATGTGTATCCTATGTATTTAAAGCACCTTCCCTTAAACTGGTGCTTCTAATGGGAGGCACAAAACCATGGACCCTCAAACTCTACCTCATGGGCAAATGAAGTTTGGTTATTGTATAATTTCTATTAGAAATTATGTGCTTTTTGGAAAGTGAGCTTGGAGTGAGTGAGTGAGTCAGGGACACACATCTTGCAGGCAGACCATTTGCTCACTTAGTCAATGTCGCAGAAGTATGAACCTGAAAGTCAGGCAGAACTTGGCTTTTCCCTGGTCTCCATTAACTTCTGGTTACATATCCTTGAAGCAGGTTATTTACCCACACCTGACTCTTGGCTTCCTCACCAGTAAAAGAGCAACACCACCATCTAAACTTAGTAGATTGTGGAGTTAAAAATGAGACCACAAGCATGAAGCACAGAGCATGAGGCCAGCCACAGGAAGTGCCAGACCTGTGGCAGTGAGGCCATTAGCCACTCTCCGTCCACAGGTCAGCCTGAGAAGCGATCCAGTCCCACAGAAACCAGGCAGTGAGAGGAACTGAAGTTATTTGAACGGGAGTCGTTTGAACATCTCCTACTGTTGTCTGAATACCTTCTATCACAGTTGCAACAAGACCTCAAGGCCCACAAAAACAAGAAAGAATGTATTTTAAAGTTTCTCAAAACATTTTCAAAAATATATGTACACAGTATTTTTTTAAGAGTTTCTTTTCAGTAGGAAAGCAAATCATTTTTTTTTCCATAACAGAGACTCAGCGAGGTTGCTTCAAATGCCATTGTGTAAGGGTGATAAAGCTTCTGGGACTTGTCAGCCGCGCCACTGTGTTGCTGCCATCCTGCTACGGTTTTGTGCATGGAGAGTATTAGAAATGGAGATGGGGTCTCCCTGGTGGCACAGCAGGTTGAGTGCCACACTGTGAAGCATCTGCGGCATGGCAGTGTGAGTTCAATCCCCGGTCAGGGAGGGGACCCACATGGTGCAGCAGGCCTCTCCCGCCTCTCCCGCTGCTTCCCTCAGCAGTGTATTTCAGTAGATCTGCCTGTTCTGCTCCCCGCTCTGTCTCTGGTGAATCCTCTCACCTCCCAGACCTCTGTCTGGTTTATACCCCAGCGCTTGTATAAATAAACAAATAAATCTCAAAAAAAAAAAATGGAGATGGTGGTGTAAGTGCTCGCTGTGGAGAGGACTTCAAACCCATAATGGTGACAACTCCCTGATTCCCTGATTATTCTTCCTTCCTATCACATAACCATGAGCAGTAAGGGCCCTGGATGTGCCAAAGAGCTTTTGCTTGTCCCTCCAGCCTGCTCCAGGCCATGAGAGGAATAAACAGGGATCATGCCGCAGGCTTCCAGGCTCTCTGGTATCCCTATGGGTTTGGCCAATGGGAGGTGCTGAGATCACTACTTCTCCTTGCTTGACTGACTCACTCTTTCCAGCTTCAAATTACTTATGCCTCTCATTGTCTTGTCAGTCCCGGGTAAGTAAAAGCTGCCAGTCAGGTGTCTGTGCTAGATGTTGTCTTGTCAATAGAAACAAGTCGTTTGAAGTGCTAGATCTCTATTACAAGGAGAAATTTCTCTATCACTATTTCCCCAAAATCCACATGAAAACAAATGAAGAGATGGGAGAACATGTGTACTGCTTTCTTCAGTGATGCTACCTGATGTCTGTTCTCTCTATCCTGGATTTCAGCACAACTCCTTTGAGATAGGCGGCATGTGGATGGGCACTTATCAGTGTTTGTTTTCTCGCTATGAGATTATACCATTATCCTACTTGTTCAGAAAAATCATGAATAATATTAATTCTCAATGCTTAAAGTAATATAAAAGAATAGTATCTGTAGGCCATGTCAAAATGAGAGTCTAAAAATGAAATTCTAAGACTAGAAGCACAAATATGGTTGAGTGGTTTTTTTAAAATTTATAATGATTATTATTATTTATTTTGGAATAGCAAAAGGAAACAGCTATCCCCAGGCTGCATCAAACTAACATCTGAAATTATTATCCATGAAAAAGAGGTGCTTTTCAACCCATCTTTGAAGGCTCCAAAGGGTCTGTTTGGGGTTTTTAAGCCAAGTGACGGGGAGGATGTTCACAACTAAAGCTGTTGCAGAGGCTACTGTTTTATAACTGGAAATATAAATGCTTTGAGTAAAACTACACTTCTTCATGTAGCCTCTCCAGAATCACTACAGCATCTTGTCTTTTGTCTCACAGTCCCCCTATCCCACTTGGAAGAACCTCTGCTTCAAAGTAACCATTGGTGAAGTTTCCACCGGAGCTGGCCACCTAGTTCAGCTTGCCACTACTCAGCTTCTGATCCAGCACCCTCATCTCCACACTTGGTTTCCTGCACCCCACAAAAGAAATGACCATTCTGGATGGAAACAATCTGAATGCCCTGGAAGATGTGACTACTTTCCTGTTTCACTGTCAGCAAGTCTTGAAAGATTTCTAGCTCCTGACAGATGCTTGTCTCTTGGCTGCATCAATCTGCCCTGCCCAGACTAGCAGAATGTGCTCATTCATCAAATGTATGGAAAATGGTTGATGGAGATATTAGGAGAGAGAAAATGAATATACTGAATGAAGCTGCTTGGGAATATCAACATGGCATTATTATCAATAAAGAGGGTGATGGTAACTGGGTAAACATTTTTAAAACTTATTATCAGTGAAATGTACACACATAGGATTTATATATGTATGTATATGCATTGAGTATCTATATATAGTTCATATCTAAGGAGGCTCTTACTCTAGAATCTTTCTGATACTCATTTTTGGCAGCCAAGAGATTTCACTGTATTGTATTTATAAAAATCAGTTCTTTTGATTTAATATTTTAAAATGCTATCTGTATTTAATCTCTATTCCTCTTCAAAAGAAACAGGGAACCTATGTCTTTTAAAATTAAATGCAGACTAAGTAAGCAAAATCTCAACAATTCCTTCTGGTTATAAAGATAGACAATATTTATTAATATACATATTCATGAGGTACCTACAACATAATGATGATTCTAGAAGTAAAAGTAACTCCTTGGTTGTGTATACAACAATAGTTGATCACAATAGCTCTAAGTTGCTTCACAAATATGCCTATGCTAACTCCTGCAACAACTCTGCGAGGTAGCAGTTTATTTATCATTCTTCTGCATTTTATAAATGAAGAAACTGAGAGTTTCTGATGTTAAGATATTTAATAATTTGCTCAAGAAAATGCTTGTTCTATCTCAGTTAGAAAGAATGTGAACTAGGCAATCTAGGCAAGCTGATGCCTCCCATAATTACCATTAGGCCAAAAAACAAAAACAAAGCAAAACAACTGAGAGGTAAAGGACACCCCCAAACTTTCTATTCCCACTTGTGGCAATGGCTCTGTAGCTCTGTGCTAATGCATAAAAACAGAGGTCTTTGTAGCGTTCCCTTTGAAAGTCTTCCTGGCTCTTTTTCTGAATGTTGGTTCATGAATTGTCCCAATAGGGAGTAAACTTTAACAAATCACTCTTTGTCCTTATGTCTGGGTCCAGCTGCCGCCAAGAAAGCACTGAACAGATTCCTATCAACTTCCCATGTAGCACAGCTTGCCTTCTGCTTTATTAGACTCAGAGAAATGGCTTCATTTAGGTTCCCTAATTGGTTTACCTACTATTGATTTTTCTTCTTCTTTTTTTGCTGCTCAAGGGTTTCTGGACAGAGCTGCATAAAAATGCTATAGAACAAACCTGCCACCAAAGAGATTGTTTCCATTGAGCATGACTAGACCTTGAGACATGTCCTTTTTGACCTTCTGACTTGCTTTTCTTTAGGTCCTGAAGGATCTCTAGGATTATGGTCCTAGAGTACTCCCAAATGCTGTGTGCACTGCATTAAGGAGAAGCTTGAATAGTAGTTGTACGTAAACTAACCATTCCTGATGCTCTACAGTCTGTTTTATCTCTAGCTCTAGAATCCAGAATCACAAGCCTGATAGGCAATAAAATGGAGAAGAACAAATAAGGTCATCATTATCTACTTATCTTTTCCTTATCTCTTCCTGAAAGACTCAATGCTCACTCATTCATCACTGCTGGGTTTACTGGCATGATGCTTCCCAATTGCCTTGTCTAGCAGGAAGAGGATTCTCAAGACTTCCAAAGTAGGCAAGTTTATCCCATGATAGATTGCACAACTATTAAAAAAGCATCTCTGCTTTCAGTTTTTAGGTTGGCATATTTATATATTCTACAGTATGTCAGCTCTTCCTCTAGTCAGGCACTGTTTTATGTCAAACAGGAATGGACTCCGTGAAAAGGGGACATATGAGACAAGTTTGGTAGGAGGTGAGGGAGAAATCACAGTTCTTAGGGCAAGACACAGGAGGGGCCTGGAGGCATATATGTGGCTGACTGCCCCTTACCGGGGCAAGGAGGAGGGCAAACTACCAAGTATGTTCAAGTATGTGGGGTCCTAGAAGGACCATGGTCCACCCTCCCCAGTCACCATTTTGTATTCCAGGCCCAGGAGTGAGAATTGGGTTCCTGAGTCAGAGAGGGCTTTATGGGTGCCCTACTGAGAACAGGCTGAGGGGGCACGAACGGAAGCAGAAGCCAGGTAAGAAGCAGTGGCAGTGATGTCAGGGTTTGGCCCTCAATGACAACAGTGGAGTGGGGAGAACTCTTCATTTTCTGAGTTGATATCAAAGGTAGTTCCAACAGGATTATTTATTTACCTACTTACTCACTTACTGGGTGTCTTACTAGTATGAAGTCCCACTGGGGCAGCCTTGGTTTTGTTGTCTGCATCTGCAGAGCCCAGAAGAGTACCTGGCACATAGTCTTACAAATAAATATCCAGTGAATAAGTGCATGGACCTGCCCGTGTTCAGAGTGACTGAGTTAGGATTCCAGTACAGGCATTTTTCACTTCCAAATCCAAGATCATAAACTTGCTATAGCCTTTTTCTGTTAACATTAGTTTTTATATCAGAAATGAATTTTTTTCTCCCACTCTAAATTGTACTCAGTTTAATGCACTTTTCAACATTTGGTGAAAATACACTGTATCATGAGCAGCTTTTACACAGTATTAACATCTGGAAATTATGGGTCAGAGATGGGGGAAATATCCTAAGAGGCTCTTATATACCCTAACATGACTTGAGCTCAGCCTTTGGTGTGTGTGTGTGTGTGTGTGTGTAATTTATTGTCTGATAAAGATACTATATTACTAGTATTCCATAGTTATAATTTAAAGTACATGCAAAGGGAATTCCTTTTTTATAGCTCAAAAGAAAATAGAAAAGGAATCAGGAAACTAGTCTTAACAAAACTGCATGGGGTGGAGAGTGAGGGTGGGTATAAGTAGGTGAGCCATGGAATATTTCAGAAAACAGTGTTAGTCAAGATGAGTCACAAATTCTGAGGAAGGTGTTCTTTCCCAGAATTTATAGTGATTCAAGTACAAATTTTAAAAAGCACAACAAACTTTCCAGTCGAAAGGAAGGGTAAGTCTGGAGCACTCAGAAACTCCAGAGGTATGATGCCAAAGAAAACTCTCTTTCACCATGCCTTTACTTAGAAGACATCCCCACCTGAATCTGGAGAGGCGACTGCTGGATTTAAAGTCTGCCTCTGTCTGACCAGTTAATACTTAAATTCTGTGTGTCTCAATTTCCTCATTTGTTATATGGGTTGGTCTCTCATCTCGGTGCCAGAAAATGTGTCTAAGGCCTCCCAAGTCCTCCAGGTAACTTAGAAGGGAAATTGACTTTTGGCACTTGACAGGAATCATATGTGCTATGCTTGGGTTTGAAACAGATGAACCTGGTCCTGGTGGCACAAGGGGTTAAGCACAACACTACGAAGAATCCACAGCTACTGCAGCATGAGTTCAATTCCTGACCAGGGAGGTGACCCATATGGTGCAGCAGACGTCCCCTACCTTGCCTGCAGCTCCCCTCAGCAGTGTATTTCAGTCAATCTGTCTGTTCTGCTCCCTGCTCTGTCTCTGGTGAATCCTTTCATCCCTCCACACCTCTTGCCTGTACCCCCGTTCTTGTAAGCATAAATAAAATAAAGCTTAAAAAAACCCAGATGAATCTGAACTTGTTCATAGTGAAAACATGAAGCCACCAAGATCAATGTGAGGCTGGCCTTGATAATGGGCCCAGGGATGAACATAGGTGGTAGGTGGACAGAAAACCAGCACCCCCTTCTGAGTATCATACTTAATTGTAGCTTTCTGAAGAAGTATGAAAATTCATGAATATATATAATTTTTTTATCATTACCAGAATAAATAATTATTCAATCTACACCCATTTCACTCTTGAAGAACAGCAACTACGTCTTCTAGGAATAATCTCTCAGAACAGTGTAATCCCTTTTCATAAAGTTGGGACCAGTCATAGGTAGAATCTACAAGGATTATGATTCTGTCTCACACCATAGCAATAATCTGGGAAAATACAGTTTCCCATACAAATATTAGCCTTTGAGTTATTAGCTTTCTTTCCTTAAGGGACAGGGTATGCTCATTAAAGACCCAGAGGACAAGCTAGAGCAAACTGAGTATGTTTAACAGAGGACATAAAATATCAGGGCAGGATGTGAATTACTTTAAAGCATCGACTATCACAATAAAAGGACACAGAGCTGTGAATTGGTATTATCCTTTAAAAATATGATATAACACCCAGAAGTAACTTACACTGTCCTATGATATCCATATTCTTTCTTTGCTAAGTTTTAGGCAAACGTGAATCCAAACTAATTATGGATATGGATGCCTATAAAATGCCATTCAGACCAATGTCCAGAAGATACTTCTTTATAAATGAATCACCCCATTCAGAGATATGTTCCCTTATTTGCAGGGAATTTGAAAATATCCTTAAAACCACAAAGCCAGATGATATTTTCAATGATGATATTCTAGGGTATACATTGCTAGAAACTGTTTCCAAATTTGATGGAGTGGGTCATGTTGGTGCTGTGTAACTAAAAGTTGTGGCCATAAATCAAAGAGGAGAGGCCAGAATCCTGCACCATGCAAAAGTGAAACCACCAGCTGGGTGAAGTTTAGTTGCCAGACTAGCAGGGATCACACTAGTAATATTATAAACAAATTACTCAAGGTACGGATTTAGATGCTCAGACTTTGGAAGTCTGATTTTATACAAGGAGATACTCATGTTTTCTCATGCAAACATGAGTTAGAACTTACTAAGCAAACCTTGGAAATGAAGATGATAAATTCTAAGATCATAGTTTAAAGTCATGCTAATTTACAAATCAGGGTTTTACTAAAACAACTCAAAACAAAATTATATTTTACCAAAGGCCTGTTGTTCTAAGTGTTATTAATCTGAACTATGACTCAGCACTGGTGAAATTATTTCACTTAATTCAGCTAAATAAGACACAGATTGTGATGAGCACAGAGCCAGGCACTAAGTTGGCGCTCAGTGAATGGCTGAGAGGACACAGCATTAACCTACCAATTACTTCCCATTGTCAGGCAATGACCAGCTTGTGCCCACTTGGGGGACACAGAAAATAGAAGCTGTACTACTCACTCGTCACATGTTTATTTAAAGATTGGAATCATTTATTTATATAAACATTTGTGATGGATTCTTTTAGAAGTAGTTTATATACTTGCATGTATGTATTTATTGATAATTCATAGCTATGGCATTTTTACAATTGACATAAATGTTGTCTGTTGATGGGTACTATTATAGATTTCTGGTATTGCACACTGAACTAGGTTGTTAGTGATTTTCTTGTCACTATACTTATGTCAAGAAGTCTCTGGACAACTTCACAATTCCTGCTTGTTATCTACCAAATTCAAAACCAGAAAATTAAAATAAACATAATCTAATAAGACACTGAATGGACAGTTTAGGAGTGAAAAGAATTATTTTTGTGCCATTAAGTTGAGATGGCCACTTTCTCAGTCTAGGGATATTTTTAAACTTACTGGTGGATAAAGGTTGGATCTGGTACAAAATGAACATGTGTATTGTATTGTCTTATGTTGGCAAAAGGAGATGTTCAGAATTATAAGTTAATATGAAACAATATTATTTTATAAAGATTAATCATTCCCATCATTCAAAAATCTAATATTATTCTTACTGTAAAATTTATGAATTACTATAATCAAGTCACACAATTAAATTAATTTTATGGTATTCAAAAAATGTTGTCTTCAGGAAAGTAAAGTTCCAAAATAACTTTTAGAAAAATTTGTATCTGATCTATGATATTTGGGATCTATTTTCCTGCAGCCCTTTTTATAGGTTAACTTATCATGAGCGTAATAATCACTATTGTACGTTGCTTCTATGTGACTCTTTAAAATGCTTGGCCCAATTTTACATCATTGTTCAAATGCTTATTATATAATTGACTTTTTGTGGAAATTTTTTCAAAAACTAAAAAAAGAGCCAAACCCCTGTAGTTGTTTTAATCCGATTTCCTACTCCCTGTTGATCTGTATTTGAAAGAAAAAAGGAAGTATAAAACTTGGCCAATAACCCAGCTGTTAACAAATCAAGTTTTGAAATAATTTTTCTAGAATGAAAATAATCCTTATTCAAGGGCCTTGGTTTATGGCAAAGAAAGAAATAAGAAAAAAAAATAATACCAGGTAAAATAATACTTGGTAACTGAAGTGTTACCATTATTTAAAAATTGAATTAGGGCCTTCTTGGTGGCGTAGCGGGTTGAGCACCCCCACACTGTGAAGCATCTGCAGCACAGCAGCACGAGTTTGATCCCCGGACAGGGAGGGTACCCACAAGGCGCAGCAGACCTCTCCTGCCTCACCCTCCGCTCCCTTCAGCAGTGTGTTTCAGTGGATCTGCCTTTTCTGCTCCCCACTCTGTCTCTGGTGAATCCTCTCACCTCCCATGACTGTACCCCACCTCTTGTATGCATAAATAATAAATCTTTAAAAAAAACTGAATTAAATTTTCATTACACATAAATCAGCATCAATATTTTCAACTATGATCACATTTTAAGCCATTTTAGGAGTCATTGGTTCTCCAAAGAAATCTCAGCTTTAATCCTCTTTACCAGTTCCATTCCTTCTTCTCCTTTGCAAATTAAAATGCATAATGATGTCATAAATAAATTTCACAAATAAGTAAATATCAATACCTTGTTACTTTTTCTAATCATAGTACTTAGTGCTACTTTCTGGTTTGGGACAAATTAGGCTAATAAGTACATTTTCTCCTCCAAACAAATGAGTATGAAAATATAATCATTTTCCTTGAAGAGTTTCTTGAATAAATAATTGTACACAGTCCAAATGTAAAGAAATGAATATAAAGTAGCATTCAAATTTAACTCCTATAGCTCCACTTCTCTTGGGAAGAAATGGGGCGTCTCAATTTCTCAGGAAACTTCATCTCCTAATGTCCTTTAGTAGATAGTAACGGAACAGAATTTTTTATTTGGACCTGTCTCTGAGCCACTCACTAGAGTTTCTGGATCAGTAATTGGGTAAGTCACAGTAGACTGTTTTCTCCAAGCCTGAAACTCACTTCCATAATTAATTATTTGCATGGAAAGACAGATTAATGACTCAAGAACTGAAGGGTGTTATTTGTGTTAAGGGTCAACAACCAGGGCAGGCTGGGACTCACTGGCTCAACGGCCATGCTGGCACCCCACAACCTTCTGTTCCTCTGATTTCAGAGGGATGCACGCTGTTCCTCTGAATTCCTCATCAGTGTCCAGGCACCTTGCCACTGTCTAGGATTATTGACCTATTTCCCTGTCTGTCCTTCAACTGCGGTAGAGTATCACTCAGTTGGGGAAGAGCAAAAGCCATCCTAGACACCAAGTCCTCCTCCCCAAACTGTCTGGGCAGTAACCAAGTGGCCTCCATGGAAAAAGTATAGGAAAAACAAATCATTTTTCAGAGCCCTTAATAGAAACAGTTCCCATGCCTTCCTTTGAGTCTCAACCAGTAAGCAAATTAAGCCTTCGGGTTAAGAGTTCTATTTACACAGATTCTCACCACGGCCAAAGTTTTATAGCAAAAAAATTATTGCTGCAAATATTATGTTAACTGTAAAATTGGATTCTAGACTTTTCTCTTGATTCTGTTTTACTCTGCAACTCTTTGGGAACTGATTCAAATTTCCATTCACTCACTTATCTGGTCCTCCGATAAACTTTATTTTTGGAACAAGAGCTTTGAGCCAAGCATGGGTTTGGATGTTGACAGTGGAGGTGGAAATGATAAACAGATAAGGCAGAGGGGTTCAAATTCTAGTGGGAAAGATAAAAATGACGTAGGCAGACAGTAATCATGCAATTTGTGATGTGCTACAAAGAGGTAAAGGAGGACAAGTGTTTAACTCCAAATTCCACTATTTATCAGTGGCCCCCTGGGCCAGGAGTTGTTTTCTCATCTGTTAGCTCGTGACAGAGGGTTGTTGGGTGGAGTGAAATGATACTTGTCAAATGCCCTGGTGCGTAACGTGTTGAAAAAACAGGAGTTTTTCTGATGAAGAATAAATTACATACGAACCAGATGATGCAGTAATGAACTTCCTGGGAAGGGTGGGGAAGATTTTTGAACAGTTTAACTATGGTCACAAAGTGATAAAGAGCAAGAAGTGACAGGTGCTCTGGGCAGAAGGAAGATCCCAGTTAAGTTAGGACCCAGCATGGAGGGTGGAATTCACTGCTGTCAGGGAGGGTGAGAAGGAGGCAGAGCTGGAGGCCAGATTGTGGAAGAGTAGCCTTAGTTCCTGGAATCTTCTCTGCAGACACCTCCTTCCACTTCCCTGGACTCCCTCATAAACACTGCAGGGGACAGAGCTGGCGAGTAATCCAACTCCAGCAGCAATGGACAGTAATCCCAAGTTACCAAATATCTGCAACATGCTAGAAAGCCCCACGTGGGATACAAGTCAAACGGGAGGCTTCACATGTTTCTTTAGTTCATGTCTGATGTTAAGGCCCATCCAGAAGTTAGATGAGGGCTCCTTTTAGGGCCTCAAGTGATTCTGAATTCTCACCACATCCCTGTAGTTTAAAATTTTATATTCCCCATTTCCCTCCTCCTCAAATTGCCTTTGTTTTTGGAGGTAGTAAAGAATGAATAGATGAATGAATGACCAGAAACTTGAGAATTTAAAAGACTTTTCAAAATCACCACTTCTGACTCTTTATTGTCACTGACATCTTCCTTTTGCTTCTTATAGTGATCTTCATCTCAGGTTCAGGAAAAAAAATGTTTTGGAGCAAAACAAATTTTGGTATAAAATGGATGAATATAAAGTGGATGACATGCAAAACTATACACAAATTCACATATATAAAGAGTGCACATCTAAAAAGAAAAAAATCAGTTCACTTCCTTGCTACCTGCCTACTAAGGAAGTGACTTTAGTAAAAAGTTGTAAAAGCACAGAAAGTCAATCTGTCCACTCTCAGATTCATTCTGAGTTATGTTTAAATCAGCTTCCTTCCCTGAACATGATTAAAACAATTTTTGAAAGCACAAACATTCCTCGCACAAGGCTTTGTGTTTCTGTAGGTAACCAAGCATGTGGCCAGTGGGAGACTCCATGAGGAACAGTAGGGGGAGACGAGCATGCTGGTGGCACTGGGGGCATTCTCCAAAATGTTAAGCAAGGCTTCTTTCTCTTACACAGACCAAAGCACAGGCTCTGATACATTAAAGATAATCCAGAGGCATTTATTAGTATTCACTCTATTAACATCTTTCAACAGCAACCAATTTGGAGATTTTAAATTATAGGTACTTATAAGGTTGAATGATAAAGACAGTTTTAATTTAGATTTTTTTAAGATCAAAACATTCTGCATGCATACTACAAAATACACAATGAAGTCCCACAGCTTGTTGACTTAAAGTAGCAAACAAGACTATATTTCTCACCTCCAAGAGACTGCAGATATGAATGGTAGCTCTAGCAACCACTATAGAATTGTCACTAGAACCTGCTGTGTAAAACACATGCAATTCGGCTGTTTGCCTATGGAGCCTACCAGTGGGGTCTTTTTTTATTATGAAAACAAACCAAAAAAAAAAAAAACTTTTATAGTGCAAAAACATTTCCCTGACAGGACCAAAAATTACAAGTCTCTGAATATTTAATTTTGGGGCTTTTTGAAATTAAAAGTAACAAACGCTAGAGACTCAGAATATCGATCAACCAGACATTTGTTTATTACATGAATTACCTTTAAAAGGCTAGGAACACAAGGACAGACTGGGGACACCTGGTGGGGAGGGGAGGGGAGGGTTGAGGGAAGATGGGAACACGAGGGACTGAGGTGATGGTGCACTGGTGAGATGGTGATGGGGAATACATGGGGATTACAATTAATGGCAAGTATATGTAAATTTTAAAATATTTTAATAAAAAAAAAGGCTAGGAAATCACTGGAAGTTGTTGACAATATTATAGAGGATGTGTGAACTAATTTTTCAGTTGTTAAAAAAATGGTAACAGGATTGAACTATTTTCAGTACAGACCATTCTACCTTTGCAAGGTTATGCCTGCAGAAAAAAGCACAGGGATGAAGTACAATATTTACTTAATCATCGATGGCAAAAATTACAATGGTCCTGTGACATGCTCCTCACTGTGAGGTCACACTCATTTCTAAGGTCGAGTCAGCTTCTAACACTTAGTTCTTCATTCTTTCAAAATCATGACTAACTGAGATTCCTTTATTTTTTTTAAATATATTTATCTAATTATATTTGACATCATTTGTATTCCTCAGGGAATTCCTACCACCATTCCACCCGTGCCTTTAATATGAAGTTGTTGATGGTGTCGCTTGGGACATTTTCACCCTTTTTTGTCACAACTACTTTCTATATTTATGTTCCCCTCACTGGGCTCCTGTCTGCTTGTCTATAGTCTCTCAAAGGACAGCACTATCTGCAGCCAGTTGTTTCTCCTATATGCTTTGGATTTGAATTTCACTACCAGCATCTCCACTTTTCCCATGATCCACCGCACACCTCTCTCAGTTGGCTAATTCTCCTTTTTATACCCATTTTTATAAAATGTCACAAGTTATCACCTGGAAAAAAAGAGGCAACACAGCTATATGCTTTCCTGTCTGTTCATGAAGTAAACAGCAGGTGTAGAGACCTGTCTCTGAAAAGACTGAGAAGTAGTGTGACTGACCTTTGATCATGATGTTATTTATATAGTGACTTGTGCACAGAGGAGCTACTCATGGAGTCTGTATTTTATGTAATCGCAGTTAATATTCTAACTGTAACTGAAAAATGGTGTTTGACAATAGGTATTATTCCACTGAAACATGTAACCAAAATTCATGCAAATTGGAACCATGGAACCATGTAAAATAAGTAGAAATCATTGAGCAAAATTCAAATCCACTGGACACTTAGGTTCTAACTCTCTGGACTGCAACAGAGTAATTCATATTTGTTTATGACGGGGCAGCTGCCAAGCAGCCAATTCCCAAATTTTAAATATTCAGATAAACCTCCTTTTAATGTAATAAAAATTAGAGCATCAAAGCAACAACAAATGATACTTTATACTAAGTCTTTTATGTCCATCTTCTTATTCAATGCATTAAACCCCAAAGAAACTGAGATTCAAAGAAGTTAACTATTTGGCAGAGATTGGATGAAACCCAGTTGTGTCTGCTCCAGAACGTATTTGCAGTCTGAAGCAATTTTAGGAAAAACAATGAAAGTCTTTGAAGTTATCCCCTCACCCACACAAAAGAAAATGCTATCCCAGAGCATCCAGTTTCCTTGCTGGTTATAGCTCTGGGCTATCTAGATGATAGTGGCCCATCTACGGAAGATGTTGCCAAGGCAAAGAAAGACATCTTCTTCTGTAGAGACCATGATTTCAAAGATTCACTGCCTAGTATGTGTCAAAAATATGATGTGACTGACAGGTTCCTCAATTAAAATTCAACCTGTAATTCCAAAAGAAGATGGGCTTTGGTTTTCTCCATAAATAAGGTGAATTTATTTTTAAATATTTCTTTTATTTATGCACAGAACAGAGGTGCAGGCCAGAGGCATGGAAGGTGAGAGGATTCACCAGAGGCAGAATGGGGAGCAGAGCAGGAGGATGCTCTGAAATGCACTAGTATGGGGAGCAGTGCCAAGACTGGAGAGTTCTGCTGTGCTATATGTGGGTTAGATCCCTGGCCAGGCATTCAAGCCACCATAGTGATAGCGATGAGACTTAACCCATAAACCACCAGGGAGGTCCCCAATTTTATTTTTGTAAAAGTCACTGAGCCATATCATCTGAGAATCTTTTTGGAATATTATTTCATGAAGTGTACTTTTATTTTGATTAAAACACAATTTCAAATACTTAAAAGAATAGTGAGAAAAGCAGTCAAATATGAGTTTTTGAAAATACAGAGCTATAAATAAAGAAGATGAGTAGAAAAACTGTGGGAAGTTATTATTTCAAAAGAAGTTAAATACTGCAACATAGAAGGCTGCAAGGAAGTTATTGCAGGTTGACATTTAACAATTTCAATATTATGTGCTATTAAAAAAAAAAAACAACAAACCTACAACCAGTCTCCCTAAATCTACTCTCACTCTACTCTCCAGTCTTCCACCTCCTAGGTGAACAAGAAATAGGTCTCTCTCTCTCTCATATATGTACATGCATATATAGAAATATACACATGTATTCATATAATTCTTTATATAATTTTAATTCTAAAGATAATTTTAATCAATTTGTTTCTTTGGCTGACAGGTATTCCTTGAAAGACTAACCTTGGGAAAATTAAAGCATGAAATATAAGAAAAGCATGGGTTAAAGACCTGGATGTAGAGTTAAAACATTGCAGTTTTTGATTCAGCAAACACATCAGTGTAGGCTGAGGAGTGATGAGATGACACAGTTGCAGCAGTTAGTGAGTTGTGACTGAGCTAGGCAAGGTAACAAAACAATTATATTAGGAGTGTAATATATGATTTTTTTAAATTATGAAAAAAACACTAGGACAACTTTTAGGAAAGGCATAAATGAACAATGTGGGGCTGAAGGAAGCAGGAAGGAGAGGATTATTAGAAGTGGTGATGCCAGAATTGGATTTCAAAGGAAAAAGAGTTCATCTGAATCCTTATTCACATTAACATATTTTCTATGGGGTATTAGGTAAGGAAAGAGGATGTGCTGGGAAAAAATAAAAAACTTGTAATTATTTTTTACCTTTAAGGGGTAAAATGTGAAAATGTTGGAAAATGCGACATTACACCTTGCAGTTTATGATCAAGCTTGGTTGACACGTCTGGGAAGTTCATAAAAATGTATATCATACTCTCTATTGTGTTAATTGAAGCAACTGTATATCTTTCGATAGCCTCCCATAAAGATTAACAAATTGAGGGTTTTACAGAAACTTGACTTAAACAAAGTGAGAAAAATTTTTAATTCATATTTTAAATTCAGATATTTATTCCTGCTTTCCCTTGCAGATTTGCTTAACTCAACAGGCCTTTTTCAAAGAAGCATTCATTATATAGTCTATAATAATACAGAAAGATTTTGACTGACTTTTTTAAAGCACGAGGCTGATCATGCTATTTTCTTCTCAAACCTCTAATGGTTTCGTAGTTTCTAGTCTGAGTGATCAATATCTATCTTGGTTTATGGTTTGGCTAATGAATGGGGAATAATGCATGTGAGAAAGCAGTAGGCTGTGAGAATGTACGGATGTGTAGACACATCACTTGGGGAAGGAGGGAGATGTGGGAACACAGGAAAGCAAAGAAGTCTCCACTGAAAACCTAAGTGAAAGGAAAATGGACCAAAGCAGACTGCACTGAGGGTACCAATATAAGAAATGACACTGGGAAGGGAGAGTAAAGATGATGATGGAGACAGAAGAAGTTGGAACAACCCCAGCTAGGTTGCTGCAATGGGTATATATTACTATGACCTTGATGGAAGTCAATTTGTTTATGCAACAAATGTAATTGAATTTTATAGTAATATTTGCTCAAATAAATTCCCTTTCAAGATTAGGAATCATGCATTCTCATTTAAAGTAGTTACACTCAGTGAAATAGTCAGAAGGCAAGAGAAAAATATCGGGTGGCTTCACTCTTAGGAGCAATGTAAAGGAACAACAACTAAAATAATAATAATAATAATAAGAGAGAGCTCAAGGAAATGAACAATTACAGTCAAAACCAAACAAACAAAAAACACAACAAGAACAAAAGGACAAAACAAACCAAAGGGATCATTTGGGGGGTGGGTAGAGACCGGGATGAGGGCAGAAAGAGCACAAGGGACTGAGGTGATGGTGCACGGGTGAAATGGTGGTAGAAATTCCCTGGGGACTACAAATAATGTCAAATATAATTACATAAATCTTTTTTAAAACAAAAAGAAATATATTTCTTAAACATATTTAAGAAATATTCTTGATCAATTAATTGACGTATCATCTTGGAGCAAGAAAAACATTAGACAAGAATATGAAATTTTTACTTAAGATTAAATTATATCATGAATGATAAATCTCTAGTATTAAAATCAAATTGCACAATAAGATATTAGTTGATGTACAGACATAACTTCCCAATTTTTCATACTGAAACAGAAGAAATTGATTTGAGGAACCACTCATTTGCTGGTTTGTGTCATCTCTTCCAAGTTCTGTCAGTATGAGTTCCCTTTCTCCTAAATGAGGCAGCGTGACTCACTCTGAATTCCACAGAAACAGCAGAAAAGTTGTTTGCAATCTGGATCACTTTAACATCCTTGCTGTGCTTTAAAGTAAACACATTCTTGAAAAGTATGGGTGGATAAGTCAGCATTGTTGAAGGAAAAGAAAAGTAAATGTGATAGTCTAAAAATAACTAAAACTTATCCCTTTCAATTTTAGTTATAGGGCCTGAGAGCAAAATTGGCTGCAAGATAGGAAAGATATACATATTAAGAAATATAGTAACAAGAAAATATGTAAGAAAGAGATGAAATAAATTCTAAAAGAAATGACTAAACATATAGCTTTCATATCTACATACATTTAAACATCTTAACACGTATATAAAATAACAATAAATATCAGCAAATTCCAAGGTGTGTGAGAGTACTAAATTCTCTACAGAAACAGGAGTGAAGGATTATCAGGACTTAATTATTAAGCAAGACCCCCAAAGGACAGGATAAATAAACAAATCTATTTTCTCAGAATTTAAAAATAAAGTTTTAAATAAAAAATTACTTGTTTTTAATCTTCTGAATTTATTACATATGCTGTTTTTTAAAAACTATACTTCAGTATTTATTATTTTTTTTTAGATTTTTATTTATTTATGCATACAAGAGCTGGGGCACAGGCCAGAGTCGTGGGAGGTGAGAGGATTCACCAGAGACAGAGTGGGGAGCAGAACAGGCAGATGGACTGAAAGACACTGCTTAGGGGAGCAGCGGGCGAGGCAGGAGAGGTCTGCTGTGCCATGTGGGTCTCTCCCTGGCCGGGGATCGAACTTGCATTGCTGTTCAGGATGCTTCACAGTGCAGCGCTCAACCCACTGCGCCACCAGGGAGGCCCCATTCAGTATTTATTATAAGTATATCCTAATTACTATATAACCTTGAGTATTTCTCTCCTTCCCTTGAGATGTTTTTCTTACTTTTTAACTAAAAAATTAGCAGGAATATAGGCACTGCACACAAAATACTGTCAAGGGGGAAAAGTGAACAATTATTCATCTGGTGTGTGCAGGCACAGAGGACTTGATAAGTACAGTATCTTTCCATAGGTATTTCAGGTTTAAAAGACAAAAATAGCATCACAACAGCAAAGTATGATTAAATAGTTATTATTCTCCCAGAAGGATCTAATGCCATACCCCAAACTATGATATGGAAGAAGAAAGGGAAGTCAATTAGCAGTGATTATTCTGCTTATATGAAACATTATTAATAATGTCAAAGTAATATTTTTAGATGAGAAGAGTCCATTTATAATTTGAACTGAATGCATTTATTTCAAAATTATAACTATCCAAAAGTCAGTTATTCATCTTAAATTCATTTTAATTTTTAATACTAGAATGGTCCTGGAACTAGCAGAAGGGTTTAGAAACTAGTAAATGAGTTATCAAAGTGAGTCATGAAACCCTGGGTATGGGAGTCTTCATTGAGAATTTTTTTTTTTTTTTTTTAAGGAAATGCTTCCATTCTACTTGGCTTCAAATTTTGGCTGAAGAGATGAGGATTTAAATGCCTTTCTATTGTCTTCCAACATTTACTTTCTGGAGTAGCATTAATTTCTGGCTCACTACAGGGACTGTGGTCAAGGGGATACCAACTAGAAAAGCTCATATATAGGAGGGCAAAGTCGTGTTCAAATATTCAAAGAGGGACAACCCAAGCAGAAAACGATCTCACAGGACTGGGGCTTGTATGTTTCAGCAACCTTATACAAACCAAGAATCCATACCATATGGTAATGATTATATAAAATCCAGGTAGATGCTTAAAAGGAAGAAAAGTGCTTAACAGTCTTCCAATAAATGTCAGATACTATAATTATTAATGTAAAATTGTTGGTATTACTATTAAAATTAAAGCGTGTCCTCTGTTAGAGCAATCTTTAGAAAAATGAGATGAAAACATTAAGAATATCAAAGGAACTCTCTGCATATTGCAGGTATGTTAGGTTTTATTTTAAATAAAACTAGTAAGCTGGATAATGTATGGCACATTTGAAGAGAAAGGCAAAAATGGTATTCAAATGTTAAAGAATAATATTTTTAAAAGATACCATAATGGAATGGGGGAACAATACACGAATGAATGAATGTTGTGTGAATAATGAGGAAAGCAAAGAAAAATATACATAAAGACAAAAGAAAATGAGGACACAATCTATCAGTACCTGTGGAACATAGCAAAAACAATACTGTGAGGGAAGTACTATTCTCAAACAGCAAAAAGAGAATATAAAGAATTGGAACTGCATCAAACTAAAACAAAACAAAACAAAAAACCTTTTTCACAGGGAAAGAGAGAAAGAAACTATCAGTTAAACCAAAAGACACTCTAGTGACTGGCTGAGTATATATATATATATATATATATATATATATATATATATATATCTGATGGAAGGCTAATATCCAAGGCAAAAAGAAACAAGTAATTCAATCCAAAATTGTGCAGGAGAGCTAAATATGCAATTCAAAGAAGATGTACCAGTTGTCAATAGTCATATGGAAAAATGTTCATCATCATTTACCATCAAGGAAATGCAAGTCAAAACCACAATGAGATACCACTTCATACCTGTGAGAATGGCACATATTAATAAGGCTGGAAACAAACATTGGTGAGAATGTGGAGAAAAAGGAACCCTAGTACACTGATGGACATGTAGATTGATCTAGCTCCTATAGAAAACACGATGGTAATTTGTTAAATGTTAAAATATCTACTATATGATCTAGCAATTCTACTCCTATATATTTACCAAAGAGTGCAAAAACATTAATACTTGTACTCCCAGGTGCACTGTAACACTATTTATAACATCCAAGTTTTGAAAACAACCGATGCCCAAAGAAAGATGAGTGAATTAGGGAGATGTCATCTATATATACACGAGAGAATACTATCCAGCTATAAAAAAATGATAAACTCTTGCCACTTGTGACAACACAGATGGAACTGGGAGGGTTTATGTTAAGTGGAATATGTCAGAATGAGAAACACAAATAATGGATAGTGATACTTATATGTATAAAATAGGGAAACAAAACTAAAGGTCAGATAAAGGCAAACCACTAATAAACACTAGAAATCTGATCAGAACTGAGGCTACCAGAATGGGAGAGGATGGGGAGTGAAAAAGTGGGGAGGGAGCACAGAGAACTATGTTGAACTATAGGTGTGTTGGTGGTGTAATGTGGTAAAAACACTAGCCCTATCCCTCTAAATCATATATAATGATGTAAACCAATATTACCTCAATTTAAAAAAAAAATCACTACATTCCATATTAAATCAAAGGATGCCATTATGGAAAAAAATGTGTTTTCAAGGTAAAAAATTACCTTCAGTGATATTTTCCTTCCATGAAATGATTTCTTCTAAAAGAAGAACTCAGACTTCCCTGGTAGTACAAGGGGTTACATCTCAGCGCTATGAGCAATTTGTAGCCACTGCAGTCTAAATTCAATCTGCAGCCAGGGAGGTGACCCACATGGTGCAGCAGAACTCTCCTGTCTTGCTTGCTACTCCCCTTAGCAGTGTGTTTCAGTCAATCTGCCTGTTCTGTTCCCCACTCTGTCTCTGGTGAGTCCTCTCATCCCCTGCACCTACCACAGTTCTAGTAGGCATAAATAAATATTTTTTTAAAAAAGTAGATCTCCTGACTTAAATGTAGATGAGGAGCATGTGAACTTTTAAAAATAATAAATTTAACTCAAGTAAAACTATCAGTGCATCCATGCTACACTCTGTCTTAAATTCTCTGTATCCTATCTTTGCAGGATTTTACCCCAATGAATGTCTTTTCAAATTATTAGTCATTTGGCCTTTGTTTTGGTTATGGTCCTTAATCATACCAAATAAAATAAACACAAAGTAAAATCATGCTGTTAGGAAAAAAAAAAATGACCAGGGAAAGAAATATATGTTGGGTAATGACTTTGAGTTCAGAATTGTTTGTGTGTGTAAAGCAAAAACTATAAAATTCAGGCAGTCACAGGTAATTCAAACCACAAAAGAAAATGACTATGAATCTATAGCATCTTTTTGTGTTTTAAGCACAAGTGATGAAAGCAGCAGTCAAATATAAACATTAAACATCGACACTAATTCCCAATGCAAATGATAAGGTTGATAGCTCTCATTTTCTCAGAACTATAGAAATTATAGCTTAGCCACGGATGACCTTCAAATGACGAAATACTTTATAGTCCTTGTACAGCAAAGTTCATTGATTTGTGTGGATGATGTAAAAAAGGCAGACCACATCGTTGATGTGAAATAAAACCACTCATCTGTGAAGGATTTTATTTCAGCTTCTCCCTGCCCTTTGTTGAACCATTTGATTGTCATCCTAACACTTCAGAGTTTTATTACAGAAGCTACCACTGGAGGAATTTTCATGGCACAAGGTTCGGATTCTGTCAAAGGCAGGATTTATGTACATGGAAATACAGAAGTGTTGTAACAGGAAAAATGTCACAGATACACAAGGGATCACATTTACAAGCCAGAAAGTTGTTTCACCTTGTGAGACCTCTTATCAAAAAGGTAGTATGAGAAGCAGAAAAATCTTTTCTTAAATGGCTTTAGACAAAATATCACTTCTCCTCAGAACTAGGTTGTAACTCTGCAACTCCATGTCTCATTTAGAGGAAGGAGCTGCACCAAGGATGAGGGCATTAATTTGAAGTTGTGTTGAGAGTCCTTGGAACTTCCACATAAATTCTAACACACTTCATCAACTGAGAATCATAAACCTTTCAATACTTTGAGAAATGAGAGAAATATAATTTGATTTATTAAACTAAGTATTCACATTCATAGCATCCCAAAAGAAGAAGCACATACAATCCCTCTACTCAAATCTCTTTCAAGAATGAAGATAACATGATGAATTATGGAAAGAAAGAGGCGATTTCACTGAATTGAGAATTGCGCTATGGAAGATAGAGAATTCTACCTGGAACTAATATTTTCTTATAGGAGACCTGAACTAGATATATGATTTAAAAACATCATTTGGGACCTGAGGAAAATGGTAGTTCATCAAATTATTAAAAGAATGACTAGAGTATAGTGACTGGGGAAGTGGGGAAAATCACAGTTTAATACAAAGCACTGAATGTGGGCAATAAAATGAGATTTAATGGAAAAACTTTAAAAGTTAGAATTATCCTTTAAAATTAATTATGAAACTATAATCCTAGAAAACCACAAAAGGTTTTTCTTTTTCTTTTTTTTTTTTTGCTATTGTATGTGTTGTTTAAAATATGTGGCAAAATAAAATGTACTTTGATTGAATTTTATTGTAGCAGATATTTATTGGGTGCCTCCTATGAGTTAAGTGTTATTCTAACTATGACAGGTATACAAATAACTGAAATCTGTGCTTTGTCAGTGAAAAAGTCATAGACTACAGAGGAAAAGAGATATTTAATGTGAGAGTTCCCAGTTCAGTGCAGAGATGAAAGTACAGAGGTGGTCATAAAACCAGTCAAGAATTTGTGGGGTTAAGCACTGGAGTCCAGGGTTAAATGAATCCATCCTTGAAGAAATGGCATCTCAGCAGAGTCTGAGTGCCAGCACAGGAACAGTATAAAGCTAAGTTCAAGGGCATAGACAGCCTGCTAGTCATGGGTGTTCTGGGTCCTTTTACCATCTGAGAGTAAAACCCTTAAAGGGAAAAATAGAGCAGGAGAGAGACCAGACTGTAATGAGGAACCTTTTATCTATTTCAAGAGTCTAAACTTCACCTTCTAAGTGATGGGGGCCAGTGAATGGTGCAACCTCATGCTTTAAATCACTTATGCTCTTTGGAGTGTATAGAATAGATCTGAGGGGCAAGGAGAACAGTCAGAGAATGTAGGGCTAGGGCTTGAACTAGGTATCTGGTATTGAGTTAGGTATTAGGGGTTTTATTTCTAAGGAAGTTTCTTGGTCTCACCCAACAGATATATTTTGGAAAACCTGCAAAGTAATTTGTAAGCCAAGTCATATTTTCCCATTGGTAATTTACTCATGTTTATATTAATTTCATTGATTTTTAAAATTGGCCCTGGCCTCTAAAGGCTAGATCTTAGAAGGTAATAAGAACTTTGGCATTTAGTAATCTGCAAAGCATTTTTTTTTTTTCAGTTGTAGAAGCTTTCCCTAAAGTAAAGTGGGAGAAATTATGTGGGAAATGAATATGTAAAACAGAGCTCAGATCTCAATGCCCCACCAGCCTTAATACTCCCAATACTCCAGGGAACAATTTGAAAATCATTGATGATTTTAATCGATTCTTTGTACTGATGAACAAATGAGGGGCTATCCCAGGTGGCAGTCTCATTTTGGATTTGAGACATAGAAGCAGAGACATGGGCTTACATACTGATTTCCCAGTTATGAGTCATGTAACTTTAGGAAGTCTTTTCTCCTATGCTAACAAGCATCTCATGTATGAAGCTGAAATAAGAGTTCCCTTCACCCCTCAAGGTTGTTGCAGTGAAAGTGCTTTGTAAAATGTGTAAGTCCACAAAAATAGCAAATTGCTACTGCTATGTCCTGAGCCTCAGACCAGAGACCAAGGAAAGGAGTCTGGGGACCTAAGTCACAAGAAAACCCAAACAAGGTCCCAGAGGAGAATGGAGGCAATGAAGCACTGGTTTCCTTAATATCCTCTTCACTATTTGATAAACATGTCTGAAAAAGAACTCTTGGCTGGCTCCTGCAGCAATTGCTTTTGTTCAGGGGAACCTTTAGTAAATATAACCTGCCAAAAGAAAATGGTTTCTAAAGAGGAAAACAAAACAAAACAAAACAAAAGACATTTACCCCCAGAATCTGAGAAACACCTGGCACACTTATACCATCACATGAGATACACTTTGCCAAGGTGTGTAAGGAGGACAGATCTGCAGTCACATAGACATGGGCTTGAATCTCACCCCGAGGTTATTACCTGTTGTGAATTCATAACTGTTGTGAAAATTCAGGTAGATGATTCACACCATGGTCAGCCCCTGGGAAGCACTCAATAAATGAAAGGCAAAATACCACTGCCACATCCTTCTACTTGTGCCACATAGGTAAATCCTTACACACTGAGTTAGTTATTCATCCATTAACATTCCTTTGTCTTCATGGGGAATGCACAGGCAGTGAAAGGAATTCTGGGAGCAACACCATCCATTACAGACAAGTGAGGAGATGGGACACCAAAGGAGGAATTTTGCAAAGTATTTTGCATATCACAGAGATAATATACAGGTTTAGAAAAGAAGAACACAGTCTGGGAAATACCCCACAAAGCCCCCTGTGGTCCTGCTTATGCAGGAGGCTAAGTGCCAGTAAAGTGGCTACTCATTAGATTAAAATATGAAAACACTTCAGACAGTACTTCCAAACTAGGTTTTCAATAGTCTAAAAATAGGAGATCAATAGAATTCAAATGTCTAACAATTATAAAGTGCCTTAGAACACCGTGCATTTACAATTAATAAAATCTACTGCAAACAAGTAATGCCAAGTATCATTAAAAAGATACCAGGAGAAATCCTAAAATGCTGCAGATTTGGCATAAATGCCTTCAAGTGATCTCTGGATTTCCTGTTCTACATAGGAGACTTAAAGTGACATATTCATGTAATTTTTCTTAATTGTACTTAGCATCTCCTAATCAAATGTTTAGTAACCAACAAATGTTAAGAGTAACACAGATGCACGGAGAGGTTCCGAATGAGGTAATTTACTTCAGCCTATCATTTGCAAAGACTACTTGAGAAAGGTCGAACATTCAGGTATGAAAACAAGTGCTGTGCGTGACTGATGAACATCAGGGTAGCAGCAAGATGCAAACAGGCCATGCTCAGAGAATGCAGAAAGGGAGAAGCAGGTAATGTGAGCACAATGCGGCATGTTACATAACAAGCACAAGTCTGGCGCGAGGGCCAAAGCAGAAAAAAACATACATTTGATGGGGAGAAAGTGAACACACTCTTAAAATGCTTTATTGATAAATGTGCCAGCTATTCCAGAATTCATGATGCTCCCTAAAAACTCCTGTGAAACTTTTCCAGGTCCTTGTTTACAGATAGAGACTTCTTTCTGTATTACAATGAGCCAGCAGCAAAAAGCTTAAATTTATAAAGATATCAGCATTCCCAAATTTTCCAGTTGGTTCAATGGAGGCAATGACAAGAAAAAAGGGGCAGTTTCCTTCAAAACACAGACCTACAAATGAAACCAGGAGTAAAAGGAAACAAAGTCCTGCCTGGTCCTCTGTCTCTGCAGGATGCTGCCTGAGTTTGAGAAAGCATGCAGGGTCTGAGAGAGGCAGAGGTGGTCTGGGCCGGAGAGGAGTCTCTCACAGTCCCAAGTGCAGCCTCCTCCCCATCAGGGACTGCATGGCCTAGAGGCCCTACTCCCTAAGACAGTGAGTGTCCTGGGTGGGGTTGGGGGAAGACCTGGGAGAACACTAGGTGGAGCTACACCTCACTGTGTCTTTAGAATTCAATTCTACTACTCCTGGGTGAGCATATTTACGTTCATTCCCCTAGAAATGGCGTTATCACTACTTCACTAGGCCCTGAGAGCAAGGTCTATGGAGAGTGATCCACTGGAACAGGGAAGACTCACAACTCCCTCTTCAACGTGGGAGATGGAGAATAGTAGTGTCTACAGACTTGGGCCTTCTGGTGGAAAGTCATGTTTTATAAAATTGAGATTCAAGACCACAGTTAAATGGATGGAAGGAAGGCATAAGAATTTATAGAATCACTTAAAATCAGAAATCTTGCTACTATTTATAGACCTACTTCCATGAAAGTGATGCTTGAAAATCATCTGTTGTTCTCTTTAGTTAGGTGCAGACCATCAGTACATACCATCACCTCCTTTATTCTTCTGCCATATGAGATGAAATGTTAGCCAGCAACGTCTTGCGTCCTGACCCTCAGGGAAGAGCCTGGAGACCTTGACAATTCACTGGTCATTTTGTGGTCAACAGAATAAACTACAGACTTGAAAACATAATTCAGTAGTGGAATCTTTTATACTCCATAGATCTGAACTATTGATAGATTAGGCATGCTCTTCTTTCATTAGAGCTCCACTTTTTGGACCTCCCTGGTGGCCTATGTGTTAAATCTCAGTGTTATCAGTGCTGCAGCTTGAGTTCAATCATCAGCCAGGGTGCTAACCCACATATGTCTCACCCTCTGCTTCCCTCAACAGTATATTTCAGTAGAGCTGCCTGTCTTGCTCCCCATTCTATCTCTGATGAATCTTCTCACACCCCGCACATCTGACCTACACTCCAGCTCTTGTATTTATAAATAAATGTTTTTTTTTTTTTAATAAAGAGCTTCAATTTTGTGTCAAACCCATCACTTTCTTGGACCTCCTCACATTTTATTCACTTCCAACTATAGAGCAAGTGGAGTAGATGCCATTCTCAAAATGACTTCTTCAATATAGTTTTTTTTAATATATATTTATTATTTGCCATAGAAGAACTGGGGTGTAGGCTGAAGTGCATGGGGTAAGATTATTCTCCAGCGACAGAATGGGAAGCAGAACAGGTGGATCTACTGAAATACATTGCTGCAGGTAGCAGCAGGCTAGACAGGAGAGGTCTGCTATACCATATATGGGTTTGTTCCCTGACTGGGGCTCGAACTCAGGCTATAGGGGTTATATCACTGACTTAATCCCTAGGCCACCAGGGAGGCCCTCAAATATAAAGTTTTTAATACTTTCACAAGAATACCAGGGAGTACCAGTGCCTATGGGGTATTAAATTACCATTTTATGCAAATGGCCAATAGGTATATGAAAAATGTCCAACATCACTTATAATCAGAGAAATACAAATCAAAAAAAACCACAATGAGACACCACTTCACACTAGTGAGAATGGCAATTATTAAAAAACAAAACAAACAAAAAAACCAGGCAACAACAAATGCTGGCATAGATGTGGAGAAAAAGGAATTCTCCTACACCACTGGTGGGAATGCAAACTGGTCCAACCACTATGGAAAGTGTGTGGAGTTTCCCTAAGCTACTAAAAATGGAAAAATGGAGATACCATATGACCCAGCAATTTCACTCTTAGGACATAAAAGGACATAAAAACATTAATTCAAAAGGATACCTGAACCCCTATGTTTATTGCAGCACTATTTACAATAGGTAAGATATGAAAATAACACAAATGCCTAAAAATTGACTGGATCAAGAAGATGTGGTATATATACACAATGAAATACTATTCAGCTATCAAAAGGATAAACATGTCATTAGTAGCAACATGGATGGAGCTAGAAGGCATTATGCTCAGTGAAATAAGCCAGAAGAAAAAAGAAAAATATTGAATAATTTCACTTATAGGAGGAAAATAAGGGAACCAAATAAAGGATCAGGAAAAATATATTAAAAATAATTAAAACAACAAAATTATCAGGCAACTATAAATCAGACACATTCTGCAAGGGAAGAGGAGGTAGAGGAATCAAAACAGGGAAGAGAAGAGCATAAAGAACAAAGGTGATGGTTCACGGGAGTGGAATTTCCATTTTAATAACAGTGATAACTAGATGAACTTGTAGCTACAATAGCAAGTCTGGGAAAAACGGGGCTTGCACCCTATTCTTTTTTCACCCCAATGTGTGGTCTTCTGAGGTGGTAGCTATCTCCAAATTGCAGAATTAAAGCAGTTATTTAACTTAGAGCCAATCACAAATAATTGAGTTTCTAAATGTAATTTATGAAACCTCTAAGGAATACTCAATTTGAGTTAAAAACCAAAACTGTATCCACACTGAAATTTGTAAACAAAAGTATATTGTAAAGCAATTGAGCATCCTGGATTTAAAGAGCTTTTAAAGCTAATTAGGCCTTGGTTACTCCCTATTATGATTAATGTAGAGTTTATGTCCAGTTCTTACAATTCTGTACCATCATTTTCAATGATAACCAAATATAAACAAGTTGATATTTCTTTTTTTTCCTCCTGCATGTCTGACTTTGTTTTCTCCTTCCTTTTGTCCATGAGTCTAGAGGCTCTCTCCTTGATGGAAGGATGCTAATAGTCACCTTTTAATCCCCATCCATGCTGCCATGTATTCCTGTATCTGAAGATATGCTATGAGGGCTTGTAAAAGAGACTGAGGAATGACATTTCCTTATAGGCATGAGTCCTTCGGAGCTACTGAATTCTTCAAATATTACTAATCATTGAAAGTGTACTAGAGTCTCAAGTAAAACATTATTCCTGCCTTCAAATTGTTTATAATCAGTTAGAGACAGAATTAATTTACCTAAACCTAAATCAGTGTCTCTTTGTTCTGAAATACTAAAATGAGTACTTGACTAGACATTCATAGCCACAGTAACTTTGAACATACATTCTGAGTAAATGGAGACAAAGTCTTCAAAAGGAGAGGTAATGAGTAGAATTTTGAGTTTCTCATGGTGTTTCCTGCTGCTAGTGGATCTGCTTTACCTTCTGAAGGAAAGCTGTTATTTTCCTCTTGCTTGTGTTTTCTACATGTCTATTTAGATGTCACTCTATTATGGACATTTAAGAACTGACAATAGCTTCCCATTCTGAGTTGTTGAATAAAATTACTATTTGCATGGAGGTTTCTTGGGTTGGTAAATAACTCCACTCTCCTTCAGTAAGTTAATCAGTCCCTAGAACTGTGCAAATGCTACAAAATGGGATTTCCACCTCAGCCAATGTTCACACAATGCACGCCAGTGATGCCCAAGGAGACTCAGTATAGAACTGTTTGTTTACTTATCCCTTCCAACATTTGAGAGCCTCTGTTCTTTAAAAACATTTTAATGAATTTGTTATATAATGTGAGAACCCTATAAATGCTTAAATAAGGCAAATAAGACATCAATGCTACCTGTAAATATCCAAGGTATATACTGAATTTCAAAAACTCAAATAAATGAAATATCTGGATTTTGTTCAAAAAAGCTTTTCTTTTGGGGGGAAAATTAACTCTTGAAATGAACCTCAAAAGAACCCTTGGAACTTGGGAGAAAGGAATTGTTAAGTCGAGAGGGAGCACATAAACTCTGGTGAACCAGAGTTAGGTTTGGACATAGCTGTCCTGTATATAGAACAGGAGAAAAGTGATGGATGTCACCTTAGAAAAGAGTGAAGATCCCAGTTGAGAAGTGTTAGACTCTGGAACTTAAACTTGATAGATAGGTAACTGAGAAAAACCAGGGTTTTAGAATAGAAAGTAACATGATCAAAGAGTATAAAAGAATTTTCTACTTACTAAATGAACTAATCTTAGAGCAGAGGAAGGCTGGCTAGCATGAGTCTAAGACACTTTTTTTAAAAAAAGATTTATTTATTTATGCATACAAGCACTGGGCTACAGGCCAGAGGTGTGGGGGTGGTGAGAGAATCCACCGGACAGAGCAGGATGCAGAACAGGCAGATTGACAGAAACACACTGCTAAGGGGAGCAGCGGGCCAGGCAGGAGAGGTCTGCTATGCCATGTGGGTCTTCTCCCTGGCCGGCGGCAGGGATCGAACTCGTGCTGCAGTGGCTGCGATTTGCTTCATTAGTGCATTGCTTAACCCACTGCTCCACCAGGGCGGGTCCGAGGCTAAGACACTTAATGGAGTAGTTTGGTGATGAAGAGATGGCTGTGCCAAAGAATGGCATGTGTGAAGAAGACAACATGGCATGGGCATGCATGGAAACGTGCTAGGAGTCACTCAGGGATACTTCCCTCTAGAGAAAGGAGGTTTCACTGACTGCTATGGTCAAAACTATCTTTCTTTGAGCAAGAATGATTCTGTGTCCTCTCTTGAAGGTATCCTATAGAGATGAGAACCAAGAGATTCAATTAAAAGCAAGAGATGAATTTCAGGACAATACAGAACAATGCTATGTGAAGCTGGAGTAGAAGGTATGTCCAAACCCAAAGATATTGCAGAGAGAGAGACAAAGAGAGAAATGGGAAAGGAAAGTGATCTCTCCTGCTGAATTCCACTCCTGAAGGACTCCACCTTCATGATTCAAGCATCTCTCAAAGGCCCCATCTTTGAATACTATTTTAATAGGCATTGAGTTCATTCAGTTTTCAACTTATGAATTTTGGGGTATCACAGACTTTGAGAGCATGGTACTAGGTTATAGAAGAGAGATACTAGTGTGAAGAGAATCCTCTAATGCTCACTAAGCCCCTGATGAGCATCCACATCTCTTTGAACTTCTCTAAGGAGTTCTGATGCACTACTGTTGTCTCAGTCCACACCTCATGATTGTAGTGGGCACTTATCAGGTTGGAGAAAAAATGGGAAGTCTTGATATTCTGGTTTGTCTGCGAATACAATGCAGTCACCCCCCTCTCTGACATGAACTGTGTGCTCTTAGGTCTCCTACCCTCACGAGCTGATTTTTGCTCTCTTTTCTTCTTTTGCTAAATGGAGACTTACCATGGTGCCTAGGGAACTGTTCTAATATTAAACAAGACAGCCATTTTTTAAAAAAAATACATTTCCCATTCTACCTTCCTCACCACCCAAATTCCCTCAGCCAGGTTTCCCACTCCATTTATGACCCATCATCATAAAGACATCAACTGGTATGAAAGGCCCCCTGAGGGGGCTGATGGAGGAGCCTGGGGTAAACTGGGTTCCTATTCCCAGTGTGTGTCTTGTCACACAGTTGCCATTTGGTAATGCGGTTTAACTTCTTGGATTCTTGTCCTCTCATTTACACAATGAAGATTCTAATACCTTCACTGCAGGCCAAAGACAAGACCATAGACAAAGTTCTTAGCAGAACTTCCACAGATGATGAGCTTAAATTTTCTACCAGTCTTTGTAGAAAAGAAAATGATTACACTGACAATATTGTAATAGTCACTAATCATTAAAAAAATGAAAATATGCACACATAGTAACTTACATGATTGTTCTTCCACTTGAATAAAAAATATATATGAAAAATAGGGCCTCCCTGGTGGCACAGTGGGTTAAGCAACGCACTATGAAACAAACATCAGCCACTGCAGCACAAGTTCGAGCCCTGCTGCCAGCCAGGGAGGGGACCCACATGGTGCAGCAGACCTCTCCTGCTGTGCCCGCTGCTCCCCTCAGCAGTGTACTTCCGTTGAT
>JAGFMF010011756.1:504621-544141 GCA_019455555.1 Galemys pyrenaicus | reverse complement strand
TGTTCTGCTCCCGTTCTCTGTGGTGAATCCTCTCACCCCCCCACACCTCTGGCCTGTACCCCAGTGCTTGTATGCATAAATAAATAAATCTTTAAAAAATATATATATGAAAAATAACTTAGTTTGTAATTTAACAATTTAAATTATAACTCATAGTGGCCTCAAATAATAAATATGTGTTAATCCCTCAAGAATAGAATTATAATTTCACTGCAATTATAGGAGCATTTTATTTTAGAAAGGAGTACCTCTACACTATCCTAATAAAAACCTTTATGGTTCTTGTGAATAAAGAGGCTAAACAACTAAAGTCCCAGCTACTTTTTTCAGAAATGACTTCTTCCATTTCTTTTTAAGTAGCAAGCCAGTCATACTGCACAGTGGGTCTCATTATGGCATCTGACTCTCCCTGACTTCTAAGGAACTTGCTCTAGGTCATCTGACATGGCTTCTGAGGAACCATCTCAACAGACAGAAACCAAACCTGGGGCCCTGAGTCACTAACTGGCTTGGCAAAGAGCTGATCTGGGAAAAGGCAGAGTGAGCGATACTGGTGGGAAAGGTAGATGATTGATTCATGCACAGGGTACAAATCTCTTGCTGTAAAGACCAGCTTTAAGAAACTCCAAAATGGGGGAAAATAAAGGTCTTTGAGAGGAGCAATTACATTTTTGGTCAGGACCATTTAACATTAAAAAAAAAAAAGTGCAAAGGTTGTTTTGCTTTCAGCAGTTTCTCAAGTAGCTACAGCAGATTATAAAAAAAGAAAACTCTTCCCCACAGAAGTTTTGTAAAATGAAACTTCCCAAGAGAAACCAGCAATTACTTAAGTTTTGATTATGATAAGAAGAAACTTATAAACAAAGGGAACCTTGTAAATTATTGCCTGAAATTTCTGTTGCATGACTAATGCATAAAAATAGGTTTTGTATATCTCTTTAAAGATGATTTTTATATCACAGGTGTCACACCCTCACTTGAAAAATCACAAAAGTTTGAGTACAAAAGAACATGACAAGGTCAGTATATTTCATGTTTTCATTTTCTTCATAGCTTCCTAAAACAGGGTACCACTTTTAAAAAAGACCTACCTCATACTCTAAAAACAAAGTAATCTTAAATGTAATAAGAACAGTGAAAAATGTTGATGAGAATAATAATACATGTCTTCAAAGAAATACTTATTCCTAATTTAAGAATTTAGGGGAAAATCAACTTTTAATGAACTTTAAATGCAATAATAGTCTGAGATAGTTGAAAATAGTTGGATAATTATAAAACAAAAATTATGCTTTTCACAATACTCTTTAGAGTACTTTTTAAAAAAATGTTTCTACCCTTTCCATAGGACAACTGATATAAAAATAATTTAAAGCAACTTGCAACTTGAACAACAGAAGTCATTTGAGAAATAGATATGAGTCAAGATTTAGCATCTGCAGCCCAGTGATACTGTATTAGTAAGTCCCTCGATCCAGTCCTTCCTAATCTTCCTGATGCAGGACCTAGCTAAATAATAATATTGGGAAAGCTCAGCATGGCTATGCCTGAGAAGGTAGCTGACTATCTTCTTTAGATAGAGAGGGCCCCTTCATCTCTCATATGCCTGTGCTGGACTAGGTGCACTCCATAACAATGTCATGTAACCTTTCCCACCCCCTACTGGCTTGCTTATATTCTTACTTGGCATGTAGGAATCTGGGTTCAGAAAGAAAAGTTCTGACTGCAG
This sequence comes from Galemys pyrenaicus, assembly GCA_019455555.1. Taxonomy (NCBI): domain Eukaryota; kingdom Metazoa; phylum Chordata; class Mammalia; order Eulipotyphla; family Talpidae; genus Galemys; species Galemys pyrenaicus. The sequence goes on along the minus strand of JAGFMF010011756.1, from coordinate 542,412 downwards.
TTGACAGGCTGAAGGGATGACATTACTAACCCTGTGTCTACTCAATCACTCCCACACCCCTACTCCAATTCTTTACTGTCCATGAAGGCTACAAATTCAACTGTTGTCCGAAACAACCTGGTGAGCATTAACATCACACAGCCGTGAACGTGAGCACTGAGATGCTGAGAATCATGAGGGGATCCTGACTTGCTTAGGACTTTGCCTACTCTTATGCATTTAGTACTATGTTATGTACACAGTAGTCCAGTGTCCCAGGAACCCTCTCAGTGATGGCAAACTAGAATGTGTGCACTCCTAGAACAATGCAAAGTGGAGAATATAGTCCCACTTGGCAGGTTTTCCTCACTAAATCTACCAGGGCTCAGGTGCAATTCTGCAAGTTGGCTTCTAAAAGGCCTGAGAATAGAAGACACTGAAACCCTCCCAGCAACAGTAGCACAAGTCTTCCATTTCAGAACTTCTGGTATCTTGGACAAGAATACAGTGTGGTAATGAAAGTGATGGGTTTCTGGGTATATCACTGAGAGGTGCTCTTGGCTTTTTCATTGTAGTTCATCTCTTTCTATAGGCTGCAGAATTCCCCTAGCACAGGCTGATTCTTGTCAGCCTAAATTAGATTCTGAGGTTCCTAGAAGGCCGTAACATTTATCTAACAATAGCCTGCATATGCAATAAAAATAAGCTAAAATGCATGGCTACTATAGAGGTATGGTACACGACATGATGATATCGCAAAGGGGGCTCAAAGAAGTCTGTCAATCTACTCAAAGCATGTGGTCACTCAGAATATGGCCATTTATATTGAAATTGTGTATTCTTATGAGAGCTGCTGTTGACAGACCTGAGTTAACTGGGGAGCCATCTGTCAGTTTTCAAATATTACGACTGCCCAATTTGGGGATATTAAGCTCTCAGGTCCTCTGTAAAAGGGCAGAGTGAACTGGACCTCAATATTTGCTCTTTCCCAGGAACGTGGATCTGGCAATCCACGTTTCTGGGCTCACCCCAACTTGTGGAAACCAGTAAAGAATCCCAGGAATAGCGTGGACTTGGGAAAAGGTGTCCAGAAGTGTCTTCCATGAAGCAGGCTAATTCCCAAGACTGCTAACTGTCCCCGAACACCTGCCCCACCCTCTGCAGGTCCTTGGTTCAGCCCTCTCCACTGGTTTTTCTTGTCCAAAAACTCCCTCTCATTCACTCATCTATGGTATACTTTTTATTGGCATTTAACAGTGTTCATCTTTCACTGTATCTTCAGATACTTACACTTCTATATAAATAATTGGGAGATTACTGACAAACATAACACAGCATTTAATAAGCCTTACCTTCTAGCAGATAACTTCTACAGATATTTTTGGTAATAGTGACATTACTGGCACTTTTTTATTTTTTTGGCCAGACAGCAAAATATCTGAAACCTCAGCTTCTTTGTCAAAGAGAATCAATAACTTCTGCTCAGAATGGACCACAGCAAAGCAATATACTCACTTAAGAGAGGAATGAGTATTTTATGGATGGGAAGCAGAAATCACAGGTAATCCTTCCTTTTGAAACGACTCTCTGCAGCATGAAATATCTAAAAGTAGAGAGAAAAGATCGTGGTTGCTTTTTTATTGACCGAAATAGATAAATTCACAATTATATATGTGTGTGTGTGTTTGTGTGTGTGTGTGTGTGTATATATACACACATGTAGATAGCTATAGACACAGATGTATATAAAAAGAAAATAACTCATAAGTTGGTTAGAAATTTAAAAAGTTAAAAGTAAATTAAAATTTAAAAATAGATAACAAACATGACATTAAATAAAAATGTATTAGTTTTATATCATTCAGTAGCTGTTTCGTTCAACTATTTTCCCAAAGAAATATTTAACCATAGATAGCAATTATACAGAATTAAGAATAAAAATGTCCATTTGTTGGAAGTGATGCAGTATCAAGCTTAACATGACGTCATCATTTCATTTCTGGAACTGCATCTTCGCACATCCCAAGTCTGAGGCCACCCGTGTGACAGATGCAAAGAGCCTCAGGACCCAGCTACACAATCCCCATTTCAGAACAGAAAATAGAAGCCTGCGTGTGGTGAGGCAGGGGCTCAACATAAACCACACAGCTAGCTGAGCAGAGCCCAGACTGCCTTGGGGTCAACTTTGACCTTCACTGTGACTCTCCAACTCGAGGTTCTTTCATTTATTCCAGTGCTGAGTCGACACTTTCTACGAACCAAGTTCTAGTCAATGTTCTGGGAGTTAAGATAAAAATCTCTGACCTCAGAGTTTACATTCCAGAGAGGAAAAGCTAAAAAATAAATGCAATAAATTCTATCTCACAATGTCTCAGTAAGATGGTCATTTGCTCATCAGTAAGATGAGCAAAACCCTGGAGGCAGTGGGGGAGCAAGTCATGTGTCTACTGGGAGGAGCACATTTCAGGCATAGGGTCAGCTGGCCCTCAGGGCAGGAGGGACACAGGTGTGGTGGCTGAGTATGTGATGAAAGATGAATCAACCACAGAAAGCCAGGCAGAACATTGGAGAACATCTACCTAGAAGGTGGGGAGAAAAGTAGGACACTGGAAGGAAGTATGAGAGAGGAGAGCAGAGGAAGATGTTACCGATACTAGCAAGGTCAGACTCATGGTCTTGGCAATCAGCTTGAAGGAAAGCACTTCTAGCTCTTTGAGCAGGACAGGCTGTGGAAAAAGTAGGTGTGGGAGCCTGACTAGGACAGACACTACAGAACTAGGAAAGGTCTCGGGTTGCAGGTCCTGTAGCATGAGAAATGCAGTGTCAGTTCTCATATAGACATTTTGCTGCTAACCAGATCTAAAATAAGTAAATATGTGACCTTGAGGGTCAAATTTGACAAAGTTTACTATTTCTAAATCCAATTAAATCTATAAGGAAAGCAGAAGGTCTTAGTCATAGTATCGTGAAATGCAAGTGTTATAATCCAAACCCAAGTTTTACAAGGTGTCTTTAATGGGCACATTCAACAATACATGACTTTCAAGAATCAACAGGCATCCCATAACAAATGAGAATTCCTGGCAATACAAACAGTTCCAAAAGAAAATACTAAATTATTTAAGAATACAACAACAATGAAAGTGTTTTGTTTTTTTTAAGGATTTATTTATTTATGCATACAAGCACTGGGGTGCAGGCCAGAGTCACGGGAGGTGAGAGGATTCACCAGACAGAGTGGGAAGCAGAACAGGCAGATCAATGTAAGTACACTGCTGAGGGCAGCAGTGGGCGAGGCAGGAGAGGTCTGCTAAGCCATGTGAGTCCCCTCCCTGACCGGCGGCAGGGATCGAACACGTGCTGCAGTGGCTGAGGTTTGCTTCATAGTGTGTTGCTCAACCCACTGTGCCACCAGGGAGGCCCAGAAAGTGTTTTATGATTTAAGATATACTTCTAAATTACTAGACACATTACTTTTTTTTCAAATCCAATGTGATCTGTATCTATTAAAATTTGTAGCTATTAAAATAAAGCTATGAACAAGCAACAAAGAAGTGTGTATTTTGAGGACAATCAGTAGGAGGAAGAAAAGAAATGGAGCTACAGTTGCCACAGGATCACAAGTTTGACATGTTGAAACATAAAATCATGAATATAAAATCTAGAACACATCTGTGGCCAGCATGGACACCTACTTGACATTAACAGTAGCATATGTTACACAAGATGGGTAAGAAATAGTAAATTCTAAATGGGGCGCTAGATCCATGCTTCTCCTGAAGTCTTCCCTGACACCCCCTCCTGCAGCGCGCACACACACACACACACACACACTAGGGGAGGGTTGTGCGTTCTATCATTTACTATAGCTTAGCATAGAAATGAGTATATAATCAGTGACCATATTTACATAATAAAGCAATAAAAGAAAAAATAAATACACTTACATGAAAGGCCTCATGCCTCATATTTTTTTCATTGGGCACATTTGGGAAAGTCATTCTAAAGAATATTTATCAATTTATCAAAAGAATAAAGAATATTTATCAATTACTAATGATACCTTTCCTTCAGTTATCTTGACACCATAGATGCCCAAGTTACTGGCCACAAAGTCATCTATGGGTATTGACCTGGACTCTTCCATCCAATAGCAAGGATGACTTATTGCTCCTTCTTTTTGCAATTATTGTCAGGCCTTGTTCAGGCTGGTTGCTTTGTGTCACATCTTCTTTTACCTGGAATGTCTTTTATTTTTAAATTTATCACCATTTTTCCTGATGTAATTATAAGGCCCTAGTAGTAAAAATTATAAAGTATCACTTTATAATGTTATAGATGATATCTTAATTTTAAAATATGTTTTCTACTGTAGTTCATGCTATTTTTGATGGAGAGAAAAGTCATTTTATTTTCATCAATAAAGAGCTATTGAATGACAAGAAAGGAGAGAATAAAATGTTAAAGTATCAGAGAAATAAATTTTATTTTTTATCAGGAATAAAATGTAGTAATAATGTAGTAATAAAGGAAGGTATGTTTCACCTGATGATAAAAGTATAGCTATTGTTACTTTACAAAAACAAATAATTTTTATTTTATAAAGCTTTATTTTATTTTTCTTGCTAGCATGGAAATGACCCATTAGTTGATGTTGAGAGACCCTCTGGGATATCATCCTACCTGACCCAACACACACAGACATATATATCGACATTTTAAGAACTTCATTCTAAACTAGCCTAAAACATACAAAGCCTTTTCAGACATAGCTCTTGAGAATCTACAGCACTCAGAACTACTTCCCTCAGCTTCCTGCAAACGCGAAGCTTTATAGGGTTGTGCTCACACAGAGAGTTTTACAATGTTTACATTTGATGACACTAATTTACTTTAAAGGCATCCTGCTTCTTAGAAATTCTCTAAGAAATTCTCTAAAATAGTAGAGAAAGCATTTCAGGAGATTAAAAGGAGAGGGAGAGAAGATTATGGAATTGCTCCAATTTATTCTTCCCAAAACAAGAGTTCAATTCTAACTGTTGATCTGCAGAGGGGTTATCTCCACGTCCACAGCAGGAAGCATGCCAGGCAGAGAAGAAAGGAGTAGGGACTGGGATGTTGAAGAAAAAGCAAAACCCCTATCTCGGAAACTGAGCTCTCAGCCATCCCTGTGCAACCTTCTGAAATCTGAATGCACAAGGGAGCCCAAAGAGGAAGTGAATGTCTCAGAAAAGGACCCTTCTCTTGTTCATTTCACCACACATGGTATCTTAAAACTGAACACACTGCGGGCTGCTTAAAGTCATAGAGACACTGTATCAGCAAGAACAGCTATCAGAGTTTCCTATTACATGCAATGCAGCATTATTAAATGACAAACTTACATAATATTCCTTATTTTGTCCTGAAAACTGTTATTTTGAGTGAAATATTACACTGGTGATTCATTCCACTTCAGCATGGGTAGGAAGGGAATCTGGGAGAGGGAGTACAGCACAGATAGTATTCTGAAGTTTTCCTTTACCAAAGAATATACTGGGCCCCTTCACCCAGCATGGAGTTTTAAATCAAAAGTCATTTGAGCAAAATACTGGAATGGCAGCAGTTAGTTTTTCAAGAATAGAAAAATAATTCCTGGTGGTTTTCAGATATCAGCGAGGCTCGCCAGTGATATCAGACGCATGGTGGCGGCCAGCCAGCCGTGTGACTGGTGACTCAATACCCAAGTTTCTGTGTATCTACGGTCTGATCCAGTGAGGACATTAATTTTTGAGTTTGAGGACTAAATGGAAGCAGGAGGCTCTTCTCTATAGAAAAGGTACAGTGAGGAGTAATAATTCCCATTACATCTGTTTTGATTTCTCTAAGCTCAGGCTTCGTCATTTAAGTATATTCTTCCCCTTTCAGAATAGAACATCTCTCTTCCAGAAGTTCAGGTTTTTTTATTGTTTGATTTGAAAAACAATCCAGACAACAAAAAACAGAAATCTTTAAAGGTTGTCAAACAGAGTGGAAAGAACCCCACCTTCCTGCAATTTCATTTCAACTTCAAAAGCTATGTCCCTGTTAAACAAAGCCCTGACTCAAAAATTCTTTTTGGCACAGCTGAAGACAGACTTATAAATATTTTTGGCAGAATGGAATATGCCACCAGCTCTGTACTATCATGGCTTAATAAAGACTACAAAAGGTGAAACAAAGAAAACCATCCAAAATGAAGGCTGCACACATCTCTGAAGAAACAATAGCGCATTACTTCTGCTAAGACCCTGCGTCGACATCCAGAGAACCGCTGCCCTGTCCTAATTAAAGTGTGTTTCACTGAACTCTCCTTGATTGCTCATTATTCAGGACAGTCTGGACTCATTGCAAACAAAGTCAACCAGGCACTGAAACACACCTCCAAAGACATCTAAATTGATAGAACATCAGGCTTTGCAAAACAGAAGAGGACCAATAAGAATCATTTGCCAGCACATGCACTCTGGAATCCAGGTAAAAACAATTTTCCTTCCTGAAGAGGGCTGCTGTTTTCCAATCCAGTATGCTCCAGAACATATTTTACTACAGAATGCTGGAGTATGCATGATATTAACAAAAGCAAGATCAAATTAAACAGATGACATGACAAACACACTTCATTTCATGCATGGCTGTGTTTTTCTTGTGAAATAAAGAGCCAAAGTAATTACCATGAACTGAAACTTCTTCCCTGATTTCCTTTTGCAGCCAGCAGTAGTAGGTGACTGCCGTGCTCTGTAACAAAGACAAACGTCTTCTCTTCTTCGCCTTCTTAACGTTACCAGCTAAGCATCTCCACCGTTGGAAGAACACATAGAGTATCTCTGTATCTATGTCTCCAATGCAGCATAAAGAGTACTGTGAAACCTATCAAACCAGTGAGCAGCAGTGCTAGCAGCCAATGAGGAGAGGCTCATGCAGAATCCAGCACATGCTCACTGAGGCACAGGCTGTCACCAGCATTTAGCAGGCTGCTAATCTAATTATAGCTAGTTTGCTAGCACAGAGCTATTGGGGCAAAGCACATGAGCAAATTAAATTTTAATAAATTAAACCCCACAGACAAAATCATCTCGATTTCCTGTCTTTTCTTAGGATTAATGTGTCATCTTATAAACTATAACTGATTTTTTAAAGTGCATTCTTGTTTTTCTCCCAACCCAGGAAAAATAAAGAATGGTTAAATTGATGTACAGGGCTACTGGATTACTTAAACTTAACAGGTTCCCACACTGAAAAGTAAATAACAAAATCGATATCACTAAGATATTCGTGGTTGTGCTATAAAAGCTGTGTCTAATTTTATTTGCACTGATTAGTAACTTGCCATGTATTTGTCCTAAAGTGCTAATTAACCTCTCAATAGTTTGGAACACCATGCAGTTTCCCATCCATACTGGAAACGTGTTATTTAAGATGTCAAAAATTATAATCTTGATTATAGTGAAGAACAATAATTCAGAGCCATAAAAGATGAAAAAACAATATCAGAAGTCACTGTTAAAGCAAAATTTAAAGAAATCTGCCCACTGAACAATTTAATGGTAAATTACTTTAACTTTGTCCCAGGGAGTCAAAAACCTATAGAGGCAGTTTGATGAACAGGTGAAAAGTATTCTAACAGCTGGACTGTAGAGTGTAAATTCTGGATTTACCTGTGTGACTCTGGGCAAGTGACTGCACTACTCTGTGTCCCTAAGGCAAAAATGGAAGGCGCCGTGCAGAACTGTTGTCAGTGAGCTATAGGCAGTTAACCAGGGTTTTGCTCAGAGAGAGTTTTCAACTAAGTGATATTAATGACTATTATTTTTGCTTCACCATATTTTCTACATGCTTCTTTAATATCACAACACTCAAAAAAAAGAGTATCTAACAATTCTCCAGTGCACAGTACTGTTTTCAGGAACACATTTAGAAGTAATTCATAGTGAAAATATAACGGCAGAGCTGATTAATCACAAGAACCATTATTAACATTCACTATAGTAACAAAATTATTTTACCTACTTTCTTTTGGATATGTAATATTTTTCACTTGATTCTGCATGAATTGATTTAGTTAGGACATTATTTAATTGTGTTTTATTAATAACCTGAAATGTGGGATAAGTGATAGACATCGGAAAAGTATTTTCTATGAAATATAAAACAGGGAATGGTAAGTATGATTAAATTTTAGGTAGTCAGTATATATGACAAGGGGAGAGAAGCCAGTTAGTAACATACAACTTTTGTCCCTGCAGCCCATTTATTTATTCATTTTTTCTCCTTAAAGTCATTTATTTCTTCTCAAAATTCTACAAAATAAACAATCCTGGGATATTAAACAAACCTGTAATTCTGTTAAGTTTCTTTTTCATAATTCTCAGAAATTGCCAGGTTCTACCATTCAAGTTCCAATCTAATGACAATAAGCAAACTTCTCATTTCAGTAGTTTTGTTTTGTCTTTTCACTTGAAAAACCTTTACAAAATGCTAATATACTCAACAGCCATGATAATTTGTTCTAAAAAACCAAATATTCCCAGAAATTTATTAGTAGTCACAGGAAAAAAAAAATATCGGCTAAGGGCAGTTTTCATTGTTCAATCTTTGTGTACCAAAAGTTGTTTGGGAAATGGGCTACTCCTACGAGTGACATGGCCCATAAACTTCCAGGGGAAGCATGGGAACTCCTGGTCCATAAATTCAAGAGTGAGACTATAGAAATGTAGACACAGATGTAAACTCTGGGAGAGTAGGAGGGAAACAAGTGTGCTAAAGAAAATGATCATTACAAGATCTCCTTGGAGGTATCGTCCATGTGAATTATCAAAGTACAATCACCATTATCAGGAGCAAAACTCCCCAGAAGAATTGGCTTCAGTAATTTGGCCTAAGGCACAGCTCCCTGGAGGCTGCCAGGATACAGACTAGTAATACTTTCAGGCATTAATCTAGGGAACATGGAAGCATTCTGCCTTCTTCTTCATTTAACAGACTGCTAGCTCAAAAAAAGGCACTTTAAAAAAGCTGTTTGATTAATTCAGTCTCATTCCTGTTTTGTATAAGACATTAAACAGACACTTTGTATGAAAAGGAAGCAACTGCCCTTTCTTAGGTCTTATCTTTCAACATGTTGAGAACCAGTATTTGTTCAGAAAGTGTGTTAGAGTTATTTGGCAATCGTATTGGCACTCTGCTAGGTGAGTCAATAGAGATTTTTGAACTCTGGAGTAAGCACATTTTGCCTTTGCATTTAGGTTAACGTATCCTTGATGCTGAAAAAAAATCATTCATTTGATGAATAGTTTTTGGCTCCTACTAAGTGCTGGGCATTGGAAATCCTGCAAGGAGTGCAAGAGTGGTCTACTTTCTCATGGGGCTTCGATTCCAATGAAAGACATAGACACTTAGTGATTCACTAACAAATGAGTCATTAGGATGGGGGTAAACTGCTGTGAAACACAGGATGCAGTGAATGCACATGAGCGGGTTGAAGAGTTTGGTCTGTGGCTGAAGAAGACTTGTGGCTGGAGTGTGGGAGAGAACCAGCTATGCTGTGAAGGTCTGTAGCTTGGAGAGAAAGAGGACACAGAAAAAGGACAGACACAAATAGTATGCACAAGAAGGGGAAGGGTATAGTCCAAGTCCCCTGGAAACCTGACTACTTATTCACTCCTTTCAACTCTGCTTCTGGGAACAGATTTCCTTTACCTTCTCCATCAAAACCCTCATGCCCTGCCCTGCACAAAGGACACATGTACATTTCACATTTGCTACCTTGGGCAAGGACGGCCACTGACACCTTTTACCTTACTGAATGAATTTCCTCGACATCTCTCTTGATACTCTAACTTTGGAGAATGAGGAGAGTCAAGTCCGTGTAGAGAATATACATGAAGATAGAGTAGTTAGAGTTTTCTGCCATGGGAAAAGACAAAAAATGATTACGTTTTAAGGCCTGTAACTCCGAGATAACTTTAGACTGATCACGATTTTCTGATCAGAAACTACTATGTTTCAGTTTTTTTCTCAAATTCAATCTTGCTGAAAGGAACCTAGCAGAGCTATGTCTGAGGAATAAGACCTGGATGAAAAAGGCCTGGTCACGAGCTGAGCCACCATGACTAAGGACGATCCTAGTCTAGGGGAAGCCTCAGCCCACCAGGGAGCTCTAGAAAGCTTCCTACCCCCACTTCAAAGAAAAGTCAAGTGTGTCAAAGTACCTTTAGTTCTCCACATTGTTCTCAAACATAGCCATTGTGCTCAGCATGGCCCCCCAAGCTCACCCCCTCATCCTCATCCTTTCCCATTCCCCTCCTGGATGCCTCAGATAAAATGTCAGTTTTCAAAGGTTGGTTTTAAAGTGTGTCTTTATCTGACCCTTTATTTGGTTTCTCTATATTCCATACAGATATGACACCATCCGGTATTTCTCTTTCTCCTGGCTTAGTTTGCTTGTAATCTTTTCCATTTCCATCCATGTTGCTGCAAATACCATGAGTTTATCTTTTTTGATAACTGAGGAGTTGGTGGTGGGAGAACTACGTGACCATACATGAGGGAAAGAATCCTATACTGTGAGAATACTAACAAGATATAAAACAATGGCACTTCCTTAAAAAATAATAATAATAAAAAGAATTCCTACATGTGGCATATCATGAAACAAAATAAAAGAACATACCAAACAAAACCAAAATCAAAACGAACCCTTGAAATCTGATTGCAAAGCTGAGGTTAGCAGAGGGGGAGGATAAGGTGTGAGGAGTCAAAGTAGGGGGAACCAAAAAGATATAATGGAGAATTATGGGTGCTTTGGTGGTGAGTGTGGTATGGTAACATCTATTTGAAGAGATGTGAACCTTTATCTCTAGATTGTAAATATACATACTGTGTGACTTGAAGAACTTAAGAAACAGACGTTTACGAGAGTCTTTATCTGACCCTTTGTGTGGTTTCTCTTGCCCTTGAAAGCTGACTATAGAAATGAAGATTCCAGAAGTGGAAGGAGAGAGGTGAGCACAAAGTGGGCTGGAACCACAATGGACTATGGGGTAGACTACAGTGATTTGGTGGGAGTGTGCCTGGGTAACTACACCTGAAAGGGATAGGGATCCTATAAAAAACCAACAATGGAAGTTTAAGACAAAGAAGACGGGGTTATTTGAGAGCCTAAAGTGCTGAGGTGATACCACTTCATTAATTCAAGCCTCTACTTTGTGATCATGGGTTGGTCTATGGCCCTCCACTGAGAGCAGTTAAGGGAAGCAGTAAGCACTTGGAAGTCTGCTGGAAGGGAAGGAAAGAGCCACCAGCCCAGAACCAGGTTGAAATTCTGTCTTGGGTACACTGGGCAGACATTTCTTCAATGGTGTGATTCTGTTCTTACTGTGTGTAGTATATTCATCATTCATGATTAAAGACAAAGCTAAAACTACCGATTCCTGGAGACACACAGCAAGAGAGAATATTGGAAGGCAGAGAAAGCCCTACCTAGTAACGGCTTTGGATCTTTACAGAGTGAGAAAACAGAAGAGCAGAGGTCAAATTTTTGTCCTATGTTGTTTGCTAATGTCCTCACTAAATGGACATAAAGGCATATTTTTCTTGAGGAATTAGAAAAAAAATACTCTGATATCTTCATCCCAGATTTTCTACATAGAGTGGTACAATTTTGATATGTCATTCAGTGTGGTATATAAAGGTTTCTCACTACAAAGGAAAAAATATGTTAAATGAACAATTTTATGTATTTGAATATTAATACCTTTTTATGTGCAGGACATGGAAATAATGAAGATAAGTAAAACAGTCTTGCCCCCTAAGTTGCTAAGAAGGAGGCTCAGAATTAGGTCTTCATTCTCTGGTATCAGACTGTGGGTCCTCTGGTTCCAACTCTCACAGGCATTATGAATGTGAAGGTGGACAAGTTGTTTAACCTCATCCATGCCCAGTGTCCTTGTAGCACAAGAAAACAGTATCAGCAGAACTTCCCTCCTAAGGTCATGGTTACATATGAACTTACATGTAAAGAACACCTCCAGTCTTAAGACAATATCTGATGGTAAAGGGGTCATGGTTTCTCTTATGTGTGGGCCTGGGACTCAAGAGGACCTTAAATGGAGTTCTCTGTCATCAAGATTCTTCTTCCCTCTCCTCATAATGACACATAGCATTTATTTAGCTCCTATTGTTTTTTTAAATATTGTGTTAGAATCAGGACACTGACCTGCGAGGGCAGGGGAGGAAACAAAGTAAACAATGCCAATGATTAAGCCTCAACAAAGTTTGTAAATCAACAAGGAAATTTTGCATACATGTTTTGCTTTGAGACTCCCCTAAATGCTCTCAGGAAGGTATTGCTAGTATTAGCAATTTAGAGATAAGGAACCTGCTCAAAATCAGTACACTACTTACTCAGGGACTCTAGACTTAGCTTATTGCTATTTCACTCTTCTCACTAATACTATATTTGTTCCCATATGCACACCAAAGAAGGAATTACTACATGAGCAGACAAATTAGATATCAGTAAATAATCATTTATAACAATATAATCAGATTATAATCAAATTTAATATAATAAAAATTAATCATTATCTTCCTATAAGAGCTGTGAATTAGTTACAGAGGTCATCCTGAGCATCCTAGAAATCCCTCTGCTCTAAAATCATACCATGTCTCTGGGACATTGACAGGCATCTTCTAGGATACCAGTGTTTAGCTCATCTATAATCTCTATTAGCAAAAAGGACCTGTGATTAAACTCTTCATTGACTATGGGAAAATTCTTGCAAAACCTTAAATTACAATATATGAACTAATGCCCTAAATTGTAGTCTTGTCTCCTAAAGTAAATAAGTTAACATGTCAGTTAAATAATTTCCTATGATTTTAAATAATTACGTACAGCACCAATACCAATTCTTGAATGTACTGCTATACTTACTGTCCAGAATCAAGGCATATAATCATGCATGAGTAGTGCATAGTGCTATTTTAAGGAAAAGCTCCGTGGAAGAACCTCAAGTATGCATGGCATGAATGTTCATAAATGTTTTAACATTAGTAACTGTGAAAGATTAAACTTGCAAATCAAACAAATACATAGCTGCAGAACATAATGGATTATGAAATTCATCTGGGATGAAACTTTTTAATTCAGTAGAGGACAAAGAATAGATATTTTGAAAGTGTTACATCAAAACTATGGAGGTTATGTCTTCAATGATACTTCTTGGGAGAAATTCTTTTGCTAGAATAATACCATTATATGCTTCTCAACTTCTACTGTTATACTTTATACCAGTCTCATTATTTTTCCTCTAGCAATCTTGGGTAAATTAGAGAAATGCTTGAATTGTCTCATCTGTGTCATTAAGAGGAAGATGTGTAGATTAAACAAGTAAATATCTGCAAAGCACTAGAGAATGCTCAGCATTTTGTAAATATCATATAAGTTTTCTCTAATGGCAAAATAAAGACTAACCAGACAAATGATACCAGTTTTATTAGACAAACTGACCCTCTCCCAGAATAAGAACTATAAAACACGGATACATAAATGATGCCTTAAACACAGCCCAGATGGGAAATGTTATCCTATTAAGAATTTGTGAATAACATGTTGAAATTCTGAAACTTAAATAACTGTGACTTTTTACCTGAAACAATTTTCAAAAACTTCTTGAAATGTTATAAATGTATATTCTTTTATTTCTGGCCACTCACTTTGGGAAATTTTTCCTCAGAAAATGGGGATATGATCCAAAAAATGAGTATTATGTCTCAAAACAAAGTAGAGAAATATTTATCACAGTATTCTTTAAATTGCAAAACTTAACATTCAACCACCAGTTGATTAAATAAATGATGATGTAATTTCAATTAAAATTATTGAATCTTTTATAGTCATTCAATAGGAGAATATTTATTAGATATTTAATTATTTTTATATTTACTATTAAATATGAAAATAATTAAATATTTACTTAAATATTAAATAGATGTGGTTAAATATTAAGTGAGCCATCAATTTACACAATAATTGGTTCCATTTTTATTAAAATTATCTCTGTGTGTGAAAACATATATAGAAAAAGTTTAAGGGCAAATGCCACAAAGTAAATAACCTTTATTTCTGCATGGCAGACTTCTCTCAATTATTTAATTTTTCTATTGTGCTTTTATGGATACTGAACATAACTTATTAAAAGTTTGTATTTGCTCTTCTCATCCAAAGTAGCAACCAGAGGGTGTCAAGTTTTTAATGAGTAGTTCTTTAAAGTCTCAGGTCAGACATAGAGAATCTTGTCTTAAGTCCTAGTCCTGGTCCTGGTCCACAGTCAGTGAAAATGGAGCAACCTGTCATGGCTAAGGGCTAACAGGATTTTGACATGCTAAACTTTTCCTATCAATAAGACAAATCATTAAGATGGAAACCAAAAGTTCAGCCCCATTTGTCCATCAAGTCGCTGATTATTACTGGACATTAAGACAAGTCTCTGTTGGCACTGGTCCAACTCCTTAATGCTAAGGGTGGCTCAGATAGTTCTTTCCTTATTTATTTGTATAATTCTCCTTTTATCTATAGGCATTCTTAGACACTGGAAGATAAGGCCAGGTTCAATTGCCTGGAAAGTAGCCAGTGAGCTTAAGTGATGGGAAGAATGGGAAGTAATTTCTTTGGATATAAAGTTAAAAACATGAGCATGATTCAGGATTGATTGGAACCTTGGCAAGATTCTGAAGCTTTATGGATTCTTGCTACTATAACGAGAATCAAATTTAAATTAAGGTAAGGCAAAGCAAACATTTTTCAGAACGTCTGCCTCTATGGAATACGTTTTTATTCTATAGTTGAAAAAAATCTTGTGAATCATAGCTTAGTATCATTAATAGATAATAGTTTGCTGGTTTTGTCAAGAAGATATTTCCATTTATACATGTACATTAAAGGTAATTTTATTGTATCTAAGTACCAATTTTTTAAAGTTTGACAATAGAAATTAATGTGCAAAAGGGATTTAACAGAAATTTGCCTAGAAGCAAACTGAACTATATTCTATCTATTAAATGTGTAATTACCTGTAAAGTCGAGACTTTTTTCCTACAGAAAATAATCACCCTACTCCATTTTTTTTAATGTTAAGCTTTTCGTAAATGATGACTTCAGTTTTATGTTATGTAGATTCCCTATATTTTTCCAGCTTCACATTTTATATGTAGTGATCTTTTTCTATGTGTTCTTTGACAACAAAGAAAAATTTTTTCAATATTTATTCTTAATAAGTGCAGTGACAATAATGAGACCCTTTTAATTTAGCAAGAGTTATTCTCCTGAACATTTACCCCTCAGTTATTTTAGCAGAAAAGAAAATTGTGTTTTTCATGAATGAGTAAGAAAGAGAAAGAATCCTTTGAAAATGTGAATCTAATAGTTTCTAACAGAAGAAGATCCATGTCACTTATTTAAGGTTCTTTCTTGTGTTAACAGTTTATGCTTTTTGGAAACAATAAGGAAAAATTTGTCCCTCCAATGTTAGTGGAACAGTTTGTAAATATCTGAAAGTCATTTTTAAGATGAGCTTCCCTCTATGTAGGACACCTTTTGGAAGCACAGTATAAGGGTATCAGGAGTATAAGCACAAAGTAAGATTCACTGTGTATTACTTTTATCATTTGTATGTTATTAGCTCTGAAACTGAAAGAGATCTGAAGGACACTAATTCATCCTAAGAAACTTTCTTAGGTTTCTCTTTTACATTATTTCGAAGTCAGATTACAAACTAATTTAAATTTTAAGTATTCCATTACATTCCTCTTGAATGACTGCTCATGATCTTTGCCAAGTTCATGCTCCCATTCAGGAAGAAGCTATTTTAATTCCACTGCAAACAGATCTTCTAAAGAAGAGAAGAGTTTCAATTGCTCTGACTGGAATAGCCCATGATGTATGTTTTTGACAATAAAGTCTGAGTCGAGTCTACACAAGTGGTTTGTGTACTCTCTCTATATAAATTATATAGGAGGCTTTTAAATTAATGTCGTAAAAATGTTCTATAATAGGAATAAGTGGCATAAAGTACCTAGGAGATTAGTGGAAAAGCACTACCAGAGTCCAGAGGGCAACAAAAGAAGCTCCCACCTGATATCTTGCTGATAATTTGCACCATTTATGAACAAAAGTAGCTACTACAATTTTAATCATCTTCCCCCAAAGGGTAAGCATTATCTTTGCATTTGTTTTTTATGGTTTAAGAATAAAAATAGTACCAAAATTGAGAAAGACGGTACCTGGTTTTCTGTTATAATGAGGAGGGGAAAAGGTGGTGTCTTATTTTATTTTGTCTACAATAGGGCAGTTCATCTACACCAAAAGGACCCTGATTATCTGAGCAAAACAACCCTCCTTTGGTGGTCCCAGTGATGAGAAACAATACTCTTTAGATAGTCCCAGGTGAGAAAACCAGGGCCTGCATAGATGAGCAAGGGTCTCCAACACCAAGTCCCAGTGTGAGACAGGCTAATGGAGAAAGCACTGAGAAGGAATATCTGTCCAAATAGTAGTTACTACTTTTCTAAAAATGTCTTCATCTTTGCTAATGAAACAGACACAGAATTTCTTCTATGTCTAATTTTTATTTTCTAAATAAAACTTCATTGGCAACCAAGTAGAAAACAAAACTAAAGCATTGTTATCTGAAACAATGGTTGGACTCAGTTGTGTGAAATTAATTGTTATTCAATTGATATGTCTTCCTATTTGACTTCATTGTTTTGGGTCACTCTGTAGTTTATTCTCACTGATGCCTTCATACACACTTCAGCATCATTTTCTGACCAAAATAACAGAGAAATGGAATGTACTATACTAAGTTTTCATTTCTGAACTAGTGTCATATAATTACATAGCATATTACACTTGTAAAACTATATGTCAGAATCCTGTGATTGTGATATTTCACATATTGTGGAAATACAAACCCCAGTGAGGAACTGAAATGGTGTCTTATATGTGTTCCCACTAATAAGAACTTATCCTCTTCCCAGAGAAGGACAACAGCAAGCTTCTCCACAAAGACACTGTAATCCCAGCATTGTGGTGCTAAGAATAAACAGATCAATGAAGGAGAAGAGAGTTTAGAAATAGCCCCACAAATACACAACTGGTTTTTGATAAAGAGTTCAAATAATTCAATAGAGAATGAAAAGTATTTTTAACAAAAGACAATGGAATAACTGGACATCCATTTTTAAAAAATGGTGAATCTTGACCACTACCTTATACCAAAAATACCAGTCTGAGATAGACCATAGGTAATAAGGTTAAAAACTAAATCTATGAATTTTCTAGAAAAAAATGGGAGAATATATTTATAACCCTGTAACTTTTAAAAATTTCCTAGCATAACAAAAAAAAAAAATCTAACTATAAAAGAAAAAAATCTGACAATTTAACCTTCAAAAATATTATAAATTTCTGCTCATTAAATGACAGTTAGGAAAATTAAAATAGGGCTTTCTTGGTGGTGCAGCAGATTGAACGCTGCACTGTGAAGCATCGGCTGCACCGGCTGCACCGCAGCATGAGTTCTATACCCAGCCAGGGAGGGAACCCCTATAGTGCAGCAGACCTCTGCTTGCTGGCTGCTCCCGTCAGCATTGTGTTTCAGTGGATCCGTCTGTTCTGCTTCCTGCTCTGTCCCTGGTGAATCCTCTTACCTCGCATGACTTTAGCTTGTACCCTGGCTCTTGTATGCATAAATAAATCAATCTTAAAAAAAAAAACACTAAATGGAAATATTAAAAGACATATCCAATACAAATTTTTGAAGTGGGGCTTTTAGCCAGAAAATATAAGCAACAACAAAAAGACAAATAATACAGCTTTATAAAAAAGGGCAAACAACCTGACAGAAACTTCACAAAAGATATATCTGCAGGTACAAGAGAAGGTATTCAACATCATTAGTCATCAGGACATACAAATTAAAGACACCGTTAAGATACTATTTCAGAGCCACTCAAATCACTAAAAATAAAAAGACAATACCAAAATTTGGCAAGGATGTGGAACAACTGGAAATCTCACTGCTAATGGGAAAATTCAATAGTTTCTTATAAAGGTCATAAAACTTTTAACCCACAACCAAGCAATTCTACACAGGGGTCTTATCAAAGTTAAAGATACATGTTCATTTTCAAGAATGTTCATAGGAATGTTACTCAAAATGTTCACCTGGAATGGAAACAAACCAAACATCCATTAATAAAAGAAGAGATTTTAAAAATTGTGGCACAGGATGGAACATGACTCAGCAAGATAAGGAATGAGATGAAGATATAACAACAACAGTGATTCTATATCAAGTTTATCTAAATAAAAGGAAAAGGCAGAAAGGGTATTTAATGAATGATCTTACTCTTAAATTAAAAAACATATTTAGATGATAGAAAACAAAACAATAATTTCTTCTGGTGGTGGGAAAAGGGAGAAGTGACTAGAAAGGAATTTTCTGGGGTAATGGAAATGGTCTATGTCTTCAGTAGGGTGGTTTCATGAGTGTATATACTTGTTAGAACTTATCAAAATAACAATTAAGATCTGTAGATTTTACCTCAAAAAACCACATTATATAAAAACAATTGATATTATCAATATAGTCTTACTACAAAGTTTCAAAAGAAATTTTATTACTGATTTGACATCCTCATACATTATTTTTATTTTAAACCCTTCTGAACCTTTCAAGCTCTTCTAAGTATATGTTATGTATATATTTAAAAAATGCTTCAGTTACACGTGAATTTATGTTTATTTGTTTGAATGTCATGTACTGATATTGACATTTCTTTATTAGGATCTGAGAATATATTTTTATATTCTTAGATCCTCAAAAGTTTTTTTTAAAACAGTTAACTATTAACACCCATTGAAACCCATATTAACTATTAACACCTATTTAGGACACCTTTCTTTTAAGTTATTTTTCTATGTAGCCTTTACCTGACAAATTATGACACATCTCAAAACATGAATCAGTTTTCTAGAGAAAATCATACATATTTTAAATGAATAATATATTTACAACTGCCTTTTTTCCTGACTGACACTAATATTCTTAAAACCAAACTCAAAGCCAAGCATCTTGTGGACAAAGGAAGTTGTAAGAGTTTTGGGTTTGACTGTCTTCTCTGTTCTTCATTAATTATATGAATTTAGGTTGAATTACTTAATTTCTTGAAGATACAGTTTCTTGTTAAATTAAAATAGCTGGATCAATTGTTATTTCATAGCTTTGAAAGGGGAAGTGCTGTGGGACCTGGAAGCTAACAGGGAGGATGCATTTCACAGAGAATCTGAGAAACAATAATAAAGACAATTCTAAAGCTTATCAGTGATAAAACACACAGCTCCACCAGGCAGACAGTTCCCAGGGACACTATATGTAACAATTCAAAGCAATATCGCCTACTGCCCAGCTCAGAAGGTGTGAAGGGTGGGTACAGGGGTTAACACTACCCGGAGATCAGTCTGCCATGAGTGCCAGCCCAGGAACAGCCGTGGCAGACAATACTTTCTATGCATCTGGCCTCATGCTAAAACACTAATCATTTAATCCTTACACTGATTCAATGAAGCAAATACTGTTGTCACCACTGATCAGTGGAGGAAACTGAGTGGGAGTTCAGTTACCTTCTCGAAGCTACCAACCCGAACGGGTGGAATCCTGTGCCTGTGGGCAGTCCCAGCCTTCATTATTTTTTTTTTTTATTATTGCTCTAATAAGTTTATTTTTTTCCTCCTTTTTAATTTTTTAAATCATTCTTGTTTATTTATTTTTTTTTTTTCACAAAATAGAATTTCTCCCTTCAGGTATGGTCATCGTAGTTTTCCTACCATCAAAGCACCCGCAATCCTTCACCATAGGCCATTGTGCTCCCCTCCCTGCCTGTTTCCTACTCTGTCTCCCCACCCCCCTCCCTTTTCCCTCCTGAATATCTCAGGCTTATAATTCATAGGAAAATAAGCTAAAGATTAATTTTTCAATGTAAAGGAAGTGAAAAAGAGCAGCCTTGCCAAAACAGTTTGCTTGGCAGCTTTTATATGCTATTTTGTGTGTGCTTGTGTGTATATATTCATGTGTATACACCAGTGTTTGTACACAGAAGTGTTTTGTGTGTTTGTTGTGTACATGTGCTTGTGTATGTGTGTGTTTTTGTATATCTCTGTGTGTTTGTGTACATTTGCTTGTGTGTATATATATGTGTGTGTGTTTATATGTGTGTTTACATTTCTGCGTGCCCCCAGCTCTTTTCATGCTCTACAAGCAAGTCCTCATTTCTTCATCCGTGCTAGTATACTTTGCACCAGCCACGCTCATCTGCCAGCCTTGGGGCTGTGCAGCCAGGAGGGGACCCAGTGCTTTTGCCAAGAAGAGCAGTAGACTACTGCAGGGGCCAGCAGAGGGGAGCAGAGCCCTGCAGGCATCCTGGGACCAGCTGAATGTGTTTTCACCACAGTGAACTCACCCTTCACCATGCTATAGAAGGGACTATAAATCAAGTGGTAATTAGATTTTGCAGCATTTAACACACCGCCTCTGTTGCCCTCATTCACCAGCTCTGGATGGGAAAAAAGCAGATCATTCCCACTGAAAAGGTTGTCTTATTTACTTGGACCTTGTGTTCTGCTTTAGCTTGGAGAACACATGCCAGTCAAGGACAGAACATTCTCTCAGGGCAGTATGCATGACCTTGCAATTACACCAGAGGTGGGGGAGGGAAAGAGCTCTGGGAGAGAGGGAGCTCATCCTTATCATGCTGGAACACACATTAGTAGCCAAAGCCTATGGAAAACTGAACAGCAGTTCAAATGCAATACATATTAGTACAAAATTTTAATTAACCTATCAGAAAAAAAAATTGAATTTTCCTTTGGTAATTTAGATGATGAAAATACAGTTCTCATACATATTTGGTTTTCATCTGTAATTCCTCTGGCTCACAGCTCTGGAAATCCCAAGGATTTCCCAAATGTTGAAGTGATTAAGGTATCTCTTTTTATGTTAAAGGGGTGACTTTTGGGGAAAGAACTAAGGATGGGGTTTGGTTGCCAGGAGAACCAACCAAGTGAGTAGAAGGTTGGAACTTCTAATTCCACCCTCAGCCGTCTAGGGAAGGGAGAGGGTCTGGAACCTGAATCAAATATCAAAGGCCAATGAGTTAAACAGCAGTGCCTATGTGATGCAGTTCTATAAAAGCAATAAAGGAGAGGCTTTGGAGAGTTTCCCAGCAGTTGGACACAAAGATTTACAGGAGACTGTCTCTCCTGGAGAGGGCATGGGCGCTTCCTTTTCTCCATACTTTGCCATATGTTTCTCTTCCATCTGGTTCTTCCTCAATGTATCTTTTGTAATAAATTGGCAATCCAGTAGTAAATGGGTTTCCTGAATTCTGTGTTTGATTTTAGAAAATTAATCAAACTAGAAAACCTAGTGTCCTGGTAATCTCTGGTTTGTAGCTAACCAGGAGTGCAGATAATAATCTGGACTTGAGATAGGGACCTGAAGTCTGGGGAAGGAGGCTGGAAAACACTCTGTAGCTAGTGGGAGGAAGTAGGTGTAACCTCCTGGGGCTTGTAGACAGCACCTGAAGTAGAGGGCAGTCTTGGAAAACTGAGTCTTTATGCCTGCTGGAATCTGAGGGTATCTCAGGTAGAGAGTATCAGAACTGAGTTTAATTGCCTCCACATATACAAATGTTGTAATTGGGTCTGGGAACCCAAAAGAAGTGTACTTTTTTATTTTACATTTCCCACACATGATACTTCCTAATTTCAATACATTTTGATAACCTACAGAAATTAAAACGGTACTAGAAAGTTGCACAATTCTGACACTTTGTATATTTTAAACCACTGACTATATTCTGGATGGATTTGTCCTAATGCTTTTAAAAAAGCTAGAAATATCAATTATTCCAAAATTATTTTATGGCTGAAAATTTTTACTTTTAAAAGTAAAAGCTCTCTGATCCCTGTTCAGTGCCAGTGGTGCAGTCAGCAAGGTCCCTGGGGCTGGCTGGTGTCCTCATGACAGAGGCAAACTACCTGAAACCCAACCTCTCCAAGTTTGCCTTTGTAACAAGAGTATGAGTAACTCTGTTTTTTTTTTTTTTTTATTTTGGATGAAAGATTGGCCACACAGTAAATATTCTAGGCTTCAGACAGAGGTAGCACAGTCTCTGTCATAACTTCTCAATTCTGCCTCTCAAGTATGAAACCAGTCACAGTCAAAACATAAAGATGGTGGCTTTGTTCCAATAAAACTTTATTTACAAGAACTCACAGTGAATGGCCCCCGGATATCATGTGTCCATCACTGACCTAGACTAGACTGAAACAATGTGGAATCTGGCCTCTAATATGTACTGGAAACCGATACTTCAAAGCAACAAAGAAATATAAATAGGCAACACCTGAATGTGGTAAATGTTTCTCAAGCTTCTGGAAGCTGCTGATTTTTATCACGAAATATAAGATTTGAAGGTGTTTATCCTCTCTTGCACACAGCACATTCACATGTGTTCATAATGCCGAACACAACTGGAAATAGAGCGTGTCCTATCTGTGTCTCAAAATGGCTGCAGAAAATGTTCTGCTTACCAGAGAAGGCTTCATTTGACAGGGACTGGGATCATACCAGGTGTGAGGCACCTTAGGAAGAAAAAGTCACCACTGTTCTTTAAAAGCACAATTGATTCTCTCCACTTCAAAGGGGCACTGAAAATGCCAAGCTTTGAAAAACACTAATGGAGTAGTATACTTTTCAAATGACATGAAAGAATTGGTGTCCACAGGTTTTAGGAAAATTAACTAAAATGTAATTATTACTTCAGAGATGGTAACTATTTAAATGCCAAAAGGGAACATACCCCCAAAAGGAAAAAAAAAAAAAGGGAAAAGAGGCTCTAAAAAGGTGAGAGAAGAGTGAAACTATTACATAAAGCTGACTAACACCAGTTGGTCCCCGCGGGCAGCGTCTCTGCTGTGAGGTGAGCAGATGCTTGCGGGGTAAGGTGGACGGTGATGCTGCAGTTCCAACACTATGAATCAGGGTGCTCTCTGATCCCTGTTCAGTGCCAGTGGTACAGTCAGCAGGGTCCCTGGGGGCGGCTGGTGTCCCCATGACAGAGGCAAACTACCTGAAACCCAACCTCTCCAAGTTTGCCTTTGTAACAAGAGTATGAGTAACTCTGTTTCAGTTTCCTAAAATCTTCTATCACCATTTGTATTATTTTTTTTAAAGTGCTACTTTGAAACTGCAGCAATTGAATACTAGATTAAATGCCCCATATGATAATATGATGTGGAAAATTAGAGAAAGAAAAGAAGGACTGAAAATGTTTTCAATAATTGTCAAATTTTCAGATATATGAGTAAATATGTAACTGGGATGAAAAGGAAATATATGGACTAAAGGGCCTACTTATATAAAACCCATAGG
The DNA here is from genome assembly GCA_019455555.1 of Galemys pyrenaicus. Classification (NCBI taxonomy): domain Eukaryota; kingdom Metazoa; phylum Chordata; class Mammalia; order Eulipotyphla; family Talpidae; genus Galemys; species Galemys pyrenaicus. Next base: position 518,917 of record JAGFMF010011756.1, on the reverse strand, counting down.
TGGAAACCTTTTGTTTTGGAGGCACATGGTTTTCCCTACCACTTTTCCCTTAGCAAGAATACACAGGTCTGGGGCTCTCGGTAAGTGTAGACTACCAAAGTGTCCTGAGACTTCTCTCAACTCTCTGCTCTTTGCAGTCTCAATCTATCTCACACTTTCCATGGCTCAGGCCCAGCACTGCTTAAGTGGGTCTTCAGCTCAAAGACTCACAAGGCTGTCAAGGTGTCATCCAGGTGGCCTTCCTTTCAGAAGCTCAGGGTTTTCTTTGAAGCACATGTAGCTGTTGGCAGAATTCAGTTCACTGAGACTGAGGACAGAGGTACTGCTGCCTATTGCTGTGAACAGGGTCCTTCTCATGCCCTAGAAGCTGCTTATGGTTCCTTGCTTGTGTCCTCCCCCACTCACTTCCTGAAAGCCAGCAACAGAACCTACTCCATCTGCTGAGACAGTCTTATATAGCACAAACTGTTCACCACAGTGGAGAGATGCTATCACCTTCACCATCCTCAGTCAGGCCACCACTGTCCCCCCCAACACAGGGTCCCTTCCACACTCTCTAAATTGCTCCGCCACCTCACCTAGCAACACATACCTCTTCTATAGTCCTCCTGTTTTCCAAAAAAACAGTACTTTTGACCATTTTAAATACCAAATATTTCACACATCTATATCCTGTATCTTCTTCTCACTGATATATAAGCCCCATGTGAACAAAACATACTGTTTTTGCTTATTAGTAGATCCCTGGCCTGTAGTAAGGCAGTGCTTGGCTCAGAGGAGGTGGTTAATAAGTATTTATTTATTGAATGACCAAATGATTTACTGAAAGGTGTGATTTGAAAACATCAAGATATCAACAACTCCAATTCTACGCTGAACTGCAGGGTTCCATGTAGCTGCATTGTATCATTACTTTGCTTAGTCACAAAAGATGAAGTAAATGTTATCCTTTCCATGGTAACAAAGCTGTATAGGCTTCATTTATTTATAGTTTTATCAGCCAACTATGTGGTGAGAACTCCACATTGGATATTTGCAAGACCAGCATTTTATACTCATGTTTGGACTCACATGAAAACATATATGCTCAATGTCTGGTTCTCAGGCTCGTAAACAACTTCTACGTTTTATGTTTATTAAATTAAACTTTTTTCAAACAGTGGGAAGAATCAGAAATAAAATAAAATTCCCTTTGAATACTGACTCTAAGCAAACCACGAGTATATGACTAGGCCTGTGATTTAAACAGAGAGAAATGCTATTCAGAAGCAATGAACAGCCTACAACTGGAATAATAAAAGTTACAGATCCATTATCCACCTCATTTAAAGGAGTGTTGCTTTTTGCAAGAGGTAGGGGAATAGGCAAAGCCAAATGCTGTAAATGCAAAATATAACTCCATGTAAAACACACACTAGGTATCTGTTTCATCACATGTGCCTCTGGTTAGCAGTTGTGTTTTTTTTTTTTATGTGATTGTGTGTGTGTATACACAGACACTTAAAATAATACTCATAAACCCAGCTGCAATTGCAAGTTTTATAACAAATTGATTATTTCCCTGACATGCAGCCTGAAAACCACTCTCACAAGGTCTCTACTAAGAAGAACTAAATGTTGCTATGATCACAGATCACAAAAGCCGGATTTTTCCTTTTACCTTGTTTTAACTTTCCTTACCCTTGCTTATTTTACTAGCACTACAACTATTAATAAAATTCAAGGAACACAATAACTTTTCTAAATCCCCCATGCCTCTGATAGGATAAGCATTCACTTCTGAATTCTCACTCATTTCTTTTTCTAGCTTCTTTCCACTTATATATATCCAGGTTCCAGGTTAACTGGCCAAAAACTGTTATTCTGGCACGCCACTCCTCTCACCATGCTCTCCAAGGCCAGGCTTGTGAAGTCCTTAACCTGGGTTTATTTCATCTGTTTCAACCTGCACATTCAACTCCAGACCTCATTTGGCCACTACCTTCTCTAGATGTAGGGTGGAAGGGACAGACTAAAAGAACGCAGATCAATGAATGAAAATTATAAACATCATTCTCTAAGCCCTATTTACTACAAAAAGCATCTTTTTAGATAAAGGATAGAGTGTTCCTCCTTCCCTTAAAAATGCCGTAAGATAAAACAAGAAAAGAATCACTAAGATATGGCCTTCAGCCTCCCAGAGCAAGCATGGAGATCAATTTGGCAATTCCCAAGCATTTTAGCTGAACTTTCTGTGAAGACGGAATTCTAACATGATCCCTACGAATTCTTAACTTCCTAGGGTACATACTCTGCATAATCCCACGATGGCAAATAAAGTGGATTTTACTCTGGTGATTAGGTATTCTAAATAACATACTACCCATAAATAGGGAGATTATCCAGATAGTCTAGCTTAACCTCATGAATTTTTGAGAGCAGAGGGTTTTTTCTTGTTGGTCAGTAAGTCAAAGAGGTTATAAACCTAAGGGGGATTTGATGACAGATACCGCTAAAATATTGTGAGAGAGTTGTGAGAAAGCATGTGAGAAGACCATGGGCAAAGAATGTCAAGTGGCCTCTAGAAACTCTAGAGGAATGACCAGCAGTCCTTGGCAAATAGCCAAGAAACAGGGAGGCAGTATGCCTGCACACAGAATGTGCTCATAAGTTGATTCCCCACAGCCTCAACCAAGAAGCAGCCCAATCAATACCCTGAGTGGTGAACCCAACTAAGGCATGACACACTTGTGACCTCCAGAACTACAAGCTATAAAAAGGCTGTTGTTTGTGGAAATTTTCTAGGCAGCAAAAAGAAAGCTAATACATTTTCCTCTAAGTCTAACTGCTACCTGTTCACAGAAAAATAACATCCTAGAAGTACTTCAGCATTATTAACTGTCTCCTGGGCATGAAATTTGCACCTAACAATTGATAAAGAAAGAAAAAGTACAAGAAACCTCAAAGGAAATCTTTATCCTTTCTACAAAACCATGGGATCTGGAAACAAGTAAAACATACACATTTTTAAAAATAGTAACTGTTGTAAAGATCATCATATGTAAACAATATTCTAACATACATCATATATAAATAAATTTAACAAAAATGTTAAAATAAAAATCAATGCTTTCAGATTTCACTAATGTTAATAGCAGTAACAGCAACAACATTATCATATCTACTAGATATGTCAAGAAAAGTGTTCATCTTTTATTCATCAAAATAGTAATTGATTATCTACCATATATAGTGTGCTTTATAAGTGTTCATCGATTAATTCCAGGGCATGTTAAGGAAAACATGCCATCCACATATTATTAAAAAGTAAATATTAAAGGATGTTTGCCCACTGCTTTTTTAACAGTAAACCTACATGTTCTACATCTCATTTTGGTCTTATGAGCAATCCTGCTGTTATTTCAATTTATACACATTTATTTCATTTCTACTCTGTACCAGGTTCTCTGCTAGGTAAGAAAAACAGATAAATAAGTCAGCTCCTCCACCCCAATGACCCACAGTTTATTAAGAGAGAGAAATTAAGTATCAGCAGTCAAATACATTTTCAATAAGCACAATACTAATGATTCATGTAATGCATAAGATACAGTATAGCCTGGAAAGTGTATAATGTTTAGTATAATGATGGCAAGTGATCAATTAAGAAAGTGTGTATCTCTCCACATATCCATGCACCCATGCATCCATACATCCATCCATGACAGTATATCACGAGTTAAACTGAAACATGATCTTGTTAAGAGAAGTTCTGATATTTGAGTGCCTAAGTACAATAACCAACTACATATTTTTATGAAGAAAACCAACACGTCATGAATTGCTTCTATCCATTGTAGTCTGTTTAAATATGAAAGACAGTTGATAACCTGTCACAATTAAGTCTGTGCAACCATCCCTAATACAATAGTCTAAGTACCATTAAATTTTGCTCATCAATGGGGGGGGGGAGGGGAAACACTGTTTTGTTCATTAACTTCTAAAATTTCCCAAGTGGAAAGTTATATTAAAACCAAACTGACTACTGAGAAACAGAATAGAGTATATAAGCAGTAGGGACCTAAATCAAATACACTAAACTTTTCATTCCTGACCCCACAATGTAAAAGTATAGCAATTTTATGCTTGGGAAAATAGAGCAATTAAAATACACAATAATGAATGCTATAGTTTAAGAACACACACACACACACAATCTATTGTACCAATCCTGTTGGGAGGAAATAAAAATGTTAATCACTGGGCCTCCCTGGTGGCGCAGTGGGTTAAGCAACGCACTATGAAGCAAACCGCAGCCACTGCAGCACGAGTTCGATCCCTGCTGCCGGCCAGGCGGGGGACCCACATGGCGCAGCAGACCTCTCCTGCTGTGCCCGCTGCTCCCCTCAGCAGTGTACTTCCGTTGATCTGCCTGTTCTGGTCCCCGCTCTCTGTGGTGAATCCTCTCACCCCCCCACACCTCTGGCCTGTACCCCAGTGCTTGTATACATAAATAAATAAATCTTTAAAAAAAATGTTAATCACCATTACACTATAATGATTCTGTCATAAGTGAGAAATTTACCCATGATAAAGCTTGTCTTATTTGGCATTTATTTTTAAAGGGGTGAGCTGTGACTCTTCACACAAGCTGTTTTCATATTCTACCACTAAGAATTACTTCTAAAAGAAATTTCTTAAACTCAGATCAGATGTTTAACATCTGCTGTGTGCTAGACAAAGTTAGAGAAGCAAAACTGAGCATTTGGAAACAACAGGCATGTCACAAAATTACTGACTAAATGCAGAGACTTGGGCAACAGCTGAGCCAGACCCTGAAGTATTTACGTATCAGGTGTAAAGAGAAAGGTCATGAGCACATAAAAGATTAAAAGTAAAAATATTAATTAATAACAAAACACCACAGAGAACTAGACACATAAATTCAAATGATAAATTTTGTTGTTTTCTACCACAGTTAAAAATAAAACAATAACAAAACCCATTGATGAGTCAAAACTGTGAGATCTTTAAACAATAAATGCCATGAATTTAGTTTTTCTGATTATGGTCCACTTCAAAAGGGGAAGGGCCAACCTTTCAAACTACAGAAAGGAAGGAGACAAATGCAACTGGGATGAACACGTGCAGCAGCAGCCATTCTACAAATACATGAGGACACAGAGTAGCATGCGAGGAACACCCAGAACAGATGACCCTGCTACTGGAGTCTGTCGCACCGGCAGGCGCCACACCTGAGTGCAGTCCTTCTGCTGCTCTACTACAGGCATCACATAAGAGACTCAGGAATGTCCCATTCACTTAGCAACAGGGCCTTTTCCATTATGAATACCATATTCTGAGTACTTTAATTTAGTGAGTTACTAGTAAGTGGCCATTTAGTCCTAAAGTAAAAGCAAAAGCCTAAAAACTCACAGTCTATTCAGGCGAATAGAAGTGGGCTCTTTAGAGCCAAGTTCAAGAAGTCCCTCACGGAGCACTAAGGCCCCTGGAACCCACCCTGCTTCCTGGATTGGTGTGGGCCACATGTCTGCAGCTCAGTAGCCTCATCTGCCAGTGGAGAATAATGAAAGTGACAATGACAGAATGAAGATCATTCTGTCACTGTGGGTCTAGCATCCTGCTAAGAGCTGATGTGGAATTGTGCCATTCAGTCCTCACTAGAATATTATGAAGCAGGCACCAGGAGAACAACAAAGAGTAATAACAGGATGGAACCAACATTATATGGCTGTTGTTTAAGTGACATAAATTGTGTTCATTAGCATTTTGCTAAGCACATGGTACATGCTTAATAAATGGTATATATCACCAATACGTGGTTAAGAGAAAATGGGAGGAGGGGTTTTAAGTAATGCTGTGAGAAAAGAAATAAAACTAGAGTTTGTAAAAAGACTTAAGAATTCTAGATCAACAGAGCTGGGAAGAGGGGCTTCAGGGAAAACAGTAACGGTTAGAAAGGTAAATAAGAATTTGGAGGAAAGGGTATGCCCAGCCTGCCACATCTATATCTTTTAGCCCCATAATCTGTGGAAATTAGTAAAAGGGTTTTATGCAAGAGGGTGATATGAAAATATTATTTTTCCAAATTTACCTATAGGCAACATGCAGGGTAGATAGAAAAGGAAGTACCTGAGGGACAGGTAAACAAGAAAAGATTGCTTCAGCAGCACCACTTGATAAGCAGATGAGTACTTAACTTGGGACACAGGAAATAATAGAAATTAAAGGGTAAAGATGAGTCAAAGAGCAAACACTGTTCATGAATGAATGCCCAGGAATGTGTGATTTTCTTAGCTTTTCCAAAGATGCTCAGTGGTACTCCAGGAGACAAGCAAGGAGAGGATGCTGGTTTAGCACCAAGATCAGATCTGTTACGAGATCATGCATTTGAGTTTGCAGTGGAACATCAATTAGGCACATCTAGCATGTTGAGATAAGCAATGATGAAGCACAGCTAGAAACCTTTGTGAGTGCAGATATTCCCGATGCAGGATGACCAGATGGTAGAGCCAGAGTCCTGGAGGATGCCCACACCTAGTTCACAGGAAGGAGAGGGACAAAGAGAAGAGTAAGGGGAGATGAGAAATTTTAACCTCAGAGGACAATAGAACATAATAGCAAGTCTCAAGTTCCTGTGGTCAGAGAAAAAAGGAATGAAAGTGACCCCGAATTATAAGTAAGGACTAAAATCCCAGAAAAAGTAGAATAAAGAGGAAGAGCTGAAGGAAAGGCAAGCGTGACCATACACAGGACAGCGGGAAACAGACATGTGAGATGGGGAGGAAGCAGGGGGATTGAGGAGAAACATCACTGTCAGGATGAAGGTATCAGGGCTCAGAAAGCAAGTAAAACAACAATGAGGTCAATGTTAATATCCTTTTCAAGATAGAAAATATTCAAAATATGGGGCCTCCCTGGTGGCACAGTGGGTTAAGAAACGCACTATGAAGCAAACTGCAGCCACTGCAGCATGAGTTTGATCCCTGCCGCCAGCTGGGAAGGTGACCCACATGGTGCAGCAGACCTCTCCTGCTGTGTCCGCTGCTCCCCTCAGCAGTGTACTTCCTTTAATCTGCCTGTTCTGCTCCCTGCTGTGACTCTGGTGAATCCTCTCACCCCCCACACATCTGGCCTGTACCCCAGTGCTTGTATGCATAAATAAATAAATCTTTAAAAAAAAGGAAAATATTCAAAATATCCCCCATCAAATCTGTACTAATGAATCATTCAATGCTTATTTATCGCCAAAATAAGGACAGATAATTTTCCTGAAAGGAATTTGCAGGTGTTTCTAAAAGGGACTACATGAAAGAAAGAAAAAAAAAATTATAAAGTATTATTTGTTAAATGAATCACTGCTGACTGACTTTTCATAATAATGAACATGCTTAAGTACTTTACAGTTTCTAAGCTTTTATGCCAAAAATTGCTCTGGAGTAGTTGAAAGAGAGTCAAAAGAAAGAAGCTAAAGTTTAAATAAATTAAGTCCCACTTGACATTCAATTTTTTTTTTCAAAATTCTCAAATTGGTAGCCAAGTACACTAACCTCCTACATGAGAAGCTATTTTTAAAAATGCAAAAATCTCAATATTCATTTTGCACATTAAATAGCTCAGAAAAAAAAACTCTCAAATTATACAAGAGAGCAGTCATTTACCAAAACAAGTATAAACTGTGCAAAGACAAAATTCCTTTATTACTATTTGATAAGAAATTACCTCTTCAAATATTTACCAGGTATCATTGCTTGATTAATTAATATTAGGTTAAAATGAAGAGAAAGAGAAAGAAAAATTACAATATATAATTACAATTCCCAGGGGTTTCTGGTACCTCTTGTCAAATGTTGTACATTAGTGACCTGATACCACCCAGACAGGTGGCTTCTGAGGACTACTGAGGTGAGGAGCAGAGAGCAGGAAGACCCAATATGGAACTTCCAAAGGAAACAAAAATGGCAGCTCCCAAGTACATTCCAGATATTAGCAATAGTTTATGACTGAAGTCCTTAGTCCTCAAACCTTACTACAAAAATCCTACCCAAAGCAGACCACGATGCCAAACTCAGGTATCTAATATATATGTCATTCCCATAGAGAGGCTGGGTCTCCCAGACTAAGTCACACATTTTCTTTCACCAGTTCAGAATGCTCATATCACCATTTCCAAAAAAAGGTCAGGTATCCTCTTAACAAGTATCTTCTTCACTGTTTTCATAGTAAGAAAACTACTGAGTTTCTATTTTACACCTAATTAGGTTGACTACTGGAATGTTATATTACAGTATTGCTTGAAAATGTTCCCTGACATCACCAACATTTTCTCCTCATAACCCTCCCACCCAACTTTCTTCTGGGTTGAAAGTATGTTGTATGTTAGCTTTATGGTTGTCAACCATATATGCTCTGGAAATCTGTCTTATAAATAACAGTTTCTTCAGGTCAAGTCATAAGACCTCAGATTCTATATATCAGAGCATAAATTCTCTCCAGCATTTGCAAAACCACCAGATATTACATATTCAATCGGACCATGATTACTACCATAAACTGTGACCTTACAGCTATCATTTGACAGAATGGCTGTCTAGTGTCAGACTGACAACATGGTATTTAAAACTGCACAGCCAAAGACTGTCGGTGAAGAGTCAATCACTTTTCTTACAAAAATAAATATGATCAGGTGATGCAAGTTGAAGATTAAGAAACATGTGGATACATATCTGTGCATTTACCCATGTTAAGATGAGTATAAGGATTTCCTTCTTCAAGTCCCTGCTCTAAAGGGACCCCAAAGTTGAATCGATAAGGAAGAAATTATATATGTGGCACCAAGACATTTTGGTTATTGCAGCTTTGTTAGTGGGTGACTACATAGTGATGATTCTTGGTACAGAGAACTGAACTGAAAGAACATGGTACGTGGAATCATGAAGCTTCAGTTCACATTTGACAGTTAACGCCTAGGTCCCTATAACATTCTGGGTCTCAGTTTCCTCTTTCATGAAATGGACACGCTTCAGAATTACCACAATTATATAAAGGATTTCTGAGACTCTAAAATAAGATCTCTTTAAGATGTATTTTAAATTCTAGAGTTGTAATTTAATATATAATTAAAATTAGTTTTGAGCATTTAGTTACATAATATATGAAAATTCAATCACAGCCAGTCTGCTAATGCCAATTTAGTCATCATATTCAATGAGTATTTTACTTTCCTATGATATATGTGTTCTTAGCTGAAAAGTAAAACATTCTCTTTAAAGGAATGCCTGTCTCTAGGTATTATAATCTTAATATTCCTTTTAATTGCGTAAGATGAGATTACTCCAAGGTTAGTGTTCCACACAGCAATGATTTGCTCAGCTGGTGATTAATCAACAGATAAAAAAACTTGAATTTCCACATTCAATTAGCAGACATGCTGTCAGATGGAACTTGGGGCTGAGTGGCAGAGTATAAAATGGATATGATGCATTAAAAGAGTCACATTAAAAATGTTTTTCACAAGTGTGTCGTAAGACCTCGGCCTCAGGAGTCCAGTAGAGATTCGGCACAGCCAAGTCAGCAAAAAGTTCAATTTCTTTAGAAACTGTTTGTATAGCACCTACTGGGTATCAGGCACTGTTCCAGGAGCTGAAGCTAGAGTACTCAATAAACAGACAGAGCTTCCTGCCCTCATGGAGCTTACTATGTAACTCTGGAGTCAGCTTTGTAAGAGAAAAGAACATGGCAACAACAAGCATGTGGTGATGAGTCAAAGCAGGACATGCAGGGGCCCTGATGATTGCTGACAAATCCAATGCTGCTTGAGCCATAGGAAGACTGTGATCCTAGTGTGTTCTGAACCACACAATGTGGAAGGCTCAGTACTACATCTTCTCCTGTAATAAATGTGGTGACGACTAGCCTCACCGTGGAGACCTTGAATACATTGACTTACACTAAATTTCACTTCAATAATTGTTAACCCAACTTTTTAATGGGCTATTAAGTTTTAATTTCTAACTAAATAAAGCTGCTTTTAAAATAGAGATTTTTATTTTTTACAGTTAACTTATTATTTCCTAAAACTAGTACAAATGTTATACATATAGCCTATTTAATACAGAACATAGTTAACTGATAGGGTTTGATGGCTTCAGTACCTCACACAGTGTTTTGCCCTCATCTCATGAGAATGTCCAAGTGTCACTCGATTATAACCACAACTGATACTTTAGTAATGTGTCCATGAACCCCTTAAATCTGATGTGTGAACAAATTTTGTTGGCTTAAGCTAAATGGTAGTGGAAATATTTCAAATTGGTTTTTATTCTGTGATTCTATTGGATGAGGTCTATCATTTGCAAAATTACTAAGCAGATTATTTTGTAAGTGTAATATTTAGTCTAGCCAACAAATGTCCACCCAAATTAGAAATTAGTACAGGAACTTACTTTGATTTTTCTGTAGCAACCCTAACAGCTTCTTATTTATACAGTCGAAGCTGCTTTCATGCGCACATTTTGGCGTACAAAAGTTTATGAAAGATAGCTTTGATGCACCGAATGAGTTTATAAGCCCAAACCACTATCACAGATAAAATATATTAATTTTCTATATATTCATGAGCACTTTCTAAATTAGGCTGTCAGCCCCACGGAGGGAGGTTTGTACATACAAACAGGATGCACACTGCCCACTCTTGGGGATGCTATCACCTCAGTGGTCTATGGGACTGTAGGCTCTAGTACTGCACATGATTTTATGCATGTAATTATACCTGGTGTTCTGAGCACTCAGATATCCAGGTTTGAGCTCATCCTGCAAGAGAAATAAATCCCCGAGGGGTACTGAGTATACAAAGCAAGTTCCCCAAAATATATGTAAGTATCAAAGAAACAAGTCTTTTCCATGGATTGAAATAACTCCCATAAAGGGGTAAATGTATATTCATACCATCTAATCAGATAAAAAGAATCAGGCAGCAATAGATGAGTTTTTCAGAGAAACAACATAGCACAGAACTGAAGAGAATGAAATTCTAGAGTCTGTCTGATTGAGTTCAAATCCCATTTCACTACTTATTAGCTGTGCAACCCTGGACAAGCTCTCTATGTCACAGTTTCTTCATTTTTAAAATGGGATAATGGAAAAATCTAATGCAGGACTAAAGGAAATAAAGCATGAAAGTGGCCAATTCAGTGACTAGAAATAGTAAATACTACCTGAGAGCTCAGATTTAGTATTTAACATTTTGAGCAAGAAAATAAAAAAAGAAAGATTATATAAATGGTCATGGGTTTAAGAATTAGTCGGTGATTCATTCCAGAGTGAAAGTGAAAGTTTGTGATCTACAAGGAAGAGTTTTTATGAGTCTACGCTGTTTTATGTTTTTGAATAAGGTAAAACCCATGACTTGTGAAAAACCTTAGAAAAGCAAACTTGCACACACCTGAGTGCTTTGACTACTGACTAGTATTGCCCCCAGGGGGCCAGCTGAGCTGCTGCCTGTCTCTGAGCTGACATTGCCCAGCTGCCTCTCCTGTCAGTAGGTGCTCATTCAGTGGAGAAACCACCCATTGACACAATCGGCCATTAAGAAGACTTCTTCAAATCCAAGGAGGGGATAATTGTCCAAAGGCTCTTGGTCCTGCCCTGGTAAAGTGTCAAGTGTTCTCATTTATGTTCTTCAAATATCAGATAATCCCCGCTGTTTTCCACACCTTGGGAAATCACCTCATTCATTCCAGGGTAAGCATCATCCATTCCCAGTGCCCTGAGGGAGAACTGTGTGTTTTGAAGAAGAAAGTGTCCTGCAAAGACCCTGGGGCAGAAATAAGGCAGGCTCAGATGCACAATGTAAAGTGGAAAACCAGAAACTAGGAGTCCTGGCCTGTTAATGACTGAATGCTTTTCATCTACATTAATTCTTCTACCAGGAGCCAAAGAGCATTGACATCAAGTCTTGGTGAAGATTATATCTTTTAGATAGTGGAAAACAAGGCAACATACACAGGAATCAAGTTTTTACACTCACCTTCATCTAGTGTTCTATGAATCACTGGTTCACAGACAAGGCGTGTTATCTGGGTCTATGAAAATATTCCAGGTATAGTCCTGTTAGGCCATTCTTAAGGGCTTGCTTTGTACCAACTAGCTCATTCCCCTCTCTAAAAAAATGCAATCAGGAGATCCCACTGGGCAAAATTAAAATCTATATAGCAAAAAATTCAGGTAAACTAGAACTTTGAATAAATTAGGTAGCGTTATGCTGTATGAAGTGGTGTAAAACCAAACGGGTCACCCAGTATCAGCTCTGCCTGACCCACAACACCCCTTACTGTTGCCCTAGCCAGGAAAGCACAAAAAAGCACCCAAACTCTGCTTCTCAGCAGCTTAATAAAAGCACATCTGTTCTATTTTTAAACCAATTAACATCTGTGATTTTAAAATGTCTTCATCATAAATTCAATTAGTGTAGCAACCTGGATCCACTTCAGAGTGTGGTATCTAGAAGAAGGAATAACAAGACTTTCAGGTCCAACAACATTACTAGTTTTAACTTACAGCTTAGTTATAACAGTCAAACGAAGAATTATATCTTACAGAAGCAGAGAAATTAGAAGCCAGAGCTCTTTAAAGCAGACATAAAGAATGAGTAAATTATGGCTTGGCAAGTTTATACAGTTTATCTGTGACTTTCAATTCTTATCTACTAAGAATTGAAGCTAAATCCCACTTATTTCAAACAAAAAATTCCCAGGTACAAAGAATTAAGTTCAATTCTTAATGCTTCTTCCTGACTTCAAGCAAAAATAGATTGTCTGTGAACCATTTGGAGGTCAGATTATTACAGATCATTCAGTCTTGAGGCTGAAATTGAGAAAGCTCAATAAACACACTAGTTTAAGGAAAGTCCTCAACTAGCAGGTGGTTCCCACCAGAAAAGGTTGTTGACCTGGAGTCCTTCCACGTGGGTGCCACACAAAACATCAATGCTGGACCTTTGGTGACCACTAGTGACCACCACAATGAATTAATTTCAACATCCAGGGTGATGGCCTCACTTTCTCTACCTGGAAACAAGTCTCCCCTTGGGGTAGGTATACTTGCTGGGATTTCCTCTAGCCTCCTCCCCAAAATAGGCAGCAGCCACAGAACAATGGCAGACCAAAAAGTGGGAAGGGGTAACACTGTATCATGAAAGAATGCTTGTTAACATGCTAAAATGCCAACATCAACAAAGTAATGAGGACTACCAAAAATCTATCATCAGAATAGAATGTTTTAGGTTTAGGTAAAATAAAATGGTAGAGTTGGAGAAGAGTAGGAAACATCATCATGTTTAAAATTTTGAAGGGTTCATTCTTGCTTGAATCAACATTTCCACCTAAAGTTTAGTCAGTTGGTTATGTTACTGTGATGTGCACCAGTCATTAAGAGCTTCTTGTTTTCTGCTTTAAAAAAGGTATGCGCATTTGTCACCAAAACTTATTTTCTCATTAAACCGTTACATGTTAGTAAGGTTGCTGAGTTAAAGGAAAAATACCATAAGTGGACATTTTAAGCCTCACTAAAAACTGAGTTTAAAAAAACACCAGTCCTGGGCCTTCCTGGTGGCACAGTGAGTTAAGCAACACACTATGAAGCAAACCACAGCCACTGCAGCATGAGTTTGATCCCTGCCACCGGCCAGGGAGGTGACCCACATGGCATAGCAGACCTCCCCTGCCTAGCCCACTGCTGCCCTCAGCAGTGTGTTTCAGTCAATCTGCCTGTTCTGTTCCCCACTCTGTCTCTGGTGAATCCTCTCACCACCTGTACCTCTGACCTGTATCCCAGCTCTGTATGTATAAATAAATCTTATATATATATATAGGATATATATATAAGATATAAGATATATATATATATATATATATAAACACTAGTCCTCATCTAGGGGGAACCATCCCAGAGTGCTCTTGTTTCCAAGTGTCTCTCTTTGTTAGCATTACTTCAGCTACTGGAAAATGAAATGTTTAGAGAAATTCAAACTGCTTTTGTTTGCTTGTTATATGTTCAATAAATTGTTTCAGAAAGAAAACTAATTAGCTTTGGAAATAAAATAATTTGTGCCTGAATCAAGAATAGGAAAAGGTTAAATGTTTTGCAGAGGATAAAATGAAGGAAGGGGATCACCCAAGGAGAGTTGAAGCAGATGTAGTTTTTTTTTTTATTAAAATATTTTAAAATTTACATATACTTGCCATTAATTGTAATCCCCATGTATTCCCCATCACCATATCACCAGTGCACCATCACC
>JAGFMF010011756.1:430375-504041 GCA_019455555.1 Galemys pyrenaicus | reverse complement strand
GTTCTTTGTGGATCTGTGTGATAAGTCCCTTGTCAGTAATGTTGTGTGTAAAGATTTTCTCCCAGTTGGTGGGTTGTCGCTTTGTTTTGGCTAATGTAGTTTTAAAGAAGGCACTTCGGAAGAGGTGGACTTTCCTCCAGATGACTCAAACCACTACTACAGGGAATTCAAAGAGAAATAATTCACTCAATTACACTTTAAAAAGTGTATAAAGAAAGTACTAGGTAATGATACTCCCAGGCCGTGTAAACTTGACATGATCCCCATTGTCAAGATGTTTTCTCCATGGATGGTGAGAAGTTTGAAAGGGAACAAAAAGAAAATGGAGCTCCTCATTGGAACAAGACCCGTGTTACTTCAGTACTGCCTTGAACTCTCTATAAACCCACAAGTGATCAAACAGGCACTGAACACTCATATTAACTTTATATTCACCAGGAGGGAAAAGAGTTTACTCTTCAAGTCAAATTAAGATTCACTGACCATGATCTGCTGCATTTTTAACATAACCCCGACAGGAGCGGCTCTCTCAGGGAGCCAGACAAGGGCAGCTTTCTCAGGGAGTCAGTCCTCCTGACATTCTGAGTGAAGGTGCCTGGGTGATGCAGAGGGGCCCTGGGATCGCCAACGAGCCAGGTTAACTGGAAACTAATCCCAAGCACCACAGGCAATACCCTGCAGAATTACTCAAAAGGACATGGGGTAAACACTCTTTCATAAGCTCTCATACAGTGCTGATATGTTTTCCTAAGTTCCCGTAGGGAATTTCTGTCTAGAAGTCTTTGTTGCCCAGTCAAATGCTAAATTTACAGAAATATGAGATCAGATAACAACCCTGGCAGAATAATCCTGTGCTTCTCCAAGGCAGAAGCCCTGTCTTCACATACTACTCTGGTTGCCCACGACACATCTGTTAAGTGAACTATTGAATGAGCAAATGCAAACACATGGCTGTTTAGGAAACTCCAGAATGCCAAGCTCTGCTCCTACAGGTCCCAGATTAAGCAAATCTGTCTCTTACTGGGGTGGGTGGTGGAGGCTGATCACTCATAATATGACTTAATGCACTGACTACTTTTCATAAATATTCTCACCACATGAAGAATACCCACATTAAGAATAATAGAAAAATATATATTTGCTACATATAGATATATTGCTTATAAATATAATAAAGACAACTTTAAAATGGTCTCAATTTTCCCCTATGTAAACTCAAGGAGTTAATGTTAAGTTTGCACTTAAGTTAAACACTTCATGATTCTGTATGCAAAACACGACAGAGATCTGGGTAAAGAGGAAGGAGTCATTACTAATGTTCCAGGCTAAATGGAAGGCGTGGTGGCAGCTAACCCAGACTGAGCAATACCTGGGGTTTGAAATTTAAGCAGAAAGAGGAGGCTACAATGCTGTTTTAACAGAGACAATTATTCTGTCTCTGTTAGAACCTTTGAAGAGTATGAAACAAAAGTTGTGTGAGCGACAAGGTCAGAACAATCTAGAATTCACTGGGTCCCACTCAACCTTGTATTTCAAACCCAGACAGTCTCTGCTTGTGTCACACTTTGGTGATGCCTATCAGTTCAGATGACAGAGACCAAAGAAAGAAGAGAAGCTTCTGAGATGAAATGCTACCTGCAGTGGGTGGAGAGAGAAGGGAATCAAATTAAGGAGGTGTGGCCGTTCAGAGCAAGGATGAGAGAAGGAATGTCTGTTTTCCAACTCTCACTAACTTCAGAAACAAGACAAAAGACACAGCCAAGAATGGTATTAGTGAAAAGAGATGCTACTAAATTTTTTTTAAAAGATTCTAAACAAAAATCCTCATTAAAGCAGAATTTCATCATCATGACTGATGTATGTGACTTTAACTGGAAATAGTTTTAGTGAATATAATAAACACATTTTTTTTAGAGAAGGAAAGCTGCATTATACATTTGTATATAAAAGCCTAAAATATTACTAAGTTATGTTTTTTTTAAAAGAATCTTATGAAACAGTTAAATTTCATTTAATGTAGATAACAGCCTTTGTAGGTTAAACAGATCCTGGGATTATGGGATATGTGGGGAGAAATTTTTCTTAATTTTTTAAAATTTATTTATGCATACAAAAACAGGGGGACAGGCCAGAGGTACAGGGGGTGAGAGGATTCATCAGAGACAGAGTGGGGAGCAGAACAGGCAGATTGACTGAAATATACTGCTGAGGGGAGGAGCGGATGAGACCGGAGAGGTCTGCTGTGCCATGTGCGTCAGCTCCCTGGCTGGGATCAAACTTGCGCTGCAGTAGCTGTGGATAACTTCATAGTACTGAGACTTAACCCCTGTGCCACAAGGGAGGCCCTAGGTAGAAATTTTTAATCCACTGTATGATAATGACATTACATGTGAAAAGTCTATCACTAACCAAATGTCACACCATCAGATAATTTTCTCCTTCAATTAAAAAAAGGTAAAAATGAAAGTATGACTGGATATCAATCAGAGAAATTCAGCCTAGGAAAATCCAAGTTTACCCTATGTTAATTTAAAAATGCAGGACACCAGTACTTGCAAAGGAAAAATTCAAATTCTTAGGGTTTGAAGAAAAGTCTACTACTATATGTAAACATATGCTCCACTGGGCTGCTCTTTGATGGGTTTGGGGTCAAGGAAATAGTAATAGTAAATAAGGGGGCAAAATCCAGTAAAGTTTAAGCAAAAGGTTTCCCTTGGGGTAGTGGCTGTATGGTGGGGGTACTCACTAATTTATCCCATTCAGAGCAGCAACTAAACAGTCCTCCAGTCTTCAGAAATGTTCACTGGGCATTGTTGCAAATTTTGGGAAAAAATGTTCCATCATTTTTACTTGTTTAATCTCAGAACAAAACATAACCTACTTATAACCACGTAACAAAGTCAAATGTTTTAAGTTGCACACGTTTTGCAAGTAAAAAAAAAAAGTGATGATGAAAAGAAGCTAATGTCTACTGTTGGGAAGAACACTAAGCACTTTCAGGAGTCGCAGTGCTAGATTTCTACCAGGAGGAATGATCATTGGCAGATAAGAAAATAAGCCTGGCTTTCAAACAGAACACAAAAACTGGCTGAGTCTTGCTTTTCCTGTGAATCCACAATACTGTTCTCTGCCAGAAATGGTGATGTTAATAGAGGAAGAATTTCTTGCCAAATTAGCTGAGAAAAGATGCAGCAGAAGGCACTGAAAATCCACTCTAGGAGGTGAATTTAAGTCATTATCAGAAATATACCATTGTGGATCTCAACAGAGTGGCTGAATGCCCCCTCCTAGTTTACGGGAACACAAGTCACAATAGTGATTGTTTAAGGGATACAGTTAGTTTGAATTCTGATAAGAAGAAGCAACCTACAAACGCACAGGGATGCTCTGAAATCATGAATGCAAAGAGTCTGTTCAAGGTCCATCTCTTAAGGAGGCAGGAAGTTGGAGGGAGGAGGAAGAGCAGATAGGGAAGAGGGGAGTAGGGAGGAAGGGGTCTTTCAGGAGGGAGGGCAGAAAGAAAACAGAGATAGACTCTAGTTCATCACATCCTAAACGTGGGATAAAGCAAAAAATTAGTTTCCTGCATATAAAATACACACAAAGTATCCCTTCTACTGAAAAGTTTTTATAGTTTAATCTGTATCACAGTAACAATAAAGGCAAACTGAAAAGTCATCATATTCTCACATTGTAACAAAAGCATTTGCAGTTCTTCAGTTCCCTTGCTCCCTTGCTGTATTTTCAGTTCTTTTTCTCCTCACCCAACATGAGCTCCCAGGCTAGGCCTGGGAGCAGAGGTAGCAGGCAGATCTCTATCTCCAGAGGGTTCAAGGACATTCACATTTGTAGGTTACTCAAGTTGCTGGAATTGCTTTTCTTTAAGCATGCTTTTTAGCCAACTAATGTCACTTGTTTCAAGTGTACAGACAACAAATGCATAAAACAGAAATGGTAAGAAAATTCTCTAATATACTAATTTAAATGTGGTTTTGGTTCAAGCCTCATTTGTTTAGGAAAATTAGACTCAAATGCTATGCTACCCCTCTTACAGTTTTGGAATAACTGTGCAGCATGAGTGATAAGAATTCAATGTACTCACACTTAAGAAAGATGAAAGGCATGTTTTAAATGAAAGAAACCAAAAAAATAACAATGTTACTTAAGATTTATTATCTTTATTCTTACATTATTTTCAAAACTTATTAAGAAAATATTCTTCTTTTATTAATAAAACACTACTAAAAGGATTTTAGGAGTCTCTAGTTATTCACTCTAATAGTTAATCATAACCAAAATCTTTGTGTATTAACTTTGTGACCAAAATGTAGATAATGATTTAACAAACTAATAACGGGATTTTAAAAAATGTAAATTGTCAATAAATATCTGTCTGCTTGAAAATGGAACTTGCAGTTATTCTTGCCGCTATCATTAGATATCCACCAGCACTCAGAGTCACTCTGTCTCCACCATTCAGAACACATCTGCTACTGTTATTTTACCATTATTGCTAAAGCCTACCACTTGTTCAATGTGTAGTATATGCCAGACACAATATATGCCATGTACACAACCACATTTCAATCCTATAAGAAGTATATATTATCTCCATTATGCAGAAGAAATAGTAACAAAAACTATCACCATGGACTAAACATTTCCCATATGCCAGACCCTACAGCAGCAACTCACTCACTTAATGCTCACAACAGTCCTATGATATGGTATGACTAAATCCTGATTTGATAGATGAAGAAACTGTGGAATAGAACATTAAACAGCTTTCCCAGGTTCATGCATGTGATATGTGGCAGGGGCCAGATACTGATCTTCTTAATGCCAAAAGCCACACTGGTACCCACTACCAGTGGCTCTGCAGACCTTCCATCTGCCCCCTTGATGAAAAAAGCTACAACAACAACAGGTTGGGAAGCAGGACTGGCTTGGCCGTAGGTCACAAGTCTACTGATCAGTCTGGATAGGATTCCCCTCCACATGTTTTCTTTGAAGGAACTTACCATAAAGAAACTAAAGTCCTGCTTCAGAGCTAGTATAGCTTAATAGTACCAGAGCATGTGGCCCAGAGGCTTCCAGAATAATAATAGTAAAAGAAAACCAGGCTTGGATGTCCATATAAGGACCATCAAGTGATTGTTACCATGGCCCACTGAGTACCTGGTTGCAACAGGCTCTCCGTTACTAAACTAAACAAAGCAGAAGTAGACAAAACCAGAAACCAGTGAATCATGGAAATTGTTTTCAGATATAGTATATTTTTTGGGGGAGGAGAAGGATATCCAGTAGGGGTCAGTGGTCAATTGTTAAGAATTGTAAGGAGATTAACAAAAATTCAGAGAGAGGACTTTTGTAGGACTTCAGAGCGGAGGGCATGCTCTTATTCCAGGTCTCTCACTAAGTGAGAATATTTATAAATTCCTTGAGCAATGGTGTTGCTTTATTTATCCCCATGGTTGAGAGTGATTCTAACAGTCCCAACTGGGGAGGCTAACCATCCACAGAATTCTCAGAAAAAGTTACTGCAACCAAGCATCCAAACAGCTCTCCAGAGAGAGCTGGAAGAAGTTCATACAATTAGGGCAAAGGGGTTAGAGAGCTAGGGGCAGGAAACAGCCTCTCATCAGACCAGCAGGTGGGCAGTAGGGGGACTCCACGTTTCCGCTAATACTTCTTTTCCTACCAAGGCATTAGCTATGAGGGTGAAGGGTATGCCCATGAAATTGACCAGCACAGGACAGACTTCTCATCACATGTACTATATTAAGAATGGAGGACAGAGCATAGAAGAGGAGAGAAGAAAAAGCAGAGTGGGAGGAGGAGAAAGGAATGTTAAAGGAGAACACAGGAAACAGGACCTAGTAGGGTAAAAGAGGATTCCTGAATTGCATTAAACAAATAAAAAGTACTATGTATTTGATGATCATCAGTTATACGTGAATTTAATAATGTTTGTAGGACTCTCTGGTGGCACAGCGGATTGAGTGCCACACTGTGAAGCACCCCAGCGCAGCAGTGTAAGTTCCACCCTGGGCCAGGGAGGAGACCAACAAGGTGCAGCAGACCTCTCCTGCCTTGCCAGCTGCTCCCCTCAGCAGTGTGTTTCAGTGGATCTGCCTGTTCTGCTCCTCACTCTGTCTCTGGTGAATCCTCTCACCCTCTGTCTCTTACCTGTACCCCAGCTCTTGTATGCATAAATAAATCTTTAAAAAAGATAAACAATGTTTTTAAAGTATAATTACCTTTTACTTCTCTTTCAAGGTCTTGATAGCTTCCAATTCTAGATTTAGTAAGATCAGGATAACTGCTCTTGATGTCCAATGAGCAATTTCTAAAGAAAAAGACATAAATTAAAAATTATTCTGAAGTGTGAAAGTGATTAATTCTTGAGTATCATTAAAAAAGGAAACAATTGTTACTGCTGAACAACAGAAACAGTGTATTTCCTAATATACCTTGAGAAAAAGTGAATTCAAAACCTCTTTTCTACTATAACTGCTCCTGTAACTTATTCCAGAAGAAACCCAAGCCAAACTATATGGTAGGTGCTTTTTTGTTATTTAATGGGACATCAAAGGAACCTGGTACAACCTCATTGGCCTGGAGACACCCAATGTGGCTTTCTGTCACCCCAAACTCAAAAGAGCTGTCATTCCTTCTAGTTCACAAAACCACCAAAAGAATGTTGCCTTCTTACAAACAACTACAGAACTGGGGAGGTCACAGATACACCATATGTCAGAAACTTTGTTAATGTTTGCAAGGGAATAAGATAGTACAGAGGGGTTTTTTCTTGTCTTGTCCTCCAAAGGCAGATCTGATACAGGCTCACAAACCCGATCCCAGTTCTCTCGGAGGAACGGCAGACCTCGGAGGCAACACAGCCCCAATTTTGAGTACACAGTATTTCATTTTCAGGAAGGAAATAATGAATACAACATGTGTTTTGGCCCATTACAACGTGAGTTCCTTTTATATAGGGGGTAAAAAATAGGTTTTGAGAAAGGCAGTGTCCACAGGTCACTCTGACACATAAATGCTTTTACTATGTTTGGAGAAACTTGGATGACTCTTGAAAGTGATTGTTATCTGAGCATCTGGCAACCTAAAAGAAAATACATGATGGAAAATTTAACCATTTTCTCCTCTACATCTGCTTTCATCTTATGTCACCAGTGCAAACAGCTACATCTTTGTTTACTTGAAAATGGGAGCCAGCAGATGGGGAAGGAAAATGCTCTGACTATAGTAGATATCTTTTTTATTGAGATTTACTGCATATTTTGCATGGTTACAGGAGTAATCAATAGTAAAATATTTTAAGGAGGCACTTGGGAGTTCAACAGATGATGCCTGAGAACCACTTCATTAAGGGTGAAGTCAGTTCCCCAGCCATCATTATCTCCTATCTGGAGTGATGTGTAATGAACAATATGCCAAGTTTATTATAGTAGTAAGGCTGAAAATCTTGACCTAGATTTTTTTTTTTTAAAGTTTAAAATAAATAAATAAATAAAATGAAAGCCTGAAAAGGTCTGCTTAAATAAGAAGGAAGCCTGGCACCTCCCACACTCAAATTTAAAACTTTCAAAGCAATCTACTTTCCCTATCCCATTATCTAACAATGTTCAACAAAAGATAAAGCAAAAATCAATACCAACTTAAAATAGTTAAATAGAATTATAAACTCCAAGTTCTATTGCTCTTTTTAAGGCTTACTACTTATATTTTTAAGATTTTGTCTATGAAAATATATAGGGCTCCAGGAATTAAACTAAATAAAATCACAGCTATCTTATAGAACATTGAAAAAAAATTAATACATAGTATGTTTGAACCTAATATAAATTGATTGTGGTCCACAATAACAAACTGAAAAAAATTTGAAATTTACTGCTATTATTGTTAGTTTTGTCCTAAATAAAAATGTACGACAAAATCCTCTTCATCTTCATCATTATTTGTGCCTTTTCCTTCTCACATGTTTGAACAAAGAGCTACAACTGGAGTCCAGTGATTTAGAAAAAGAAAAGTCACAAACTTATGATGAGGGAAAATATTGTACATGTAGAACTTCAGAGTTGGAATTTCTGTCACATTTACATATGAAATCAAAACTGTCCAAAGAAAGATAACTATCGAATATAATCTTGAAGCTTAAGGGTGGTTCAGTTAGCCATTCTAATTCATGTATTTTACAGCTGAGTAAACAAAAGCCGAGAATGGTTAAGTGAGCTCTCTAATGTCACACAATTAAGACCTCAGGTTTCCTAGGTGCCAATACCATGCTTTGTTTAGTCATAACCGATCTTTAGATCTTTACTTTCCATAAATAACATTGTCAGATCTTATCATTTCATCTATTTTTCTACACATCTATTTATACAGCACAACACTACTTGATGAATCAACTCAACTTCGTGTTAATACAAAAATACTAAAAATTAGTAAGAACATACTCTGCCTTTTGTTCTACTAACAGAGCGACATTAATGCTCATGAGAAACTTTAAATCAAATTTGGGATACTCTTAGGTTGTGTAACCTAGATAAAGCTATCTACTCTAAAAATAGAATTTCCCTTTTTTATTCACAGTCAAGTCTTGAGCATAACTCTGTTATAAAACATTTTTAAGTAGATTTTATAGTATGCTATCAAGCAAATGTAGATATTTTATAGACAAAGCTTATATAAGCAGTGTTTAAAGTAAGGAATTTGAGATGATTTAGTACTTGATCCATCAGTTCAGAAAGCACTCTTATTCCCTAAAGTTCTGGACTCATTCAAGAGCACTCAGTTTACCTGGATCAGCAGCTTATCTGTATCAACAGTTCTTGTTAACTCTCCCATTATTTACACTGCACTGTGCTAGGTACAAGAGAGGCAAAGCATATGAAGATGTCCATGTCCACTGTGGACTGAAGAGAGAGTTCACCAAGGAAGAAATGTTTTTAAATATTGTGCCACCTAAACAAGTCAAAGTTTGTCCATGACGAATATACATGTGTGAGTATGTGTCTAGATGGGCAGTAAATCTGTGTGTGTGTGTGTGTGTGTGTGTTTTCCCCAGAGAACATGATTTGACACATTCAATAAATTATATATACTGGGAAGCAGGGTAAATTAATCAAAACAGGTCAACAGATGAAGAAAAAAATCCATCTACATAAACCCTTAAAAGAAAAAAAAAAATTAGATCAGGAGACAGAATATACATTGAGAAGGATTCCTTTCTTAAAAACTTGAAAATGCAGCAGCAATAAAATGCATTCCTTATCTTTCTTCATACAAACATATTTATGATATTAAAACTCAGCAGTAGATAATGTATTTTTTAAAAAAGGAAAGATCTGAACAAACACTTTCAACAATTAGAATAAGTAAATGCCAAATAAGCACAAAAAGAGACTTTCAACAATAGGATAAAGCAAAATAAAATCATGAGACTCCTATATAGTCATCAAAATAGCTAAATATAAAAGGACAAAAACACCAAGTGTTCATAAGCTCATAGAGCAACTTGGATTCTCACACAATACTAGTGGATAATTCAAAATTACAACCACTTTGAAAAATAATTTGTTAGTTTCTTATAAAGTTAAAAACACTCACCATATGACCCAGGAATCCACTCACAGGTATTTACCCAAGTGAGCTTTACAAACACAAATCCCACACAAAGACTTACATAATCTATGGTAGAAATTAAAAACTTTTTTACCTGAAAAAGAAGTATAAGTTTGAGTTTGTCACTCAGCTGTTAACTATGCAATAAAAACCAATGAAATTACAGGCTGAACTAACAAATATTTGATTCAGCACAAATGTGCTGTACAAATTATAAATGCTCCAATGTCATGATGTCAAGTACAAGTTCAGCACAGTACTATTCTGCTCTAAATTGACCCATGTTGGGGCCTGGGTAATGACATGGGGCCTGGGTAGTGATCTACAACACTCTTACAAACCTCTTCTAAAGTCTAGCTCCAGTGCTTGAATCTGCTAAAGTATTTCCTTTTCACCACCACTAAATCCCTAAGATGATGCATGAGAATGAAATTATCCTATACCTGCTACTATACAAGCTAACGAGAGTGGTAAACACTGTCAAATCCTGACAAATGAAGGCATGAGCAGATAGGAAGGGGACCTAGGAATATTTCAAGCTACTGAAGTGTCTGGGAGTAGAGGTGGAAGATGGACTAAAATCTGTAGGAAGAGACATTATTCTGAGTGACAGAAGTCACCGAGAGGCAATCATGGCTCATGGTAACAGCCTTCTAGCAACTGAACCACCTCAATAGACACCTTGAATAGACTGCCTCATCATAAGGAAGAGGGTGTCGAGGTTACTGAGTTGAGAATACAGCTATACTCGATTCCAATTATTTCATTGCATTGTGCTTACCCAGATCATTACCATCACTTTACACCCAGTGTTTCAATCTTATGTTAACAAAACTCATCTTTCTCATATTATTTATGACCATGTCCTCTGACTCTTCCCCTCCCCATGCCTACTATCCTTAGACTCTTTCAGTGTCTCTCCATTACCTTCAGGATCAAGGATCCAACACCCCTCCGCTGGAAGACAGGGCCCCCTATCATTTCAGCCTGTCTACCCTATGTTGTATCCACTGCAGGGCCCTATCATGGGGGAGCAAACTGTTCCTTCTCTTCAATCTGTATCCATGCTTTTTCACTGTCTGAAAACACCCCTCATGTCTCCTGATGTGCATCTAGACATGCCAACCCACTCATTCTCAAGAGCCAATCCCTCCTCTGAAAAGCATCTATTCCTTTAATCTCTGTACACTTTCACCACTTCCTTCTCTTCATGTCCATGATGCCTTATTTATCTTCATGAAACATTCACCCCAGATATAAATATTACTGTGGTTATATCTCTGGGATAAATCATAAACCCCCACCTGGTTATCTTAATCTGCAGGATTTAGCCCAGGATTTGACACTCCATAGTTATATTTGAGCAAGTCTGGGATTCCAAGATAACAGACTTCTGTATGTCTGTCTGATCTTATACCTATCAGGAGTGTATCAACTTGGGCTGGTGCAGGAGGTTCAGAGTAAACCCAGGCAAATGTTGTGATCTTAAGGTTACAGAAGATGGAAGGTAGGGGTCACCCTCTAAAGAATTCAGGCAGCCTTTGGCTGGGATATAGTACTGAAATACTGGAACCAAACAATCACCTAATGGACACTCGTGGGTGTTCTGAAGCCAGCTGGGTTCCAATTCTGCCCCCACACCTTCACTCTGTGAGCCTAAGTAACCAATAGCCTTTCAAAGTGCCAGTTTTCTAGTTTGCAAAATGGACATAATTACAGCCTTTACCTCAGAGGGCCATTGTGAAAACTAAATGCCAACACTATTAACTCATTATAAAGAAGGCTGGGAAGGAATCAGTACATGGCAAACACTCCTAAATGGCTAGTCAATCACCAACCTCTTCCTGCCCATGATTTTCATCAAAAACAGAAAAAATGCCCACTCTGCAGTGAAGTGTTTCACCAAAAATGTATACAAATGTCAGGTACATAGAAACAACTTTATAAAGGTTTCTTCTTTTAGTCTGTGGATCACTGATTCCTGAATATTCTAGAAAATCTTTTTTTTTTTTTCCAAAAAGGCAAGATTATACAACTAGAGACATCTTGAAAGACCATAGTCACCCCATTGTAAAGTTTCACAAATGCCTGGAAGAGCCCTTAAAAAGGCCTTTCATAAGTACTTTAATAGTTAATTTATTTGGATAAGGTGAAACGGATCTTTTCATTTCTCTGGATTTTACAAAAAAGACAGTCACTCTGAAAGTTTTTTTGAATTCACTCAAATACATCCATCACTTTGTTCACTGACTATAAACATTATCACCTAGCAAACCTATATATGGTCAAAGAAATACTATATTGAGAGAAATTCCTGAAAAATGCCAATAGCAAATGTGTAAAATGCTCACTGCAATGTCAGTGTCACAAATTTATTCTAAGGATAAATGTACCTGGTTACAGATTAAGGGTAAATGCACCTGGTTCCAACACTTTTTCAAAAAGTGTTGCATATCTCACATATGCATTTTAAACACTCTCAAAATAACATTCTAACACACTGCTTATACAAATGCATGTTTTTAAAACTACTGCATCATCAGTTTCTTATAATCTAATTACTAGTGAGCTAATAACCAAAAACAGTAAAATCCTGCTGTTTTCTAAGGTTTTAATAATTGTGAGTCAGAAGCTGGAAGTAATAACTAATTTAGAAAAAAATAAAATTCAACAGCAAATAGAATGTATAATAAAGATTCTAACTTAAATGCCCACAACAGCTGGGCACTACTGCTATTTAGATGCAGGGATGTGAGTTTAAATAAAAGTGATTGTGATATATTCTTTGGGACTAATGCTACTCTGGAAAGAGGGAATACAGGAGTTTTCTTTCTTCAACATTTCTGAACTTGGGGAACATCAATGATTTCTTAAATCACAAAACACAGTAAAAGAAATTCTCCTTTTGGTCAGCAGCTCTTTCCAGGTCAATATACTCCTTTGTCCAGTAGAAACATTAACAGAAAACATGTTTTCTACTGATTACCAAAATTTTTATGTGAGGAATCCCTTCTTGATGTCATTGTGAAAATTAATTCTTTCAATAAAAAAATCAATATAGAGCTCACTACCAACTAAGACAGAAAGCACTTTATATGAAAGCTGCTCTTCCATTTTTTTCCCAATATTTTTTTGTGTGTTAAATACACATAACATAAAATTGACCATCTTAACTATTTGTAAGTGTACAATGTAGTGGTATGATATACATTCAGGATGCTGTACGGCCATCACCAACATCCAGCTCCAAAATTCTGTTGGCTTTCTGGAACTAAAACTGTCTCCTTTTCAGTACCTCCACTCCTCTTCCCCAGCTCCTGGCAAGCACCAATCAATCTCCTTTCCGTGTCTATGAACTTAACTACTCTAAGTATTTCATAGAGGTAGAATCACACCGTGTTTGTCCTTGTGATGTGCTTTTTCCATTTTACACAATGCCCTCCAGGTACATCCATGTGGTAGCATTTGTCAGAATTTTCTACCTTTTTATGGTCAAATAATATCACACTGCTTGTGAGATATACACATGTGCACATTTTGTTCATTTATTTATCTGCTAATGCCTACCTTAGTTGGTTTCATATTTTAACCACTGCAAATGATGCTACAATGACCACAGGTGTACAAATACCTTTTAGGCCCTACTTTCAATTCTTTTGGACATATACTCAGAAACAGAATTGCTAGGTTGTATGGCAATTTTACTGACATTAATTATTTTCAATAACTATTATATGTCACCATGTTGCTTGGATGATAAAACTATAAATTACATAATATACTGTAAATAATCCTAGAATAAGTGCAGTAAATTAAAAAAATACTTTTGATTTTTGTGGGGGCCTCCCTGATGGCCCAAAGTATGGTGCACTGTGGGTCTCTGCAGCCACTGCAGTGCTAGTTGGATCCCTGGCCAGGGAGGGGCCCACGTGGCGCAGCAGACCTCTCCTGCCTCGCCCGCTGCTCCCCTCAGCAGTGTGTTTCAGTAGATCTGCCTGTTCTTCTTCTTGCTCTTTCTCTGGTGAATCCTCTCACCGCCAGCCTCTCTGGCCTGTACCCCAGCTCTTGCATGCGTGCATAAATAAAATCTTTAAAAAAATAATTTCAGTATTTGCTATGATTATAAAATGACAATTTTCCACCATTTCAGGCATCAGAGTTTTGATAATATTCAAGTACCCTTTTTTTCCCTTAAAAAAAAACTAGTCTCCCTGATATATCCAATATTGGACACTATGTATTATGTAAGCTGTTTGAAAAACACAAGGGCCCGGATGCTCCACAAGCAGCAGGCTTGGATTTTCCACACATTTTTTTTTTAATCCTCCAGAGCCAAATTTCTGTTTACCGATGTTGAGGTTTGGGCCTCTCCTGTCTAGGTGAGAAGTTAAGTGGAGTCTTCTTAAAGTGCTTTCCTGAGCAGGTGGCAATATCTTCAGACGAAAGGATCTCTCCTTTTGCTTCCTCTAAAAAAAGCTATTCATCTCATGAATAAGCAACTACATTGTCAACATCAACAATGATATTTTCTGTTATCCTAAGCGAATTAAGCATAATGTTAACAAAAGTAATATATCTAGAGGGCAATTCTTTCCTGATACTTACATACTAGCTTTATTTGGATATCATGTATTATATTATCACATTTTTTATTTATGAAGCTATTTTCTTAATAAACTTTTAAAAACATTAGGTTTAAGATACATTTTCTGATTTGTCTTTAATTTTTATACAACCTTGTTTATTTTTTCACAATAATTTTTTAATTGTGGTAGAATACATATAAAATTTACCCTCTTTATCACTTCTAAGTATACAATTTCCCCCATCCAATCATTGATTTCCAGAACTCTTCATTGTGCAGAACTGAAATTCTGCACCCTTTAAAATTTAATTCCCTGGGCCCCCCTGGTGGTGCAAGGGGTTAAGCACCACACTATGAAGCATTTGCAGCCACTACAGCATGAGTTCAATTTCCAGCCAGGGAGGTGACACACAGTGCAGCAGACCCCTCCTGCCTCACCTGCTGTTCCCCTCAACAGTGTATTTCAGTCAGTCTTCCTTTTCTGTTCCCCTCTCTGTCTCTGGTAAAACCTCTCACTCCCCCACACCTCTGACCTGTACCCTAGTTCTTACATGCATAAATAAATAAATCTTAAAAAAATTAATTCCCTGTTCTCCTCTCCCCATCTCCGACAACCATTCTACTTTCTGGCTCCATGGATATGATGACTGTTATACCTCATATATCTGCCTCTTTGTGACTAGTTTATTTTACTAAGCATCAGCCCTCAAAGCTCCTCATGCTATATATGTCCAGAGGGTATGCTTCACTTCTCAGCCTTCAGGAAAGCTTTTGCCTTCAGAAAAGAAATGCAAAGCCAGGTGCTCTTCACCAGAGAAGCTCTTGTGAATGACTGGACTAAATATAAATCATGTTTATAAAAGCAAGACCTAATTGCACTAGCAGGATCCAGAAAGACTAGGTCAAAATGCCATGCAACACTGTTCACAACACTCTTCTTTCTAATGCACCCCAGAAACCTTCAACAGTGCTCCCTTTACCCTGCCTCACAAATGGAGTGTGTGAGCAAGGTCACCTGCATGTCTATAAAGTAAGGGAAAGAATTCATGCAGGATTGAACTTCTCATACCTAAGTTCTGATATACACTATCTTTAGGTACTCAGGAAATTCATATCCATATGAACGACTGGCCAGGAAATACTAACACTATAAATAAACATCAAATTAATGGCTCCATGACACTTAAGGCTACTATACTATCTTAATGGTATACTAAAATGCATGATGAAAATACAACTTGTTCCAATAATATAGCATTTATTATATGACTTTTAAAACATAATTTGGTTGTTTGGCTGTTTTATGTCTTCCTTACGTCCTTATGTCCTTTATGTCATATGTGAAACATAAATTCTATGTTTCACAAACATAGTCTTCAAGTTATTTTATGTTCATCATGATCCACTTTCAAATCAATTTCCACAATAAAGCAGATACTGGATAAAAGTACTGGTTGCTCAAAAATTTGTTGACAGGAAAATCTGACATGTAAAAGATAAATTTATTAATAATTTTTAAAAAGTAATTAAACAAGGTGACATTTATAATTTAGTAGTTAATGTATATTTTGCAGTCAATCCTAAAAACTAATCTTAATTCTATACAGGGTTTCTCTGAATATTAAACCTCACTTCATTTAACACCATTAGCATGGAACCTGAAGGAATAATAATTGCTCATAACCAATTACATTTCATCCATTAGTAGTAATGCTTTTGCAGTAGATTAAAGGTTTCCAAAATTCATACGATAAAATAAGTTAGTTGTAATGGCATTAACAAATGGGACATTTGGGAATTGACTGGGAATGAGGATGGAGTCCTTATGTGGGATTTGTGCCCTTATATGAGACCCAAGAGAACTTCCTTGTCCCTTCCACCATGTGAGGACACAGTGGGAGGCAGAAAGCAGATCTTTCTGAAATACGAGATCTGCCCACACTTTGGTCTTGAAATTCCTGGGCTCCAGAACTGTGAGAGAGAAAGAAGCATGTGTTTTTTAAGCTATTCATTATATGGTAAATTTGTTACAGCAGCCTAAACCAACCAATTCATCATTAATTCTTCCTGTCTTTTGATTTGTATTTGATTATGCAGTTTCATAACTGAAAAGGAATTTATCTCAGGACAAGTCCTAGTGGGCCTCCATGGTGGCCTAGGGGTCAACTCTCCGCACTATAACCAGTATTGCCTGACTTCCATCCCCAGCCAGGCAACTAACCCACATGTGGAGCAGAAGACCTCTCCTGTATCCTGTCTCACCCACTGCTCCCCTCAGCAGTATATTTCAGTAGATCTGCTCCACACTCTCTCTCTAGTGAATCCTCTCACCCAGCACCTCTGGCCTATACCCAGTTCTTCTACCAAAAAATAAATAGATAGATAGATAGATAGATAGATAGATAGATAGATAGATAGATAGATAGACAAATAAATAAATAAACAAACAAACAAATAAATAAATACAAGTCCTAGAGAACACTTGATTTTATCTTGCATCGCCTTTCAAATGCCCTATTTTGTTGGTATCCAACAAAGGTTTCATTTAGTTTAATTATAAAGTAAAAATACTATATTTGGGGATTTATTTAGAAATAAAACATATAATGGCACAAATGACAGAGGAATTTAAATAGCTGCAAGATTAGTGAGATTAAATATGAAGTAGCACAACTAATTCAAAACAGTGGAGTATCTGTCTATTTCCCTAGAGCAACCAGTAAAAAATAAAATCAAACATTGACACAAAGCCAAGGAAGTGAAATAACATACCACAACTTAGCTTGATTAATTCAAAGCAAGTCAGGAAAGAAGAAACAAACACACTAAACAAATAGAAAACAAATTATAACAAAGTAGACTTAAAATCAACCATAACAATTATAACTAAATGTATAACCATAACAATTACACTAAATGTAAATGGAGAAAGTCTTCAGTTAAACATGTTTGTCAAGATTAGATAAAAAAGGAACTCCTAACTCTATAATATTTACAAGAGACCACTTTATTGTAGACTAGATAGATTAAAAATAAGAATGAAAATGTATTTATAACATACATGTTTATAAAATACTATATATTTATATCATGGTGCATGTGTGTACACACACATATAATATATGCTCTAACACACATTAGTCATAGAAACTGATGTGGCTACTTTACTATCAGGTGAAGCACACTTCAAAACAAGACATCCCCAGAGATAAGGAATGATCATTTTCATAAAAATAGCCATTTTTGCACAAAAACATTAAGATTTCTAAATGTAAGTATGTGCCTGATTGAAACTTCAAACTAAATGAAGCAAAGAGAAAACAATCACAACTCAAGCTTTTTAGCACTATGAACTCATTAAGTGATACAACACATAGACAAAAAATTGATAAGTACCTAGAAAATGTGAATACATTTGAGTATTTAAGTTAGATTAATTACAATTCCTTTATAAACTGTATGTTCTATAGTGCTAACTGTTTTGGTTTTGAGGATGTAATGATCCAAGACATGTGAAGTACTTAAAACAGTGTTTTCTGAAGACAGCTAAAAAGAAAAGTAACCTTTGTGAAAACTCTTAAGAATTCTATTCCTTATAGTTTTCTCCAGTCCTAGGGAATTCCAGAACATTAAGACTGATCTGGGCCCATATATTCAGATATTTATCACCTTTAGTCCACTACAAGTGTTAAATACCCCACTCCCACTCACTGAAAAAAAAATGTGATGTAGATAAAGGTACATTACTCAATTAAAAGAAATAGCAAGTCAAATAATCAAAAATAAGATGCTATGTTGGTTTCCAAGACTCTAAGCTATGTATAAACTCTTTCACAATTATTTTTTAGAGACTTTGAAAATCTCTTTAAAGAAAATATTGCTATAATGCCAGGGCTCTCACATTAAGTTATTCTTAGGTCTTCATGCCCATCAAGTGATACATAGAAGACACTGCATCTCCTTCTCCCCAGTTCCCTTACCTATGCTCATGTAAAGTTCAAGCCTAAAGCAAAGTTCTTAATTTCACCAATAGGAAGTACCAATTGAGGTCCTTACCCTAGAGATGGGTAAGTCAAAGGTAGGACACTGAAATGTTTAGTTTAAATATGTGTCTCATGTGATTCTTATGAAAAGTCAGCTCCATTTTAACTCTACCTTTAGGTTTTCACACAGATGCAGACAAATGTGCAGACCTACACTTACCAGTCATGTGTTCTTACATGTGCAAGTCAACCTTTCTCAACCAGTTTCTCATCTATAAAACAGAGACAGCTCCACCTTGCAGGAGAACATAGATCAGTATAGTGCCTTAAAGCTGGCAGGTGCTCAAATCTTTGCTGAAGGAATGAATGAGAAAATACTCAAAGCAGGCAAAGTGATCGTGCACCCAAGCTGCACAGTGTAGAAGCAGGGACTGCAGGGTGAAGTTCAAACTCCACTACCTGCCACATTATTGTCTCTATCCCTCAAATCTTTCCCCAGACATTTCACTTTACATTGAAATACCAAATTGCTGAAGTGCCCGATTTGCCAATCTATGCTACTCCATACCTTGGTCCAACTTACCTGGCTAGAATTTCCCCCTGAACTTCACCCGAGATTCTCCACTCCCAGTCTACCCCTGCACTAGTGAACACCTACCTCTCCTTAAAAGATTGGAAAATCTGATTCAGCCCAGATATGACCTCTGAGAAAATCTCCCAGGGCACACTCCCACCCAGCCTTGTAGGGTGAGCACATTCTGTGCACCACACCGTCTTCTCCTAGGCTGAGATGTCACCCTGGTGGATCATGAACTCCTGGAGTTCTTAGAACATGATGCAATTCCCAGTACCAGGCAACACCTCAGGTAAAACTTGCTAAATCCATGGAGGTAGGTGGTGAATCAATCTGGGATATTATGAATGATCATCCTTCAGGTACTTCCCTGGCTAAGATTTTGATCTAGAACTGAAATAGTTAAAACAGAAAAAGGAGATGCCCTCCCAGTCACCCACAGCAAGCACCCACTCACCCAAGACCAAGCTGAGCTCCTCTTCCAGGTGACCACAGTCCCAGAAAAAACCTTGACTGCAGACTTCTGAGACATCCAAATGCCCATGGATGATGGGGAATAGTCATCATTTGGAGCCAGTAAGTGTCAGTATAATTTGCTATGCAACAATACTGATATAGATTTTACTTCAACATTCTCTTTGCCCCATATAAACATATTATCTAAAATAGATTTTTAAAATCATCAAAGAGGCATAGCGAATACATGCTCTCATTCCCTCTGACCATACTCACCAAAGAGACATCAGATTTCTCAGATTCTAAAATTGTTTAAAAGATACCCTAGTTTCTGTTTTGTGAGACATCTATATTAAATGGGTCAACTATGTAATTAAACCATAAAAATAGAATGAGTTAAATAATAAAATAATAAGTAGCTCAATATTTTATGAGTTAAGTTTGTTTCCACAAAGAAGGGCTTATTTTAGTTATAAAATATCCAGCTCACTAGATTTCACTTTTAATCCTTGTAACTTTTAGTTCACTGAGGACATTTTTACTTAAGGGTCTACCACTAAATTTAGAAACTATCTTGATTCCTCTAGATTTTCTCAGTTTAACAGTATCTACAATCTTTTTTGTTGAAATAATACAAAGGGTTCCGAGAATGTATTTTTTTGTACTCTCAACAACAAAAATAAGCTGAATAAAGATAAAGACAAATATCAACATATCAGATAAAAATAAAATTAAAATTCCAAAAATGAAATTACCTCATAAAAACACTTTTAAACATAAGGACACTAGTACATTTTCAGGATGTTAACAAAGATTTCTTATAATCACTACATTTGAGAATATTTTCTCAAAAAATGTATATGGTCTGAAAACATTTCCATTAAAATTTTTATTTTAAAATAAAATATGCAAAATATAGTTTTGCTTTTAATTGTTTAATAAATGGTAACCCCCCAAGCAAATCATAATTAAACTGACATTGAAAACCTGTGAACTCATATGAACTATAAACAATAAATGACTAGGGAAAAACATTCAGACACTTTTATTAAGCAAAAGCGTTATATTAAAAATCATGGTGACAGTGAAAGACTGTATCAGTACAGGAAGTCTTCAAGGGAGAGCTTTTATAATACCTTCAGTCCTTCACAGAATTTTCCCTACAAAGCCTTCAATCATCCTCCCTCTCGTTCAGGACCTAGCAGAATTTACTGTGACCAGGGACTCTCAAATTTAGCCTCAGGTACCTCTAATTTGAGGACTTTACTCACATCAGAGGAATCAAGTTAAAAATACACATTTTCAGGTGCCCCTAGGGGGCAAAGGAAACAGAAACTCCAGGGACAGTTGGGAAATTTATGTTTCATCAGCTCTGTAGGTGATGCTAGTGTCCTGCAGTTGTCAAACCCTGACCCAGATTAACCTCCTAAGGCCACCTGTGTATCATTTACCTCAGGGGTACTAGAGCATTTTCTCCAACCTCCACTCATAGGAGGGGCCCAGAATACTACAAAATTCCAGGTGTTCTACCAGGGTTCACAATCTAAACCACTAGAGTTGGTTACCTTGAAGGCCCTTTGCAGGAAGACCTTATATCTGTTATGCCAAGTTAGCTCTGATAGTTCCCACTTTGCATGGGCTTTTCCCAGTCACAGAGAACAGAAGGCAAGAATCAAACTGTCAGGATCTTGATGCACACAAATTCCCTGTTCCCCGGTGGCATAGATTCCCAGCTCGGTACCAAATGTTCCAAAACTGAAGGCCAGCTACTTCATTCCTCTCCTTACACACATTTATCAGTTTATTTCAGTGTTAAAGAGAGACATGACCTTATTTTCCAACACGGTGCTCCTGAGAGAATGCCATGAATAGACCCTGTGAAGTCTACTGTGGAGCTTCAGCAGAGCTTGTAAGGCCTGATGAAATAAACCCCAAAAAGTTAAAAAAAAAGCTGTTAGAAATAGCAACGGCAAGGGGAGGTTGTGCATGAAGTTGATACATATCAGAATGAAAACAATCTCTGCCTCAGTTTAGTCAGACTGTCTAGTCTTCCCTAAATCCCTCTGCCTGTCCCAACAATAATTCTGGTCTGAGCCACATCCCATCACACATGAAGTTAAAACCTGCCTCCCTTTCCTTCATGGGTCTTGGTTCCACAATTTGGAGAACATACAATTTGTTAATCCCTTCACCCCACAAAAGTCCTTCCAACACAGTTAACCAAGCTGTTGCCAAGAGCTACCTACTACCATTAATTCTAAACTAAAGCAGCCCATGTCTAATTCATTAAAGAATCTTCCAGAATAAACAAGCCTCTTCCAGAATAAATACTCAGTAGTACTAACTTCCAAGTGAAATTCAGAAACCCTGATCAAGGCACAGAATTGCCTACTCCTATCTTGCTGCAGCCAAGGAGGTGTCTTATAGGCAAAACCAAGATGTACTTTGAAAAACAGTAGTATGAAGACAACTCTAGGCATGGATTGAGTAAAACCCCCAAAGTCAAAATGATTTTATCCTAGAAGTTTTTCTAAGCAGATTGTGCCAAGTAAGGTGGCAAGGAGTTATCTTAGATCTTCCCAGATGAGGACAGGACTCCACTCTCATTGAAGGATATTCCAGAGATAGTTACACAACTCTGCTGGTATCCAGGTCAAGGTGTTTTCACTCCCTGGGTGTTATCACCCACTGGGCTCTACATTTTAAAAATGTCACAAAACATTCAAGACAAATAATTTGATTATAAACAAAAAAACTTCAGGCAAAATCACTGAATCTTAACTATAGTAAATTAGTAGAAAATCACTGTTAGTATCTTCTCTATCTTGATCTCCGTTCACCTAAGGCATTCTTTGTGCAAAGAGTTAGATGTCTAGATGAAGGCAAATCTCAACAAAG
Source organism: Galemys pyrenaicus (assembly GCA_019455555.1). Lineage (NCBI taxonomy): Eukaryota > Metazoa > Chordata > Mammalia > Eulipotyphla > Talpidae > Galemys > Galemys pyrenaicus. The sequence goes on along the minus strand of JAGFMF010011756.1, from coordinate 481,900 downwards.
GCCTCCCTGGTAACACAAGGAAGTCTCAGTACTATGAGGCTATCTGCAGCCACTGCAGCAAGAGTTCAATCCCAGCCAGGGAGCTGACCCACAAGGCACAGCAAGACCTGTCCTGTCTCACCGCTAAGCCCCTCAGCAGTATATTTCAGTCAATCTGCCTGTTCTGCTCCCCACTCTGTCACTGGTGTATCTTATCACCCCACACCTTTGACCAAACCCCCAGTTCTTGTATGTATAAATAAATAAGTCATTTTAAAAAAATCTTATCAACAAACAGCAGAGGTATGGTGATATCATCTGCACTGTCAGCACCCCACGCCCAAATGCTTCCATAGTTTTCAACTGTATTTAAATAGTTTCTTTTAGCCCATGCAAAATTTTGAGGTTAGGGACAATATGTTATTGACCTTCCCTACCAGTAATTAATGTGGTGCCTAGACACACATGCATTCAAGAGGTGTGGGCATGAATGAGCTCAGATGACTCAGCAGAGCATGGCTGGTATGGCCCAACCATCTTTCAGATTACAAACATAGGTTTGAACTTGACCTCTTCAAAATGAACTTGGTTTATATTCCCTGATGTCACTGAAATGAAACAAGGTCAAGAGCATCTCTCAGCCTGTTCCTGACACAATAATACTAGATATTCTGAGAACTAAGTTCTATTAGCTACACACACACAGTCACACTAGCAACCACAACTCTATGTTCTTTAAATTGTCCTGGAGCATATCAGATGTTCCAAATGGATCACAGAAATCCAAATATAAATCTCCAGAACTGTTCAGATACTCCAGCCTAGTAACCTTATGGGGAAAAAACGAGGTTAGTTTAGCATGATTTGTTCCTAGTGAAACTATTCTTGCTTTCAGTTATTACAATTTCCTTTTCTTCAAATACACAACCATCTGCTTAGCACTATATTTTAGGATGCTGCCAAGAATCCAGAGTAAAATCAATGAGTTGTAGTCTAGAATAGCCTCCTCCATGGAAATACAACGCAAACCACAAATGTGAATGATGTACGTTATCTTAAATTTTCTTGCAGCCATATTAAAAGTTAAAAAGGAATGGGTGAAATTCATTTTGACATTATTTATTACTTAATCCAATAATCCAAAATACTATCTTTACAACATGTAATATAAAAATTATTTATAAATTCCTTTAATCCTCTTATGTGACTAGATCTAAAAAACGCAGTGTGTATCTTATACATAGAGGACATCTCAATTCAGAACAGCCTCATATACAGTGCTCAGCCGCCATGTGTGGCCACCATATTGGACAACATAGATCAAGGATCTCTTTAACTTTATGAGAAATCAATGCATTGATCTTGAATTTGGCACATCTTCTCTTCTTCATAATCTCTCAGGATATTATTATTTTTTTTAAAGATTTATTTATTTATGCATACAAGCACTGGGGTACAGGCCAGAGGTGTGGGAGGTGAGAGGATTCACCACAGACAGAGCAGGGAGCAGAACAGGCAGATCAACAGAAGTACACTGCTGAGGGGAGCAGCAGGCACAGCAGGAGAGGTCTGCCGCACCATGTGGGTCCCCCGCCCAGCCGGCAACAGGGATCGAACTCATGCTGCAGTGGCTGTGGTTTGCTTCATAGTGTGTTGCTTAACCCACTGCGCCACCAGGGAGGCCCAGGATATTATTAATAGTAGTACCTTAATAACATTTGAAAACTTCTTGAGCAGCAGAGAGATCATTCCCCTCAATCTTGAGATGCAAAGTGCTCTCAGAGGTTTAAGACTGAAGCAGATACATACTAGAAAGTACTAGTTTGAATGACTTAGATCCCTGTCAAGCCTTACAGTTGTGGGAAGGCCTAGACATACTTTCAGGCTTTTGAATTCAAGTTCCTTGAGCATAACAAAGGACTTGATTGTTTTGTTCTTTTCTTTCAGACTATAGAAGGTCAAGGAAAACAAGCAGACTGGAGGCAGGATAGAAGCATTTTAGGATAACCAAGGTTGCCTGAAGCGTAGGCACTTGAATGGACACTTCAGGCAGAGGAAAGAGCAGACACCAAAGAAGAGTGATACCCAGGGAAGAACTGGAGGGGCACAGGGGCCAGGCCAGGATGACCTAGAATGGTGTTGTAACAACATTTTGGACAAACAGTCAGAGCTCAGAGCAGTTGAGCCACAAACCAGACTGCTCTCTCAGCAAACCCTGGCGTCATACAGCAGAAGCAGGAAAAAGGAAAAGACTGAGGCAGGGAGACCAAACAGGAAAAGATGAGCAAGGCCTGAATTAAGGTGGATGGTGCACCAAGAATGCAGAGAGGGGCCAAGCAGGGTCAGAGGGAAAACCCAAGACAAAGGAATAGCAAAGAGAACTAGGGTCCTACTTTCAATATCAGGGTGAATATGAGCTGTTAAGCATCAGCTGGCAGGAGAGAGGATGGTGGATATTGGTCTGTCTTCTGTTGTCACTTATCAGGCCTCTCCTGCTCATGGGGTGCATGTCTAGTGTTAAACTCCACTCAGACGCAGAAGAAAGAATTCACCCTTGTCTAAATATAAGCTTTTCCTGATTCATACACTGTCACTTTATTCAAGCACAAACCATCAACTATTAAAAATCCATGAGCTCATATAAAATTGTCTTTCATGCTGCTATGCTTACGATTTGAGGAATTTATCTTTTGTTGCTAGAAGGAAATTTCTAATAGGAGTTTGCTACTTTGCATATCAAAATGTAAGAGAAAAAGCCTTCTGACATAATAATCTTATTATACTACTTTTTCTTCAAAGAGGGGAAGGAGGTGCCAAGAAGTGATAATAAAAGAAAAAGTAAAATTTTATTTTTCACCTATAATAAATAGGTACACCTGTAGCCCTTGACACTGCATTCTCCACGTCAAAGAGGTAACACTGGAGTTACTGGCATGCATGTGATCCCATTCACAAGGTCCACTGACATCTTAAACAAAGGCAGCAGGATATTTCAGAAGTTGGACAAGATCAGACACACCGTGGAGAGTACATCGGGTCTCTTCTACCAGGTCTGTGCCTATGAGGTACTCTGGGGCTAGAACTAGAGAAGTGGCACTAAGATGAAGAGGAAGTTCTAAGAGATGTGTCCCACTGGGCTTTGGGCTATACAGAACTTCAAGATGAGTGAAGACTTAATTTTTATCCAACCAGGTAGCAGCATGATCCCTGGCACATACAGGCACTCAGTATTTATTGACTAGGAAACCATGGATCCCAGCCACGAGGGCCCACTACTGTATCTACTCTCCCAAAACTTAGACTGGTATTGAAAAACAATTTCATTATGAGTGACATGCCTATTCTAATGGTAAAATATGCTAAGGGAGAACTTTAGCTCTTGGTAGTAGCCAGTTTAGGATCACTGGTCCCAGTCAGTTTCATCTTAGCAGTTCAAGTTTCTCCCCTGGGGTCTAATAAAGAGACACATATCACCCTGCTGAACTCTGCTAAGGTCACACTGCCCAATCAAGAGGTTACCTTCCACCATCATGGTCTCCTGTGGTTAATTCTAGTGCCCGTGGTTAATTCTAGTCTCAAATCAATGCTTGACCCAAATGTGAACAGATGAGGAGACTTAGGAATGCACAGAGTACTCCACACAAGACTCAGGAATGCACAGAGTACTCCACACAAGACTTAGGAATGCACAGAGTACTCCACACAAGTTCAGGAGTTGGGATGGGGTGAAGGACAATGTCCCTATGTAGTCAAAATTCTGTGTATAACTTTTGAATCTCCCAAAATTAGCTACAGACACCTCTTAGTATCAAGGTTTCAGGACACATGACACCTTAGATACAAAAATCTGGGGATACACAAGTTCCTTACAGTTGACTCTATATCTGTTGCTCCAACATCCATGGATTCAAGGTACTAATATCTATGACTGGTTGAATCTGGGAAGGCCCAACTATGGATAGCAAAAAGAAGATCACAGGCAAGTGGACTGGTGTAACTCAAACCTATAATGTTCAAGTCAACTGTAAACATAAAATTGAACTTTTAAAGAAATTATTGTTTTAGTTATACACGGCTTAACAATTCTTTGCCTTTCGAAACTAAATGTCACAAAAAACAAAGCTGAAATCATGTACAAGTAGAAATGCATCAACAATATCAACCAGAAGATGACAGATCCATCAGGAAACATAAAGAATATTTGTAAAGAGCTGAAAATAGTGCAGAAACATTATAAGCACTATGTAAGGGTGTGACGATAATAGTATTATTATCATTATTATTATGATTGATTGCATGTGCTAAAAGAAGAAAACCCAGAGGTTATTCAATAATCTAAGTGTTCTTTAAAAATTATATAGCAGTAAATTCCTTCCTGTGTTCACTATGTTGGAAAATAAATGATATCCACCATAAAAATCTAATAACTGTCTCCTGTTGAAACCAGAAAACATGTTTTCTAGTTTCAAAATATTTTCCTACCTGAGTGAAATATGAAGACCAAATAAAAGTAGAAACTGTAAATGAAACATAATTAGGCAAAGTAACTGCTATCTCTTCACACCTCTTTTGAGAACTTTAAGTTTTTCTGAAAAATGTATGCAAAATACACATGCATAAATATACTTAACTTATATAAAATAAATGTTATGTATCATATATACACTTATATGTGCATATGTAGTTTTTTAATTGAGGTGACATTGGTTTACAACAATGCATATGATTTAAAGACCTAAGATCACACCTTTCATGTGTATATGAACTATACATATATCTCAACCACACCCACCACCAGTCTGCCACCACAGTCCACTGTGTCACTTTAAACTTGAAGGTAAATTGTGCTGGCAAGCTGAGAGTGGAGACTTAGCTCCTCACAGCCAAAAACCCCATTGTCACATGTTACTGAGGGACCCCCACAGAGCAGGGAGCAGAGTCCAACCGCATCCCTGTGCTCAGAATACTTATATGGACACAGCAGCCCATCTCTGATTAACTCTCTGTCTCACTGTCAAAGAGACTGTGAGAAAACCAACAATACACCACAAAATACTGCAGTAAGTTGAATCCATAAAGGAAGTCCTAGTCAGGAACTTCTGATAAATTCTTCCTGAGGACTAGAGCTCAGTGAATGCCCCAGTTCTTAAAACCCTGAGTTTTGACCATTTAAACAGGGTTGGAAAAAAATTTTTAGAACATGCTTTTAATACAGTCTATTTAATTCCCAAAACACTTTGATTAAAAATGTGTGGTGGTTAATTTTATGCATCAACTTGACTGGGCCACAGGGATGCCCAGATATTTGGTGCAAAATTCTTCTGGGTGTGTCTGTGAAGGTGTTTCTGGGTGAGATTAACATCTGAATGTGTAGACTGAATGGGCAGAGGAAAGCAAATTGCTTTTCCCAATGTGGTTGGGCCTCATCTAATCTGCTTAGGCTCTGAATACAATAAAAAACAGAAAGAAATATTTGATGTCTGCCTGACCTGTTGAGCTGAGACATTATTCCTCTGTGCTCAGGGTGAAAGTTCTGTATGTCTCTAGTTGACAAATAGTGGGACTCTCAGCCTTCAAAATTACCTAAGTCGATTCATTATAACAAATAGTTTTTTGTTATAAACAGAGGCAGAGATAGAAGAGAGACAGAGATGCTACAGATTATGTTTCTCTGAAGAAACCTAACACAAAGTCTATGTGAGTAACACATGCTATTTGGTAAAATGAAAATGGAGACATTTAAGTATTTCAGACACAAATATATATATAAAGATATTTGATAACATCTTGGTATGCTGACATAAAAATGTTTTGCAATGTGGTTTCTTTTCCATTAACTTTCAGTAACTACTGACACACCTTTTGGAAAAGGTCCAAAGAATAGACTGAGTTTTTTGACAGCTGAATGCTTCACACTGAAATTACTTGGGAAAAGGCATGTGGAAATAGCAATGGGGGATTAACTACCAAAGCAGTTCAGTCTTGTGCTAGTAAATTCTGAGAAAATTCCTGTAGGAGAAATTAGATTAGCAAATAAGGCTACATGAACACACTGGGGCAAGGCCTGAGTCTCTTATAGCTGAGAAAATATGACTACTGAACAGTTCATATGACAGATGGGGCTTTCACACACATGCACACACACTCTCACATACACACAACACTGGCTCTGTGATCTGTACAAGATTCCCATTATTTGTAAGGAAAGTTCACTTAACACCAATTTCCAAACAATATGGGTAGGCCACAGTTCTCTTCTGGTTTATACTGGTATTAAGACACATTCTGGCTAGGTAAACAGGGCAGAGGCCTCACGGAGAATGAAAGTAGCAAAAGAAAAATTATAGAAAAATGAAACTTTAGAGGCCTCTTGTGATCTATATTTGGTATAAAAGTCACCAGTCATGAGTATTTCGGGGGTACCTATTCAGGTTCCCCCTCCCTGTCACTGTAGGGAGCTTTTCTGCTTTCCTATTTATGAATAGACTCTAAAACTCGCTTCTCATGATCCACAGCCTCAATTTTTGTGATATGAGACAGGAACTCGCCAACACCCTACAATAGTATGAATGTAATACTCTCCTATAGATACAAATTCATTAACATGAATCAGAAAAAAGTAATCTTCACTAAATTAAAGAACCAAGTTACTAACTGGGCAGTCCATCTCCTCACAGATGATGGCTACTTTGGCCAAAATATTTAAAGGTTTAAGGTTTATGGCTCCATATCTGATTCATGTTGCAGGTTAGAAGAAGCCTACAGAATGTATGAAGACATGAGACAGTCATATAAAATCAAAACATTGATTTCTCCTCTTCTCTCATAGTCACTGAAAAAGTACCACGTTTATTGGGAAGAAAAATATCTGATTTTTAAAACTCACAACATTAAAATTAACAGTCACTTGAATGAGCAAGCCTAAGGATAGGTGAAAAAAATTTTAAAATCCCCAACTCATGGTCAAGTATTCAATGAACTTCATAATTCACCTAGTTCTAACTATGCAATTAAAACAGTAATGCTATCAGGATTTTTGTTATTTTCCAATACCTCTGAATGCCCAATTTCTGTCTGTTTTGGTCACAAGTGGTCACGGTAACAAGAGAAAGAAGATCATATAAGTTTGCACGGGTGTGTGAATAGATGCATATACAAACCTATGATTGTAGCGTATCCACCCAAGGGTTTGAAAACAAGTCTTCACATTTTATTCACTAAACAGACTAAAAACTGTTAGTCAACAAGCAAGCACTATGAAAGATTCAAAGCCTGAAGAATATATATGTATTTTTTAATTTCTAAAATGGGTATGATTTCCTTTTGAAAAGTACAAGTAGCATCAAAATCAAAACCCCAAGAAAAGTCATTAGAATGAGACATGGGATCCAAAGTAACATGATGTAACTTAGAAACCAGGGGTCCGATGTTAGAAACCCACAGTCCAGAGTGCTGACTGAGCAGGTGCCTCAGCCCCAAGTTCTGTGCTGTCCAACCAGGTGGCCAGAGAACAGATGGACAAGCATCGGGCACTTTTCATCTAGGAGCATTTCTCTACCACGGTGACACTGAGGTTTCAAAGGAGCAAGGTGGCTGGATGTTAGGCCTCTGTTGACAGTAAACTTGAAGTAACTGACTCCTTGTGAAACACCCAGGTGAAACAACAGCATGGCTACTACTCTAAGAAACCCATTTCCAAATATAAACACTGCTTCTCCTCCTTGCCCAAACCCCCAAATACCCCAAAACCCATCAAGGATTGCTGGGAAGCTGATCACTGGATCTCAGGTATATATATCTCAAGTGGGAAACCAGTCATGTCATAGCACATAAAACAGTCAAAATAAGAACGTGCTTGAGAATAGGTGTTTTAGCTGTGCCTCCAAGGACCTCAGATCAACAGCTTCCACAACTCAGTCCCTTTCAACTGGAAGAGGACATGAAAACAAATCACACAACCTCAGTCAGGAATCAGTGCTGTTAAAATCAACAACAATAACAACAAACAAAATAGGACAACAGGAAGAAGAATGTCTTTTAAAGAAGGGGCTACCTTAGCTTCAGAGATAAATCTCTGAAAAACTGTGCTGTATGATACACACCCAGATTGAGGGAACATGTATACAGCCATGAGACAGGAACCCTTCACAGGCCCCACCCCTGAGAGAGTGCTCGACAATTTGCAAGCATAATCTTTTTTTTTAAGATTTATTTATTTATGCCTACAAGAACTGGGGTATAGGCCAGAGGTGTGGAGGTTGAGAGGATTCACCAGAATCAGAGTGGGGAACAGAAAAGGCAGGCTGACTGAAAGCAGCAGGTGAGGCAGGAGAGATTTGCTGTGCCATGTGGGTCACCTCCCTGTCCAAGGATTGAACTCTTGCTGCAGTGGCTGCAGATGCTTCATAGTGCTGTGCTTAAGCCCTGGTGCTACTAGGGAGGCCCATGCAAGCATAATCTTAATTAACCCTCACAATAAGCCTATAAAGTAAGTCCTGCAATCATACACATTTTACAGATAAGAAAACTGAAGTTTCAGAAACCTCACTAAACTTCATGATCTCACACATAGCACCTAGTTTTTGCACCCAGCATACTTGGTAGAAAACGTGAACTATCTCAGTGTCTCAGAAAGCTGCTTACTGTTTTGCTGGCCTGGAATCCCTGTGGCTGTGACCAAGCCCTCAGCCTGTTCTGTTCCCAATGTTGTAATTGAGTGAAACAAAGCTTGACATTCCCGTGGGATCTGACACCCATTCTGAATGTGCACACACAGTGCCCGAGTCCCTTGGGCCCTGACAAACCCGGGCTGGCCCAATTTTACTAACCTCTGACACCAACAGGGTCTAGTGTAGCTGGAAGCAACAGAATATCTAGATGCCTTCTCTACATCCTTTCAAAGGATCAGCAAGACTGTTTATACCACATGCAGTTTTCTCTGCCAGCTTCACATCCCGAGATAGATGATTCCACTACTGTGCCCCCACCCCAGCTCCTACTAAATAAAGGGTTCAACTTGTATTGTTAAGATAAAAACATAAAGTACAAACTGGCAGTTTCATGCCCTGAATCTATGGCATTTTACCAATTTTAGCACACCGATTTCCCCTTGATTCCAGCAATCAGGATCCATGTCACAACATAACTAGAAGTCAGTTTTCTTTATTTCTTAGTGGAAAATAAAATAATGATGCTTTACAAAGACCAGCTCTGGGTATGTGAGGAAAATTCCAGGAGCCTGCAAATGCCAGGTCCTCCCAAATCTTCCGCTTTCCTTCAGCCCACCCAGCACTGGTTACCAGAACAGCTTCCTAGCTCCACACTTCCACCATTTCCCAGTGGCCCATTATCCACAGGCAGACAGAGAGCTGCCATATCTAAAAATTAGAACTTGAACTTCCCTGTGCTACAACATTTAACAACTCTCACTACATTTATAATAAACAGAGACTCCCCTCCTGGCCTACCAGTTGAGCTGGTGTCTCTGCTGCTTTCTCCTGTTCCACACAAAGGCAGGTTCCTCCTACCACAGGGACTTCACCAGGCTGACCTCTCTGCCTAGACCATTCAAATGTTCCCTTTTTTTTTTTTTTCATTTGAGTCTGAACTTAAGCATCCTCAATGAGGAGCTCTCAGTACCCCAAGATCAGACAGGAATGCCATCCTCATTCTTGCCTGTGCTTATTGCTTCTTTAAATTGAGTTTTCATTTGCTTCTCTATTTTATTTATTTCCCTTAGTTACATTGTAAATCTTCAAAAAGGCAGGAACCTTGTTGCTCCTGGCTACTGCTTATCCAAGACCTGGAACATAACAGGTCTTCTATAAATATCTATTTGATAATGTTATCATAATAGAAAAACTAAACTATATTCCTTTACATGATTTCATTCATTTGCAGTTAGTGAGACAAAAAAATTACTGGCAAGAGAGATCATTTTGAAGCTCTTCCTGAAAAAGAAAATTTTAAAAAATGAAGCAAACTTCTAATGGGGTTGTGAGTATATACAGCTTTGCATTACAACACAGCCACCCAAAAACATTCCATCTGCTTCTGAATCATTTTTTTGAAAGCTTTATCTGGAACTGGACAATTTCAAAACCCACCAATCTTGTTTTGATTAATACAACACCCTACAGAATTCTTATCATCTTCCTAGACCTATCTGCTAACTGTATTGTTTTCTTTTGCATAGTATCCCCCTTTGAACTTCTCTCTACAGTTTGCACAATTTTAAAATCCCAATTTTAGTGCCAATTTATATTTGTTTAATAATTCACATGCTCACTATTTTTTTTTTTCACCAAACGTAGGGAAAACGAAGTAATTTGCCTTCTCACTAAAGTTTGTTAAAAAAAAAAAAAGCTTAAAAGATTTATCTTCAATTACAGGTTTTTTATTTAATTCTGCTTTTGAAACTCTAACTGCACACTGTTAAAAATGTAAAAATCACACCCAGTCCCTTTTCCCAGTAGGAGGAAACCTGTGGTGTCAGAATAGGCACATGCTTGATTTAAGTTCATTAATTTCTGTATTGCAAAAGATCACCCAGGAACAAAGTTGGGTTTAAAAACAGGATGAAAATTTATTCTGCAACAGTGGAGACACCTTGCTCTTATCTTAATTATCTATAGTCAATTTGTTTGCATGATGACATCCATGAACAATGAAAAACTAAATTTCCCACCAGTAGTAGTCTGCAAAATCTTCCATGCAAATAGTCCTATAATTTAGCCTTTCAAAGTTCAGATCAATGTTATTTAACTTCTTTGATAAACATTCAGGACAATAATTTAGGTTTTTCTTTGAAAAAATTACTCAAGTATTAGTTTTTGATGTTTCTGTAATGCCTTCAACATTAAACAAAAATCACCAATTAAAAAAGTGATATTAGATTCTGGCTGAAGTATAAAAATGAAAAAACATAATGAATAAAAAGAATGAGAATTTGATCCAATGTTTCATTAATCACTATAATCCTCTGTGATGCAGTTTAGTGATCAAAACTTATAGACTTTTATTATCTTTCAATCTAAGGGAAAGAAAGTCACTGGAAGTACAGGGGAGCTAGGGCTTCCCCAGATTACCTGAGTAATGAAGGCAAAAATAACCAGTATTCTTTATTCCTTCATAATATCAATCGCTCGCACTGCATTTTAGGTAGTTCAAAGAAGTTAAAACTGCCTTCCATCTCCTTGACCCTCCTAAAATAAGCCGTCTTTAATAAAGTATTGTGAAATCTTAGAAGCTTCCTCTGAAAATTAAAAACTTACTAAGAACTTAAGTAGGCACTTAAACTGCTCAGTATTTTGGATTCTGTAATGATCAAATGTTGCCCAAGAAATTCAAAGCATGCCACTGAATTAGGAAAAAGAGATCTGTTGGTATCAAACACCAAAAGAACACAGAGGTTATTCCACATGGAATGATGCTGGGTTCCAAAGGGACACAGACCTAGGACACAATCACAGTTTTGCTACCTATTAGCTAGGTGACACGGGGAACACACTGGACCTCACCTGCACAAAGCTGGTAACAGCAACCGTGCTGTGTTGGACTGGCAAAGAGGGTGCACCTCCTCCCTCCCACTGCCTGTGACTGGGAGTGCCCCTGAGCCCACCTACAAAGGTGGCTTCCATTACAACCCAGAAAACCCTTCTTCTGAGTGTACTCATCACTTTCTACCCTTGGTGCCTTTCCTGAATAGAATGAGTACATTTTTCTTGAGTGAGTCATGGCTTTGCAGAGCTTCGGTCTTCATCCTTAATATGGATTCTCACTGCATCATACCAGGAGTCAAAAAATGGTGAAAGTCAGAGCAAATGAGAATTCACTTTAGAACGCTATTACCGTTAAGTCAATATACGGGCATGTTCCTTATTTGTTCATTTTTCCTTTAAGTTAAATGTTCAAAAAAATCCCAGGTTTGCTGGAGACCCCCTAAGTTTAGATAGATCAATCTTGCTTATTAAGGGAAAATTGGAGTAAAAGGGTACAAAATATATTTTTATAACCAATGTTTCTCTTATACTTGGAATATGATGGCTTTCAGAGAGAAAACTCTGGTCAACTAAATATTTTTTTAAAAGCATAAACCACAAAGGACAAACTTTTTTAGGAGTTTATTCCCAAAAGACTTAGACTACGTCTGTGTGATGAAAGTGTATTTTGGGAAAAAGGAAAGCAATGGGATTGCTAAATCAATCACTGATCAACTCCACCACACAAGCGCCTCCTCCTGCAGCATTATCCACAGCGCCATCTACTGCCATTCTGTGCTACAGAAGCACAGGTTCTGTGGGGCGCCAAGAGTTAAGACCATAGCCTTTGCTTACCTGAATAAACCCTTTAGGAATGGAAAAGAAGTGGCTTCAAAATTAAAATGGGGAAAGGGAGCATCTCAAAATGAGAGTAAACTTCTGACAACCTTTTAAAATATCTAGGTAGTCAAACATAATTTTTTGGTTACTGACACATGGTGAGTAAATAATTTTAATTTATCTTAGCTAGTTAGGCTATAAACCTTACTCTAAAGATTTTAAAGCACAAATAAGAATTATATATTCTAGTTGATACATACACAGTCCTTAAGTTTACCTTTTATTGTCTTTTAACACAGTGAGAGTTACCTAATGGTTGTGAGAACACTTATTTTCCAACTAGGAATTGAAGATATTATTCTAACCTACAGAACAAGGGAATTTGGGGATGGGGTTCAGAGTCCAGGTTTCTACTAACATGTAGGCTTTTCCTTACGCAAATAAGTCCTTAAGCATACTTAGATTTCCTTAGTATGAAACATACCTAGATACGTTCAGGACTATGACCTTGCCCTACAGGATCAACTTCCTAAGATTTACTAATCAATCTTTACATTGCCTAGGACAAATATGCAGAACAGCTTGTCAGTGGCAAGCAAACAACAATCCAACCTCAATTCTGATTTAAAATTAAACCAGACTTAAAACAGCCATGAAATAAAAGGTAGAGAATTTATTTTTACAAACAAACAACACATGGATTAATAATAAAAATTAAACTAGTTGGCACTTACCTAGCACTGTTTTCCAGGCACAACTGTTGGCATTTTACATATTATCAGGTTGATAAAGCATCACTACATCCCAGTTCACTGAGTGATTTTACTGTTATATGTGCTATAGTAACACCACAAATTAAATACCCAACGGTGCATCAATGGACTGTTGCCACAAAGAATTCTGGCTGACCATTAACTCGCTCTTTTTAAAACAACTATGTTTAACAAATAGTTCATCTGAATGACCAGGGGCCATGATGTCACAAAATAAGTACAAGTTAATGCAGGTATTTCCCATACCTAAATGTATACTGAGAGAAAGATACTAAGTAAACATCTTCAATGCCAACAGGATAAATGAAAATGGAAGTCATACTATTTATATTGTAAAAATGCTACTATCATACTGGCTTGCAGTAAAAACAAACCAGTCCTTATGATGCCAGCAATACCAATATTGTCACAGATGTGTGCCAGATTTTGTACAGGACTCAGCAGAGAGGAAAAACCGAGAGTATGCTTGTATCCTAGGCAAGATGCCTGCTTATTTTTCTGTGTGTGGCTCAGCTATTCTGAACAACTTTTGAAAGGGTTGAAAAGTCAGGCACCAGGTGTTTTCTTTCCACTTTCCAGAGCAATGTAAGCTTACAGCAAAGTAATCCCTTGACCACCACCATTCCCCCTCCCCCAAAAAACCTGCACAGAGGGAGAACTGTCACAACCATTTACACTGTGCAGCTCCTATTCTAACAATCAAAGGGCACTAGGCTGGGCAGCAGGCATCAGCGGCTTCCCTACATGCGCTTTGTTGCAAGTTATAAGCTCCGCTGGGTGATGGGGCACCGGTGAGCCAAGGATAATTTAATTCTATTTCCATTCCTGTAAGCTTTCAAAGAAAGTCGAGACAATTTAGACCATGGGTGGATCTGAAAGGGATAAACCAAACACAAACTTTCAGAGTCCCGGAATCTGCATTTGTTGCAAGAACTCTTAGCCAGGGATTAGGAGATAATTGATACTCCCAAAATATTCTGCACCCTAGATTAGAGATCGTATAAGGAAACGTAGTTGAGCGGAGTCCCAGTCCCTCGCCGACCCTATTCCTTTAGCAGTAACCAGCAGACGCGCTTTCGGAGACCACTGCTCCCGCCTGCAAGCCCACTTGCCGACTGCAGCGCGGCCAGTGTCCCCGGCCCTGGCCCTTGGCGAGAGTGCCCCGCTTCCGCGGCCGGCCCGGGACGCGCAGGCGAGCGCGCAGCCGGCACAAGGAAGGCAGCGGCGCCGCGCCTCCCCTTGAGGCCCAGAAAGCCGGCCCGGGCCAGTCTGGCCAGTGCGGCCCCCGGGCCAGGGTGGACTGAGACCCAGGCCCGGCAGGGAGGCTGCAGGCAGGGACCCGGTTTCACTCAGCCTGCGCTCGGTGTGGCATTGTCCGCAGTCGGGGAGCGGCGCGGCCACCCGCCCGGGATCCCGCCACCTCGCCCCCGCCCCCAGCCCAGACTCACCTCGGCCGGGCTGCCCGGCCCCGAGCGGTGGGGCCCGAGCCAGCTCTGACCCGTGGGTACGGCGGGGAGGAAGAGTCAGGGCCCGCTGGGGACTGGGTCCCTACCGCCGGCGCCGCGGAAGAGCGGATCGCGGGTGGCAGGGGCAGCAGAGCCGCCTCCGCGGAGCCAGGAGTGAGAGCGGACAGCGTCGGCCGAGCTGGCCCAGGACGCGCGGCTCTAGAGGGCCCCGGCTGGCGGCGGCCGTGGTGGTTCGGCTGCAGCGAGTGGGAGGGCTCAACCAGGCTTCCCCGGAGATTGAGGGAGGAACTTGAAGCGAGTTGCTGTGGCCTAAAGCGCGTGTCCCCGTAGAGTGTGCACGCCCCTAGAGCGCCCCGCCCCCTCCCTGTTCCCCACCCTCCTCCCTGTGCCACCCCCTTTCCGTTCCCACCCCCTTCCCCTTACCAGACTCCTAGACCTGTCCCTTCTCGGATCTCATATCCTCCCCTTACTCTCAGCCCTCCCCACCTTCAAAAGGCTCTGGCACCGGACCCGACCCCACGGGGGTGAATAACCCTCTAGGTCTCAACAACCAAGAAACCTCTGGTCACACAGCACAAGGCGCCAAGAGCAAGCTTCACGAATGTGATAACCCTACCTGGTAGTGGATCCATCGGAGTTCTGGATACCCGATGACAGTTTCTGTTGGCTGACAGCCCAGGATGATTTTCTCATATTCAGATGGCGCCTCTTATTATTTTTACACTTAATTTCCGAAGACAGCTTAAGGCTCACAAAAAATGTTTGGGAAAAGCAGTGAGAAGAAATAGAGAATATCTCAAGTACCATTTCCTCTCCCTAGAATATGGGCGAGTTGATGTTTAAAAATGAAGTAAATGTTTAGGGGTTCGTCGTTATTCGTCTCGTAATATGTGGGTTGTTCATGCTTTTACCATAATTTACCTTAATATCTTGGTTAGGTTTTTTAGGGGTTTGTTGGTTTTTGGAAGATTAAACACATCTTTCTATTGGGACATAAAAGGTGAGATTCATATTTATGAAAATGGTTAAATTTGAATGAAATACTAATTCACAACGTAATTCTCAAAAATATTTAGTAACGGTTTCTTTTATACCTTTAATACTTTTGATATCCAGTTGCATTTTTCTCACAGAGAACATCTATTTTTGAATTGTAAGACCACTGCTTCATTCCAATTCAAAAATTATCAAATAAATAACACTCAGACTTCCATAATAAATTTCTGATAATTCACAAGAGAACCACTTTAAGAAAGTGACATGATACTGGATTTTAAATGGAACTTTTCTTGGGCACACAAGTACATTCCATGTGATCACAGATTACGTTGTGGTCTTCATTAACTCTCAAAACAGTCTTATAGCAGTAGAATAAAGTTATTTTCCATCATCCCCATGGCAAATAGAAGCAACTTCTCTCAAACCAAAATAGACTCTTTTAAAAAAAATGTTTAACTATTTTTCCTCCCAACCTCTCTCCTTTTGTGAATTTCTCCCTCCCACTGGGTGTGACTAGAGCACAAATCTCCCTGTCATTGCAGTTGCTTGGAACACAAGCCCATTAGAATGTATCTCACCCCCTGGGCACTAAGAGGGGGTAGGAGGGCTTGGGAGAAGATGATCTAATCAGACAAAATAGGGGTCCTTTTCCAAGACAAGTTTGGCAGCTTCTGAGACCATGCCTGCAGCCACTGGAGGTAGCAGAATTGAGAATAACGTCAAACCAGAGGAAAGCCAGCTGAGCAACAGAGACAGAAAAAGACCTTACTACTTTAGTGAGCCCCTCCAGGCAGCCATCTCTCCAACCAATTAAGACCCAGGACTTCTGAGGAAACGCACCAGTAAATTTGGCTTTCTAGTTTATGCTAGTATGAGATATGTTTCTTTACAAAACACTCCCTTATAAAGCCAAAAATATTCCCTTTTGGTCCATGCTCTGGATATGAGGAACTTAGGCAGGGAGTTCTAACTTCTCTGACACTGAAATTACTTCTTGGTAATAAAGTTTATGCTAAGAAGGAACTCACTTAGTAGGAAGTCTTAATGTTTAATAGGACTAAGTTTCTCATTTAGGGCATTGCTACACACCAGTGTAAATTTAATATTTTCACATTGTCATCACCAAAACTAAAAATTAATTTAAAGATATGGTTGGAGAACCAAAGAGAAAATAAAATGTCTAACCCAGAACATGTCGGTACCTTTTTTTGGTCTATCAGTTACCCCAAAAAGTGTGCCTTCATAATCCTCAACACTTGCTGATACAGAACATTTTCTTTCATTGGACTGAGATTTTCAGGGCCTGATATAGCCTTTCTGGGACTGCTGAAATTGGTCTGTTGTGCTGGAATTTTATTGTGTTGAGTATTGTTCAGGAGAAGTGGGCTATTGACCTATGCTTGGAATTCTTTTGCTTCACAGAGATTTTTGTCTCTAAAAGTATGTAACAATATTTGACTAGTAATCTAACAAGCCTCCAAACACTAATCAGTATGTTGCTTAACCCATTGCTCACTCTGTGACCAGTAGGAGTGCAGGTACCCAGGGAGGGGCCAGACTGAGCCCTGAGCCTGAGTGCAGCAGAAGTTTCTGTTTGAAAAACATGAAAGCAGTTCAGAGTTTTCTCTGGGTCTTCATTCTGGATTTGTACTTACTCTTGTCAACAACTAGTGAAATTGCATGTGTAAAAATCCATGAGCTGAATAATAATTTATCTTAAATAGATTTAAGTTTAATACATTATAAAAGGACATTACAAAGAGGTGAAATATCTCCTGAAAAAAAGGACGCAATAGCTTAGAAAGAAAAGTAAAGAAAAAATTGGGGTGTTCACTGGTGACTCAGAGGTTAATCTCAGCACTGTCAAGCTATCAATAGCCACTGTGGCCTAAGTTCAATTCCCATCCAGGGCGCTAACTCATGCGGTCACACAGCAAATCTATCCTGTCTTGCCTTCTGTTCCCCTCAGCAGTGTATTTCAGAAGATCTGCCTGCTCTGCTCCCCACTCTGCTTCTGGTGAATCTTTCCACCCCTGGCACCCTTCTGTACTGCACCCCAGTTCTTGTATGCATAAATAAATAAAAATAAATCTTTTTTAAAAAAGAAAGAAAACTAATTCTGTGATTCTACTCAGTTCTGTCTGAACGACACGTATCCAAGCTATTGGCTATGATTTCCCAGGGAAAATTTCAGTCAAATTTCCAGAGTTCTCACCGTCCGTGTGCTGGATCATATGGTGTCTGTGTGATTGCCTTACCCAAGGGCAATCTCCAGTTAACCTGGGCTCAGACAACCCTATCTGCCTAGAACTCACTCCAGAAACTTGGCAGACCACAATGGTTTTCAAACCTTGAAACTGAATCACCTGGAGAGCTCTTAACAATGCCAGGTCTCCAGGTTGTAAGGAGGAAGAATAGGCTGTGTATTTTTTCTAAAGTTCCCCCAAGAGACTGTGATGATACCTGTTAAGTTAAACAATGGCCCAGAATCTGTGCTTTTGATTCCACAGAAAAACACTTGTGAAAGCCTCTGATCATACTCTACTGACTTTGGATTGTACATACAATTAAATTTATTGATTTAACAAGTTCAATTTGTTTTTACCCTGAACAACATTCAGATTTCTGAGGTTATAGAATAAGTAATAAGGAATGCTCTGTCGGAGGAGCAGAGAGGATTTGCTAGAAGCAATCACACTACAGAAGGACAGCTCCCGGCAAGGCCAAGATAAGGGAATCTGTAGTTAGAAAAGCAGAGTTAGTAACTACAGGAGAGGCTACTCAACTAGAAACTTCAGCCCTGGGGTTAGCTCTTATTTCATACTTAACAGTTTATTGCATGCTTACGCTGATAATCAAAGAAAACAAAATAACTGAATTATCTGTACTAATATTGACCCACAACATTAAATACTAGTAATAAATATCATTGGTTGAATGCTTGGTTTGTGCTAGCAAATTACAGGCCTCATTTTCTGTCATCACAATTACCCTAAGCCTAAATAGTATGACTACCACTTTTTGCATAAGAAGCCCAGGGCCCAGGGAAAGTGAATGACAAGTCCAAGAACACAGAGTTAGTAATTAGAAACTATAAATGCAGGTACAAATGGCACCAAAGCCTAGATATCATTTACTCTAAATCAAATAACCAAAAGTCTCTATGAGTCACAGAAATCATCTAGCCAATGAGAAAGTCCCCAGTCACATGTGGATATTTAAGATTAAATATGTTAAAATTAAATTGGATTGGGACATCAGTTTCTCAGTCACAACAGTCACTTTTCATGTGCTCAAAATTTGTTGGATGACACAAGCAAAATAAATATTGATGTCATCACTGCAGAAAGTTTGTGAGATAGCAGTGATGCTTCACATTTTTGTCTGTATTATTAAGAAAGCGTTTTCTGTGACTGAATTTTTAAGTAAATGACTCCAACTCCTTCATGTTAATTCTTTGATGGAATCCTTTCTAAAACATGAAATGCATTTATGTGCCTGCTTCTTAGTTTGTCTGGGCTGCTATAAGAGACTTTTGATATGCTAGTGATTCATAAACTACAAAAAATTATTTTCTCATGTTATGGACTCCAAGAAGTGTCTGTTTAGGGCTTTCGCAAATTTTATGATTGGGCTATTTGTTTTTTGCTTTTTTTGAGTTGTATGAGTTCTTTATGTGTTTTGAAAATTAACCCCTTGTCAGACATGTGATTGGCATACATAAGTATCTTCTGCCAATCAACAGATTGTTGTTTTTGTTTCCCTTGCCATTAAAATTATATTCAAAAATACATTTTTGAAGTTAATAGTGTGTCCCTATGCTTTCTTCCACATATTCATGATCTCAAGTTTTATATCCTAGTCTTTAATCCCTTTTGAATGAATTTTTGTGTGTGGAGTTAAATTATGATCTATCTTTATGCTTCATACACATATATATACATACATACATACATACATATTATATATATATAGAGAGAGAGAGATAGATTACATGTGACCATGTTTCCCTATGCTATTTATTAGAGGATTTTCTTCCCCCATTGTGTGGCCTTGGCTCCTTTCTCAAAGAGTAATTGTCCATCTTTTGTGGAATAATTTCTGTGGTCTCTATTCTAGTCCATTCATTGGTCTGTGTTTCCATTTTTGTTCACTCCATACTCTTTTGACACTACTGTGGTAGCATGGTTTGAAGTCAGGGAGCTTGATTATTCAATTTTTCTTCATTTTTATCAGATATGTTTTGGCTATTTTTTGTCATCCCAAATACATTTTAGTTTTTTTTCCATTTCTTTGAAAAATGTCTTTTGGATTTTGTTAGATGTTGCTTTAATATGTAAATTGCTTTAGATAATATAGCCATTTAACAATATTTATTCTTCCAGTCCATAAACAGGGAATATCTTTCCTTGTCTTTTGTCTTCTTTCCTTTGGTGGTATCTTATAGTTTTCAGTCTATAGGTAATTTACGTCCTTTGTTAACTTTATTCCCATATATTTCATACTCTTTGGTGTGATTGTAAATGGGTTTCCTTTTATAATTTCTTGTTCTTTGAATTCATTGTTTTACAAATAGAAATACAACTAATTTTTATGTATTGATTTTGTATCCTGCTGTGTTGCTGCATTCATATATTATTTCCAGTAGTTTTTAAAGTTAATTAATTAATTAATTAATTTATGCATACAAGATTTATTTATGCATACAAGAACTGGGGTACAGGTCAGAGGTGCTGGGGTGGGGGAAAGTTAGAAGAGTCACCAGAGACAGAATAGGGAACAGAACAGGCAGATCTACTGAAATCCACTGCTGAGGGGAGCAGCGAGTGAGGCAGGAGAGGTCTGCAGTGCCATGTGGGTCATCTCCCTGACTGGAGATGGAACTCTGCTGAAGTGGCTGCAGATAGCTTTATAGAACTATGTTTTAACCCTTTGTCCCACCAGGAAGGCCCCTATTTCTAGCAGTTTTTTTGTAGTTTTGTGTCATCAGCAAATTGTGATAATTATACTATTTCTTTCTCAAATTTAATTCATTCTATGTGTTCCTTCTTCATAGGTGTGCTAAGAACGAACATCCTGGTCTTTCTCTTGATCTTGGGGTAAATTTTTTCCTTTTTCATCATTACGTTTGGTGTTATCTGTAAGTTTATCATCGGTGGTCTATTTATGTTGAGTTTTGTTCCTTTTATTTCCAATTTATTGAGATTCTTAAAAATTATAAATGGATTTTGAATCTTGTTTTTATAGCATTTACTTATAATCATGCAATTTATATCTCTTTTTATTGATGTGGTGAATAACACTGATCAATTTATAGATGTTGAACTATCCTTGCATCCCTGGCATGACTCCCAATTGTTCATGGATACATGAATCAGTTAATATATTGCTGTGTTAAACTAGCCAAGTCAAGGCATTAAGAATTTTTGTATGCATGTTCATCAAATATAAAGTTTTATAATTTGTGTGTGTGTATGTATGTGCGTGTGCTGTTTATATGATTTGGGGATCAGGGCAATGTTGGCCTCATGAAATGCTTTTGGGAACATCCTCCCTGTACAATTTTTTGAAGACTTTGACATGATAAGACTTAGATTTTCTTTGAAAATTCAGTAGAGTTCACTAAAGAAACCATCTTGTACTGGGCTTTTGTTTTTAGGGAAACTTTTAGTTAATCTTTCCATTTCTGTGCTTATGATTTTTCTAACTAAGTGATCTGGTATTATACTGGTTTAGTATTAGAAGGTTGTATGATTTGTTTGAATATCAAAGTTCATAGTAGCCTCTTTTGGCCCTTCATATTGATGTAGTATCCATTGTAATTTTGCTTCTTTCATTTTTGATTAGATGTAAGTTGTATTCCTTTCCTCTATCATTCCTTCTTCAGTCTTTTTAATAGCTTCAGCATCTTTAATGAAGAATTCCTTTTGTTACTGAATATCTCTTCTTTGTCTGAAATGACTTTGCTGTGGTTAATAGACAGTTTAGAACGTCACTGAGTTTTTTCATGATTGCACTTCTAAATTTTTTGTCTGTTAGTTCATCCAATTCAGACATAATGTTTGGAATTTGCGGTTTATCTTTCTCATTCCATCTCTCCTTCCTAAGTCCCTGTTATTGAGTTTTCCTTCACATGTGAATTGCCTTTACTTTCCTCTGCAGTGTCTTTTATGAGGGCCTCAATCTCTAAGTGAAAGTTCTCCTCCCATGAATTAATCACCTATAAAGCCCCCACCTCGCCCCCAGCAACTACTAATATCATTTTAGGGGATAGGAATTCAGCTTGTGAATTTTTGGAGTCATAACCATTTAGTCTACTACAATCTGCCTTTTTCAGCAGATAACAGTTGGCTGTGTCTTTTTTAAGGCATGCAGGGCAAGAGGCCCAACGCAAAGAACCCAAACGGTGTGCCAGGGAGCCTATGTTTCCTCTCCTCTGTATCTCTGTTCTCCACTATCCATTCTTATTTTTCTTAAACTACCTACTCACTGGCATTCTGCCCTCTGTCTGCTTCTATTTCTGTCCTTTCTATGGTTTTCTTCCCAATTCCATGTCTTCAAATATAATGAATCTGAAATTTTGATCTCTAACTATCACCTCATTTTCTAATCTTTGGAACCACTTTTTCCCCTCTCCCTCTACTAGACTAACTCTGCTCAGAGTGCTACCTGTGGATCAGCAGTGGTCTGTGATTTATTTGTTTTTGCTTTAGGGTGAGATGAGTATATAAAATGGAAATTTGGGATTAGAAACATTTATAGCAATTTTATATTGCTGTGACACTATGTTATAGTGCATAGTGTGCTCATAAATAACAAATTGCAATGGAATGAAAATTTTAAAATAAACAAAATATATGATGATCCTGACTACACATAGTTAACTCTGAGGTTTATAATTCTCTATTCCACCAATAACTGGAATTATTATACTCCCAGTCAGCAGTCAGACTCCCTTCAGGAAATAGGAATTAAATATGGAAAACTAGTTTAAGAAATTCTAGAGTAGCCAAAGGACAACCAAGAGAAGATACAGTCAACCTAGGTTTTAGGGAGCAGAAAAATTTACTATAAAAAAACACAAATGAAGGAAAAGATGATGTCTCAGAACTAGGAGCCAAGAGAAGAAAACTGATCAATCTCAGTGTATTATAACTCCCCCTACCCCCAAGCTAAGACAATGGTAGACATACAAATGCTATCTATATAATTGGACTGAACTGAATTGAGTTGAATTGATTTTTCTATTTTGTTATTAGCAATGAAGATCATGAAAAATTTTCCTTAGGGATTCTGTGTTACCAAATAATGTATGTAACAGGTTAATTATACAGCAGGACCTAAAACTGTTCAGATCTTTCGCAGCTATAATAGTGATTTTTGTTTCTAAATTGAGAGGTTCCCATGAAACAAATACCTGAGTTATTTTATTTAACTCAGAACTTTCAGATACTTCTATATTTTCAACTATTTTGAGAGGATTAAACTGTCTGCAGTCCTTGAAGAATATATGGAACATTAGGTTAATATTTATGCCTTCAATACTCTCATATACAATGTGAAATACTATACTAGATATATGGAAATTTTTGAATTATTTGTAGCAAGATTAACTTAGAAAATGAAACTATTTGTTTCATAAAATTATCTATTTTGTACAGAGCTCACTAATCCTCATTTGCACTAGAATATGAAAGCAGAGGTTGCATGAATAACAAATCTCTAATTTCATTCTAACTTCTTCCTAATCAAATATTAAACCAGTTAGTTCATCAGTAGCCAGAAAAATGAACTAATTTGAACTTTTCTTTTCTACCATTGCATAGTAGAGATACTAATGAGCAAAACAGATAATAAGCAGGAGAAAAGGACAAATAAGGGAATATTAGGTCTCAGAGCCACAGATGGTACTGACACATGATAACCATTTTTCCTCTACTTAAAACACCTTTATGGTATTTACACAGACATCCTGAGTTTTAGGATACAATGCTTATATTTTTTTCTGAATTCTTTTTAAAAAATATGTTATTATTGATAAATATTTGGTAAAAACATTCAGAATTTCATATAGGTGTTAAATTTTCAGTCACTTGGTATTAATATAAAGAATGAGCAACAGTATTTCTAATTTTTGTAGAAATCATGTATGAATTATTGGGAAATTTTAACAAAATATTATAATGTTTTAGTGTAGATGTGAGTTTTAGTTCATTCACCTATGTACTCTTCCCTCATTCAGGCTGTCACCAAATCTCTCATTTTCAATGTTGTCACTCATGTATCAAGTCATTCACAACTTAACTGCACTTAATACAATGACTTTCTCACATCACTGTATTATCACACCATACACAAACATAACCTATATTACCTCTCCTATGATTAATCTTCCATTCCCCAAATTGGTAAATGTAAATCTTTTGAGTAGTACTATAATGATGCTAACTCATTTAATTTATTCACATATCCTTAATTTTCACCAGGTTTTTTTTTAATAACAGCATTCAAGATATTTAAGTAGATTCTCTTTTAGAGTACCAACATTTGCAAATCCCAGCTAACTGATATAGGATAGGGATGAATTAGAGGAATGGAGTAAGAGAGGTTAGGAAAAGACAGAATAAGGCAAGAGAGAAGGATGTTTCCCAGCTCACCATCTGAGTAATTATCTTAAAACTCTGTAAAAGAATATGTAGTATGCTTAATCTTTGGGGGGGAAATTAGCATAGATTTTGGGGGGAAATTAGCATATATTTGCCATTTTGGTGTGTTTGCTAGAGTGGAAGTGTGAACACACTCACAATAAGTTATGACAGTATCAATATCAATGTGTAATTGTGATGTTTATCAATACACATATCTTCAGATAGCCTCTGCTTCATATTAAGTTGTTAGTTGGGAGTTTTATTCAAAGTAGTGGGCAGAAAATTTAAACATTAATACAATTTCCCATAAGTATAAAGTAGAATTATTTGTTAACAATTTTGATTTGACTGGGTTCCCAAATTTTTACTAAACACCTTAATCAGCTTGCTCTTGAAAGTCATTCAATATTACCACTAATTAATCACATATTTCTAAGACCTCATACATACTATCCTAATAGATTGTCCTGCTCAATTAATGACATTGGGTGGCTCCTAACTAACTCACTAGACTGTGAGTTATTTGTAAACAAAGAATGTCAATGACTCTTGTCTTTCTTATGAAATCTACCACAGTACTTAACAAAATCAGCTTACAAGAGCAGCTGACAAAATTTCATGTTGCTCATTGAGACGAATAACTGTGCTGATAGTGGCATTATTATTATTTTAGTTTATAGTCATCAAATCCTAATCACTAAAAACGTATATAAAGTCTGCATACTACAGCTTGTCCTTCAAAATCCAGTCCTGAATACAAGTCCTGTGTTACCATGAAAAGACCCTAACCTGAAAGCTGGTACCAATAGCAGCCAAGGAATCATTTGCACCTGGGAACATATATCGGAATACAGGATAGATGAAAATGGAGTATTTATAGGAAGTGATTATCAGATTTGGAAAGATGCGTAAAGTCACATTTAAGTCACATGAATAACAACATATTTTTATTAGTCTTATTTGAATTAGGTGTTTTTACTCTAAATGCACATAATACATTTAAAAAAACAATTATAATAAAAGTTCTTGCATCAAATTATATGAAAATATATATTTCTACTATTTTTGTCATTGCTGTTTTTATTTTTGGTGTCATATCAAAAATATCATATTCAAGACCAATGTCAAGAAATTTTTCCTTTTGTTTTCTTCTAAGAGATAATGGTTTTAGGTCTTACACTTAAATCTTTAATTCAATTTGAATTACTTTTTGTGAGTTGTCTAGCTTCACTCATTTGCATTAAATATCAAATTTCCTAGCACCATTTATTGAAGAGATTATCTTTTCATCAGTGAATAGTCAAAAATTTGTTTGTAACCAGAAAAAATCTTGAATAGTCAAATAAATCTGGAGAAAGAAGTGCAAAGCTGGATGCATCACACTTCCTGTTCTTAAACTATATTTAAAAGATATAGTTGTCAAACAGTATGGTACTGGCCTAAACTCAGACACAAGGATTAATTGAATTAAATCAAGAATTAAAAAATAACCTCCCACATATATTCATTTAACATTTCATAAGTGAACCAAGAACTAATCAAAAACTACTTCAATAACTTTTTTTCTTAAATCATACTTTTATTTCTCCCAGAATAGAAATGAGAGTCCTAAATATTTTTCAGTGATTTGGATTAGCTTTACCTGAGTGATTATATTCAAAAGTATATATTTTATATTCTTGATTTTTTTAGAGGTAAAGGAGCATGCAGAAACATACTTTTAAAGGAAAACATTTATAGATAATATGTATACATAAGTAAATGGTCATTAATTATTCAGAAAGAAATTCAGCTTAATATATATCATAAAATATTTGAAAAAATAAATCATCTGTGTTACATGATACTGTAACTACACCCTGTACAATGAAGGAACTTACTGTATTTTTCCACACATTGAGGTAAGCCACATAATGTACAAGTAGTAGAATAACTCTAGCCACAAATATGTCTGCATATTTCCAGCTTCTGTTCCTTTTAGTTTTCATGGATTCCCTTTCTCTGCAGTGATAAGAAATGCTTCCAAATTCTTAAAGGAGAATCTAATGCTTTATACAAAAGAAATCCCAGGTCATTCTAAAGGTACTTGGATGGCAGCATTAGTATGAAGTATCTTCCCAATTGATAAGTAAAGCCTTCCAATCATTTATTGCAATATCATTAATCAGATTAAATAATTTGAAAGATGTATATGTTAAAGATAACAGTTATATGATAATCTAGAAATAGATTCTGAAAATTAACAAAACAAAATAAGATTCTCTCAGTTAAGTACTTAACAAACTATACTATAAGCAAAAATTACGTATCACTTTGCTTTTTCAATAGCAAGTTAGAAATAGAAAGAAAACAAAAAAGAGTTCCTTCACTCAGTCACTTAATCTTTAAATCATATGTTCATTCGGTCAAATGTATACCAACATTTCTTTGGGGTGATAAAACAAACAGATGAGTTTCTTGTGCTCCTGGAGCTATTGTATTCTCATAATGAGAGGGCAAAAGAAATTTAAAAAAAAGAAATGTGAAAGATAATTTGAACTATGAGTCTGTTAATAAGATGATATAGAAAGCAAGTAACTGTGGTGATGTGGAGTTAAATTATATCAGCTGGTCTTATTGGAGAGATGACATTTGAGCTAAGACATAGAAGAAAAGAGTCATGAAACTATGAGGGGAATGTGCATTCTAGGCAGGAAGAATAACTATTATACATGCCCCAAAGCAGAAATGGACTGGGTGTATTTGAGAGAAAGGAGACAAATGAGTAAATGTGAGGATAGTGAGCAAGGAGAATGTAAGAGGTGAGACTGGAGAAGAGTTTAGGACTTAGCAAGGAATTTACATTTTATGTTGCAAGTGACGAGAAACACTGCAAGTTGTATGATCTGCTTTGTGTTACTGTGAAACCAATGTCACTGAGATGCCACAAATGAGGGTAGAGGGGAAGTAAAGAATGGAAACTGGGAGCATACTTGAGAAATTTTGCAGTACCTTGGGAGCTTGCCCTGTGGTGGCAACACTGAAGTTAACAGAACACTTTTTGAATTTGAATGGCGTTTTGGAGTACAGTAATAGACTTGAAGAAGAATATAAAAGCAGTGTGGTATAGAATAAGGAAAAATGATGACAGCAACAAATACTGACAGGAGAAATACAATATAATTCAAGCTGAGGGGGTGCTAAAAAGATAAGTCTTGGGGTCAAATAACTGTAATCTTACATATAAAATAATGATTAGTCCAATCTTGAAGTACTTAAATCCTTGTGAACAAGTGGACAGACAACTTCTCTTAAACATTTCAGTGATGAGAACACTTTTGAAAACTATTAACTTATTGATGAGGACCCACCTCATTCAGTTGAAAATAAACTGAATATGAAATAGATTTCACACCTTTTGTTTTACTAAAGTCAGTATGATACCTGAAATGTGCGTTTGGAAAAAGAACTAATTTCAAATTCTGAGAAATAGTCATTTCCATCCTTTATGTTTTGCCTAGTTCTTATCATCACATTTCAAAAATGGTAAAGCTAACTTGTAAGGAATTTGGAAATAGGTCATAGGAAGACAGAGAAGAATTTGGGTTTTGTAGCAGACAGTAAAATGATCAGTTCTGTATTTCTATAAAGGAGTAAGAATGAAAAATGACATAAATGGGGAATAGAAAATATTTTATTTTGCAATCAAGATGAACTTACTAGATTTAAGAAGCAAAATGCTTCAACATTCTTTTGAGTCCCGTAAGACAAAGTTAGAAAGCAATTAGTTTTGGTAATTAGGATCATCCATTAAAAGCAATGGACCATGTGATTCTTTAAGTGTTAAAACAGGGTTATATATCTATTAAGGACTTAAAACTTCCCCATTTGTCTAATTTAATTGAATATAGGTCAAAGTGTAACATAAATACTGTTCACTCCATTTTTGGGTCAGCAAATTTTAACTGTGGTTGACAAGAAAAGAACAGAAGATTTTGGAATTAGTAGATCATTTTCCTAGTAAAATATGATGGGCCTGCCATTTAGCAATTTATAATATGTCGATTAAAAATACAAAACAAATAAATGTTCAACGATTTTGTTCATTAAGTTAAAATCTACTTTGAAAAAGAACAAAAACCTGGAGGCATTAATTCTATTATCAAATACTAAGATTTGTTGTAATAATCTGAAAAACATAAAATTAAAGAATCTATCAAGAGAAACAACAGTGACTATAAACAATGGGTCTCCATTAAACGCTTCTGAAGAAATTATCAGTAAAATGAAAAGACACCCTAATGAGTGGCAGAAAATGTTTGTACATCATATATCTGACAAAGGACTGATATCTAAAGATATACAAAGAGTTCACACAACTTGCTGAAAGGAAAACATACAACCAGTCAAAGAATGGACAGAATTGTTAAATACACACGTCACCATAAAAGAGGAAGAGATGATCAACAGGCACATGAGAAAAATGCTCTTATTTACTCTAATGGAAAATGGAAATCAAAACTAAAGTGAGATACCATCTCATATTGTGAGAATGGACCATATTAAAAAGTGAAGAAACAACAAATGTTGGTGAAAATGTAGAGAAAAGGGGGCCCTCAAATCTTTTTGGTGGGAACATAGATTGATCCAGTCCTTATGATAAACTATATGGAGGTTTCTCAAAATATTAAAAATAGATCTACCATGTGATCCAGCAATTCCACTCCTATACAAAGAAAGCAAAAGCAACTAGAAGGGAATATATGAATGCCTATGTTCATTGCAGCACTATTTACAATAGTCCAGTTATGGCAACCACTCAAGTGTCCAAGTACAGATGAGTGAATTAGGAAAATATTGTACATATACAAAATGGCATACTGCTCCTATCTAAAAAAAGTAAGATTGACTCTTGCTATTTGTGGCAACAGGAATGAAACTGGAGTATATAATGTTAAGCAAAGTCAAAATATTGGATAATTTCATTATATGTGGAACATATAGAAACAAAACAAAGGGTCAGTCCAAAGTAAACCAATAACAAATCCTAGAAATCTGTCCTTAGAATTAAGACTACCAAAAAAGGTAGAGGAAAAAGTGAGGAGGGTGCCCATGAACTATGGTGAAGGATTATGGATGCCTTCGAGGCAGGTGGTAGGTGTGGTATGGTTACATGTATCTAAAGAGTGTGATCTTATACTTTTGACTTGCTTACCATGTTATAAAGCAATGTTGCCTCAATAAAATTAAAATCATAAAGGGATCAACGACAATTTTATCAACAGGTAAAAAAAGAATGGAAAGGTCAAAACTGTCAATCTATTGCAAAAATTAGATAATTTTTGAGATAATGAAGTATTATGAAGTATTTTAAAATAAATCAGTGAGGTTGAATTAAGAACTGCAATTACCTGATGCTATTTTGTTAGAAGAAATGGAGCAAGTGACTACAAAAATAAAGTTTGTAATCCAGCAATTTTTCCTTTACTTTCTGCCAATTGAAACAGAAAACAAAAATCTGTCCTATTCACAGGTCAGACAATGGCCTCCTATTTGTCCTTCCCACTTTCACCAATAGTTCTTTTCCCAATGTGAAGACCACAACTTTTGAAGAGAAGGAAGGAAGTCAAATATGGGACCATATTTTACTCTTTAAGCCTAGACAGAGTTCAGATAACAGAGTGTTGGGCCTTGGATTTGGCAATGCGATCAAAGAATATTGTTAGAGGCAAAAGGAAACAACCACCATATTCCAACTGAGATTTCATGAAAGGGAAACCTGTTATACTTTGATGACTGTAGTGAGGTAATGGTTTAAAGTAATATGGTAACTTGCTGCTAGGTAGGAGCAGGGGGTTATTTAAGAGAGGCACTAAAGGAAGTCATTCCAAAGTGGTGATTTTTGGGCTGAGATTTAAATGACCTAGTGGAGTCATCCAAGAGAGTTGAATATTCCTGGCTAAAAATAGAGGAATAAATAAATAAAACTAGTGCAAAAGTGCAAAGCACATAATACAAAACTCAGAACAGAAAAAAAAATAATATAGGCTTAGTCTTAAACAAAAAAGTCTATTAATTGTACCTATGATACTGACCGTTTACCATGTTTGATTCCTTTTTGAATTTTAATTTTTCTAGAAAATAGATTTTTCTCTAAGTGTAATGCCACTTATAAATTCAGTTAACTTTTAATCTGTTTCTCACTATAGCTATTATATTTTGAACAGGACCAAATTAAGAGTAGCCCAAAGAGAGAATTAATTCAAGATTCTATTATATGGCAACAATCATTAATTATGAATTCTGGGAAGGGATTCACAAATTTATATAACTGTACATTCTTATACAAGTTGTCATTATTAGTATTGTAATAAAAGCTGTCACTTAGGAGCACCTAATAGGTGAGGGTGTGGAGCTGAATTTTAGTCTTCTAACTAACCTTCAAGGCATTGAGCATAAAGTAACTTGATCCTGAGATAGGTCAAATGAATTAATTGCCTGAGGACCACAACTAAAATATAGAATAGCTAGTTTTCTCTATCCATGTGCATGACACTGGATGAGCTAAACTTTCGGTGCTTGATAAAAATGTTACTTCTGTCCTAGGGACTGATGTTTCCCAAGATATTTTTGTCTTGGATCATATTAATCACTCTGATAATTGCACTCATTGTATATAACCTGATACTTAAACAATATTTATATAATCCAGTTTTTTCCCTGTTTCCTCATCTCTTATTTATCTATATTTATTTCTAAGACTCTGTAAGTATTATCTCATCTTTGACACATTTTTTCCCCTCCCATTCCCAGGTTAGAGTAGGTTGAGAAAAATTGAACACTACTTTTTTACTTATAAACTTTATTTAGGTATAATAACCATCACTGGTTTTAAGCTCATTTGAGAAAAATGTGTGTGCTCCATTTCTAATCCCTCACCCCTTTGTTCCATGGTCCACTATAATCAGCAAGGTTTCTACAAATACTGCAACTCTAATGAATGTAATCTCTTTCCATAAGCTTAAATCTCTTCAATGACTCCTACTATCCTCAGCGTAAATCCAAACAGTCAGAATGGCATGCAATGGTTGTCATGTAAAGTGATACACAAATTAATGTTTTCTAACAACTTTATGCAGGTTTGATCAAAATTATTCATCTTCAGTGTTATGGCATCATTCCCATTCTCAACTTCTAGAAAAAAATTAAGAAGTAGAAGTTCTCAAATACAATTTATTTGGTGTGCAAGTAACTTGGAGTTGGAAATGTCAACCTGAACCAGAACTATGGTGAAAAAAGTGAGGCAAGTGGGGCACAAAATTAGTGCAAATGCCAACCTCAGGGGAAAGGGGAAGTCAATGGTTTAGGCAAGGGATGGGAATCTGTTTTTGTTCCATACAAATACTTATTTAAGAGTGACTTCACCAGACCAGGATTTTAATAATTAAGTAGTAAAGGTGACTAATTCTGTGGTGATCCGTCACCTTGTTCTCCAGCCACTGTCCAATGGGTTAATGAACAGAATGGCTTTGATGGCAGGGATGAAAGGTACAGATAGGATCAACACCATGGACTTTAACTCACCAAGGCTAACCTGACTACAGTCACTGCTAAGTGTCCTACATGCAGCAGAGACCAACACAAAGAACCAGTAATGAGATCATTCCCTAGTACTCAGCCATTTTCCTCATGGCAGGTTGCTTACTTTGGACTACACCCATCAGAGAATGGGCAGGACTTTATTCTTACTTAGACTGGCAATGACTTTGGATAAGGAGTTGTTTTCCCGGCCCAAAATGTCTGTCAATATCACCATTCATAGATTTACAAAATTTATTATTCACCATTACGATAGTCCATGAATCATTGTTTCTACTCAAGCAAGTCACTTTAAAGTTTTTAATTTTTATTTTATTCTTAAATTATTTTTTGATGATTCTATTTCTTTACTTTGCCCTTTTAGGTATGATTTCCATGCAGACTATGCTCCAAGGCATTACAGCTTGCCAAGAGAGAAGCTTCTGCTATGTTGCAAATTTTAGACATGTGGCTTAAAAATTGTTTGCAATTTGAAAGTTACAGGAAATGATTTCATGTGTAATAACTATTCCTCCTCTCTACTCCCCCCTTATTAGTACCAGTTTACAAGCCTATTAACATATAAATAATGAGAACCATCTTGGCAGGAGCATCCCAGTTGTAAAGTGCCCATGATGAGGGAGCACTCACTTTCCTTAGCACTTTCCCCACCACCCTGCAATAACTGGTAGAATAGCCTTTCTGAGACTCACTTATGGCATCAGTTACCTGCCAGCACCCTTGGGAGCTTAGGAAAATTCTCTCTAGTCAGTATATGCTCTAACTAAATTGTTTCTCCCATATCCAAGATTCAGACATCCAGGAATCAAGGCCTGGAAATGTCTTCCTCTGACTTCTGATGATCCATGAAAGAAAAACCTGTGCTTCCTGTTTCTGTAACCTTAAACTTTGCTTCTCTGGAAATCTTATTTCTAAAGGGAGGATTATTTCTATCAGAGGAAACAAAAATTTCCTTAAACTGGAAGTTGATACTTTTATCTGGCTTTTGGGACCTTTCTTGCTTCAAGTCAGTGAGGCAAGAAAGTATGTAGCTCCATTTTGGCCTGGGATCAATGATCATGACTATCAAGGTGCACACAGGTTGTTACTCCATAGTAGGACAAGGTGAGGTATGTCTGAAATGCAGGGGATCCCTTGGGACTCTTCAAACACCTTCAAATCCTGTGATTACAGTCAGTAGAAACTACAAAACCCCAAATCAAGTGGGACAGCTAACCAGACAAGACAGGAATGAAGGTTTGGGTCACTACATAGTGCCCAATCTCCAGCTTCTGAGACACTTCCTGAAGTGAAAGGAATTTAGAATATACAGTATAACAGTTTAGTTATAAAGACCAGTCAGAACTTGTGATAATTTAGAGAACTGAGTACCATACTAATTTAGAATATTTATTCCTTATTTTGATTAACTGATTGCGTTCTTCAGTATTTTTGTTTTCTTCCCCTTTCCCAATCACCTCCTATCACATAACATGTGTGAATATTAATATATATATGTATATATATGTAAGCATTTAAGTATTAAGCTACAAGATATGAAGTAGGGGATGTAAAATATCTGGAAGGAGAATGAGCATCGACCTAAGAAAAAGAAGGGGTTTTGCATCTATTTGGAGGAAAGGGCTACCGAGCTCTTTGTTGTATACTTTTATTAACATGTCTTTCTTCCTATTTCTGTTTAGAAATTAAGTATGGTTTAAAGAGATGCAATGGGTGTCAATTTGAGAAATGAATTAGTGTAGTTTTGTAATATGTTAACTCATCCAAGAGGAGTTATTTCCTATAACTTCCTTCTGTGGTTATTTCCAATTTGGGTGGGCCACGAGAGATATTTGGGATGCAAAAGTCCATAAACAGCCATTTTGAATATTTTCTTGAGAGTTTGGCACAGGTGCCTATTGTAACTCATTCATGCTGTTGCTCGTTTGCTGGTCACCTTGTTGTGCACAACACCCAGGTCTGCGACTGCTCCACATCCTCTTGGATCCTCCTTCAGTCTGTACTGCTGAGCCAGGCCTGTGTTTACCTCAGTGATTCAAGGTTTCAGCTTTTACTGCAGGACAGGAACTTCATTACAAAGAAGGCAGTGAGAGCGTCCTTGTGGATGTCCAATGTGGTTCCAGACAACTCATTCATAAATTCCAGGTGATATTCGTGGGTCCCAGGTTGTCTTTGCTTTTCCACATTTTCATCAATCTGTCATTCAGAATTTCCTGTTCAGTGTCTTCAGTCTTTGGCATGAAACATAAAGACCCCAGCTTTAGAGATCCTCACCATTGCATTAGATCAAATTCCTGTAACAAATGTATGTACAAATGACTAAACTGACTGATGCAGATAAATAAGAACAAATATGACAAAACATTTTCAAGGCTTGCCTTCTCACTGCAAGTTATAAAGCAATGCATAGAGAAATTAAAGATGATGTATTTCTGCCATATTAGATTCATGAATTAGAATATTGTGAAAATGCAAGTTTCCCCAAATCAATCTATAGAGTTGACTCACTCTTAATCCATATTGCAACCTACATTTTTTACAGATTTTAGATTATATATATATCACTATATATGTCTATATACACATATATATGTACAAATATCCAGTTGTCCTATCATCATTTTTTATCATCATCATTTTTTTAAAAAAAGTTCTGTGCAGTGAACAGAGAATAAGCATTAAATATTTCTATATCTCAGCAAGTCACAAACTGGGAGAAAATTTTTAAAATATATGTATTAGACAAAGAGTTTAGAGCAAGAACATATAAAGGACTCTTAGAACTAGTGACAAGAAAAGAAGCAACCAACTTGTAAAGATTTAAATGTACAGTCCAGGTCCTCCCTGGTGGTGCAGGGGGTTAAGTTTCAACACCATGAAGCTATCTGTAGCCACTGCAGCACGAGTTCGATCCTTGGCAGCAGACCTCTCCTGTCTCACCTGCTGCCTTGTTCAGCAATATATTTCAGTTGATCCACCTGTTCTGCTCCCCACTGTCTCTGATGAATCCTCCCACCCCACCCCCACTTCTGGCCTGCACCCCAGCTCTTGTATACATAAATAAATCTTTAAAAAGAATGCACAGTCCAAAATGGATAATACATACTTTAATGAATGTTCAACATCATTAATCAAGAGATAAATACAATTTGAAATAAAAAAATGAAATACTAATACACATCCAATGAAGGCTTTTGATAAAATTTGGAAGTCTAATCTTTTCAAGTGTTGGTGAGGATATAAATTAACTGAAACTCTCATCTGATGTTGGTGGGAAAGTGAAATGGTGAAATTACTTTGGAAACAATTTGGAGGTTTCTTTAAAAGTTAAATATATAACAACCATATGACCCAGTCATTCAATTTAAATAATTTTCCATGAAAAACAAAAACATACTGTTCATAGAAGAGTTGCACACAAATATTCACAACAAGCTCATTTGTGAAAACCTCAAATGGAAAACAACCGAAATATCTACCAACAGCTGAATGGATAAACAAACTAGGAAACATGCAGACGATAGAGAACAACTTAGTAATAAAACGGGGCAAACTGTTGTACTCGACAATGTTGATGGTTCTCAAACACATTATCTGAGGACAAAAAATAGTTTTATAGCATTATTTTGTTTTTTAAAAATTCTAGAATGTGCTTTTAATCTGTAGTAAGAGCAAACAGGTCAGTGGTTGCTTAGGTAAGGAGTGTAGATAAGGTTGAATTACAAAGAAGCACAAGTCAACTTTATGGGAAATATTCCTTATCTTGATTGTGGTAGTAATTTCAAAGTGTGTGTGTGTGTGTGTGTGTTTGAAAATTGGTCAAAGTATACATTTTAATATGAGAAGTTTAGTATGTTTCACATATATAAAAATACAATTGTAAAAATAAAAATGTATGCCTGGAGAGAAAGTTCTGATCTAACAGAAATTCTGATGCTTTTCAAGCTTTGGCAGTAAGCAATGGTGTTAATTCTAACCCTTTCTTTTAAAGCACTCTCCTTTGGGTTTCTCCTCTGTGCCCACTTCCACTATGGTGGCAGACCTCTCCTGCCTCGCCCATATAAAGATAGTTCTCTGTTAAAAAACAACAACAAAAACCAAAAAAAAAAAAAAACAAACCCACAGCTGTGAAATTTTCTTTAATGGCAAATGTCAGTTATCTAAAGTGGAAAAAAGGAGAAATGTTTCTGAACAGAGAATTAGCTCGACATCCCCAAAGGTATAGCATACTGTCAGTGTACTAACTGTAAATTTGGCCTTACTTTTGAAAGGTCAGAGAGCAAGGTAGAGAGGAAAAATAGCATTTGAACAGACTTTGAAACAAGGATCACACATCTGGGCAGCAGAAAGCCCACAGAAACCATCCCCAAACTTGCCCCAGAGGGTTCCACTCCATCTGTGTGTTTCAGATACTCTTAGTTAGCAACATCCCATGACTGATACTAACTGTGCAGGCAAGTTATAGTGGAACAGAGGCTGAGAGATTGAAGAAAAGTCATAGAAGATATAATTTGCTTCTGGGATATTTATATTTTGGAACTGAAGGTATTTTCCCCGAGTCCTAGGTTTTACAGCATACGTCTCAGTGTAAGAGAATATGCTTATCTGAATTTAAAATTGTTGGAAGAACATTGCCTAAGATTTACACCATATTTTTGTAAACATCTTGCAATAAATACTCCCCTAAAAGGAGCAAAAGGACTTATTAAAAGCAAAGGAGTCTACAGATGGTAGTTAGCAGAGCTCATCTGGACAGAATGCTAGGAAAACCTGGCCCTGAAAATAGTTGCTTGCTGACACCATGACAACTGCAGACCTGCATGAATAAGCCTAGAATTCCACCCATATTCTCAAAACTCATAAAAAAATATCAAAAACTTGAAGTAAGAATATTTGTTCTACATCTTGAAATATTTTTTACAATATATTCTGTCAGGAGATCTGTTTTTCACAATGGACATTTAATTAATTGCCCTGTTTTTGGCTAGCTAGTTTTGTTTTCATAATGTTATGAATCTCTCTTATTTATGTTTAGAGAAGACTTCCCTGAAGAATGGGTTTCTAAATGAACAATATTTATACTCTGTTAAATACAGAATGTGAAAGAAGACACAGCAAAATTTACTCTTTGTTAGTTCTCCTTATTTTTATAAGCCTTTCCATTAGACTGGGGGATATGACATAATGATTAATAATCTATGTAAAACATTCAAAAATTTTGAACATATATGCATAAAACACATTAAGCAGTAATTAAATTCAGGCAAGTAAGATGGAAACCTTCATAGACCTCTAAAATAATTACCAGCAAAATTACTAGGGAATGGTGAATATATATTTTAATTGGTTTGGTACTATTTATTATGTAACTTAAAGTAATACTGCACCTTGCTGATATTTTATAAAGCTATTATTAATATGATTTATTCATTAAAGAAAATGAGAAAGAAAACTGGACTACTAATCTTCATGACTGTCATAAGTCTTACTGTTTTACCATAAAATGCATATCCAATAATGTTGAATGTATTTTCCACTACATTTTATTCTCTTGGGCTTTAGCTACTCCATGTTCTTAAGATGATGATATAAGTCTCCAAATGAACTAGGTATTTTCTAGACCCTGAAATAGAAGATCTTGTTAATATGTGTGAGTGTTCTGGTATCTTTTGAGAGTTAATTTGTAAATAATAAAAATGGCAAGGATTCTTAATGTTTTTTTTTTAATCAGGGCACAGCTCTAGCAAGAGTTGGTTCTGGACAGAACAATTGTGAGAAAAATCAAACCAATGTCAATACATGTGGACCCTCAGTTTCATCTCTTTTGCTTTCAAATATTCAGAAATATAT
Source organism: Galemys pyrenaicus (assembly GCA_019455555.1). NCBI lineage: Eukaryota > Metazoa > Chordata > Mammalia > Eulipotyphla > Talpidae > Galemys > Galemys pyrenaicus. The sequence goes on along the minus strand of JAGFMF010011756.1, from coordinate 444,287 downwards.
GTTATGATATCATTAATCTACTTGGTTTAAACTTGTGAAAATGATACAAAGAAATAAAAGAAAATATTCTGTGCACTTAGAGTAGCAAACAATGCAAAACACACAGAAAAAAACAAGAATAAACATAAAGAAAGCATAGATGTGTGTGCATGCCCAAAAGAATGTGTATATATATTATATATATGCCCAAATTAATTCAAATGATTTTACTGAGATCATTTTTTATCTAAAATTATGTTTATATAATATATATATAGAATTTTAGCATCACTCACTGTTTTACTTCTCATAAATCTTTGGCACATAGGCAGATTTTAACAGCAATGAACCCTAGGCTCGACTATGAATGTTTCTAAATACCTATTTCCTATATAGAGTATACACCATTTAAATATTTAGTTTCATACTGGATCCTCAGCACTTCAAAGAGGTGAAATACCAGTTAGAAATATGCTGCGCCTCTTAAAATGTATTAAGGAAAAATAATTTTTTAGTTGTCCAAAAAAGCATTGATTTCTATAATATTTACTAATTAAATATGTATTGCCCAAACTTAAAAGAATAGATTTTATCATTGATTCAAAAATCTTAAATGAATGAGCTTACTATATGCTTCCCACTTTTCTGGGTGCTGGTGTACACACCCAGAACTCTCCTTCAAGTGGTGGAAGGGTACAGAAAACTGAATAAAAAGCAATATGGTCATTCTAAGGCTGAGGTACAGACATAGAAACAGGGGAGGAGGCAGACAGTCCAGTGACAAGATCACAAAGGTGGACGGAGGTGAGGGAACCAGCTCTGTGCCTACCCAGAAGTCACAGGGTCACATTGCCTGGGAGCAGAGGCAGAGAGACCCTAGCAGGCAAGGGAAAAGGAGCAGACCAAAAGCAGGGGCCTTATGGGCCATGGGACAACCCTTGGTTTTCATTCTAGGTAAGATGGAAAGGCCTGGAAGGGTTTCTAATTGCAAAGGTATACGATCATGATCTGACCTACATTTTAATAGGATGATTCTGACTTGGCTGACACTTGTCTGCTTTTTAACAAGTGAGAGTCTTTGTGGCCTAGGGGTTAAGTCTGAGTGCTATCACCACTAAGCCTGACTTTGATCCCCAGCGAGGGAGGTGACACACTTGGCACAGCAGACCCTCCTGTCTTGCCCACTGCTCCCTCAGCAGTGTGTTTCAGTCAATCTTCCTCTTCTGCTCCCTGCTCTGTCTTTGGTGAATCCTTTGGTAAATCCGAGTACCTCTGGCCTATATCTCAGTTCTTCTATGCTAAAATAAAATAAAACGGAAATTCAAAAGTTAGGGAATAGTGTGATTTTGGTGGTAATAATATAATTTATTTTTGTCAAAAATTTATAGTTGTCACTTTTATCACATATAAACAAACACATTGCATGGATTTGAAGTGATCCATCAGTTCATAAAATGTACCCACATGCATATTAATACTTTAATACTGGTATAGAGACATTTAGGATCCCCCTATCTATAAATGATGACAATCAAAAATATCTTTTCAAAATACCTAGGCAATATCACCTCATACCTGTGAAAATAGTTGTTCTCAAATGAAAAGAATCAACAAGATATGGTGTATATGTGGAGAAAAGGGAACATTGGTGGGAATGTAAATTAGTGCAGTCACTGTGGAAAGCAGTTTTGAGATTCTTCAAAAAATAGAAATTTCCCATGATCTAGCTGTCCATTTCTGGGTATTTAGAAAATGAAAACCAAATTTGAGCTATATGTACTGTTATTTTTATTGTAGCATTATTTTCAATAGTGAAGATATGGAAAGAAATTAATGGCCCATTGACAGGTGAGTGGATTAGGAAGATGAGGTATATATGTGCAATGGCATAGGACTCAATGTGAACAAGATGAAATCTTGCCGTTTGGGTCAACATGGAGGGACCTGAAGGGAATTATGCAAAGTGAAATAAGTCAGGTGAAGAAAGACAAATAGGATTTTACTTGTTTGTGGGATATATATAAACAAAGCAAATGAACAAATAAAATAAAAATGTTCAGATACAAAAAACAGATTGCTGATTGTCAGTGGAAAGGGGTTAAAGGATAAAAGGGGTCAATTTAATGTAATGATTGCCATTACTGACATTTATGAAGAAATCCAACATATGTTCAATAAATATATGCATTTATTTTATATATGGCTATGGTATTAACCTAATTAAAGCTTGATTCTTAAGAGTCCCTGATATGGGGCCTCCCTGGTGGTGCAGTGGGTTAAGCAACACACTATGAAGCAAATCGCAGCCACTGCGGCACGAGTTTGATCCCTGCTGCCAGCAAGGGAGGGGACCCACATGGCGCAGCAGACCTCTCCTGCTGTGCCCACTGCTCCCCTCAGCAGTGTACTTCTGTTGATCTGCCTGTTCTGCTCCCTGCTCTCTGTGGTGAATCCTCTCACCACCACCCCCACATACACCTCTGGCCTGTACCCCAGTGCTTGTATGCATAAATAAATAAATCTTTAAAAAAAAAAAAGAGTCCCTGATATGTTTATTCAGTATCATTTACAAAATTTAAATAAAACATTTTATTGTATTATAGTACATTATATTCTTGTGGCATTCTGCATATGCTCATTTGAATAAAAATGACAATTTCTCTAGTCCCTTTTATGAGAAATTCTGGCCTCTGCCAATTTATTGCTGAGTCAGAGTCTTCAGAAATTGATTTCTATTCAAGTGAGGTATGAGTTGGGATAAAAAATAGGAAACAGAACATAGTGATACAATAAAAAATAATAGGAAAATTAAAACTAAGGGAGAATATAAAGAATACTTACTTTCTCTTGAAATTCTTTCTGTTACCTTTATTCTGTCTTTTTTGTCTGATTCTGTCTTTCTGGCCTGATATTTTTTAAAAAAAAACAGATTTATTGATATATATAATATATGTTATATATAATAATTATATATTATATATTCAATATAATAAGTCAATGTTTTGAGTATAGTCAGAGTTATTTTGCCTGATTTTAAATATTACCCACCCTGAGTTCGGCATCATTACTATTCACTTCCCACCCCTGCCCAAATTCTCCTACCAGTTCCAACTCTGTTTTTTGTTCCGTAACTAGTTGAGTTAATAACATAGTCCATACTTTCCGATCAAAGTATTAAGTGCAGTCTAAACAGAAGTCTCATTTTTCCTCTCACCCACTGTGAAAAATTCAGCTGGCTCTACCTTTAACATGCCCCCCAATATCCTTGCTCTTAACCTCACTCATGTCTAAACCTTGTGTCTGGCCTCCGTGAGTTTTCACTGGGATTATTACAAAGTCATTAAAAAGCATTTCCAAACAGAAGACCCTCATTTTGTTCTATGAGAGACCCTTGCCATGCTTAACCCAAATCTGATTATATTTCACTTATATTTCAAACTTTTTGTGCCAGGCAATGACTATGTGGTATGCCCAGATTCCTTTGCTCATTATCTAGGTCCTTTACCATCTGGCTTTGATCTATACTTCTTGCCCCAATTCTACCTCTTGTCACACATCCTAAAAATTCTAGCCATCACGTTCCAAGCCACGAGGCCTCAGTATCTCAGTATATTTATTTAGGCACTTGGGTACTTTTGCACATATTTATCTTTGGACCATAATTGCCCCCTTTCTATCTTCTTTGCTTGGGGAATTCTTCCACATCCTTCATAAATCAAACATGCTATCTACTGGGTGAAACATTTTTTCAATAGCCCAAACTGTGTTTCTAGTTCCTTCAAGCTTCCCCTGCACTATGTACAAACATCTTTTCTACATGGATATTACATTTCAATAATTTGCTCCATGTCTGTTTCAATTACTGGGGAAAATTCTTTAAGATCATGGGCTATCCTACTCAATTCAGGGCCTTACACTATTCTCAATTTAGAGTGGGACTCTCTATAAATGTTAAGTGGATGAACGTAAGTATTTTTTCCAAATATATTTTCACCACAATTGAAATCACATTTTTCAGGAATTAGTCAGGCAAACTCTTTGGGACTGGTTTGGATTGGAATTTTTAATTCTATGCTGTTTTCTTTTACTATTCCTATTTAACAATAGTCTTTCAATTAAGCAGAAAGCAAGGCATCTGGGTTTTGTGTGTGTGTGCATTTTAAACTGGGGTTATTTAGAAATAACTGGGTAATGAACAAGGAAAATATTCTCTCTCTGGTCATAAACCCTGGAAAACCCAGCTATCCTTTTAGCCCTGTGATCAGTGAAAGGGGAAGAGGAAAAAGTTGGAGAATATGGGAAGTACGCATAAAAGTAAGAGAAATTCGAATAAATTTATTGAGGGCCTGCAAGCATAGAGAGCAAGAGAAAAGTGATATTCCTGACTATTCTATTAGTTTTTGAGCATAATAGTTTTTTTTTTAAAATCCATTCCTCATTGAGGACTTATGATAAAACAAGCAGACGGTATATTTCACTTCTTGAGTTTCTAACCTTTACATTTATGCTGGTTTCTTTGAAGAATTATTTCTATTTTAATGATCCAGAGTTCCAATAGAAGATTGTAGTTTATATGGGATATGGTGCCTGACTAGCCTTATACACTTCTGGGGGCACATTCCTTACATAGTCCCTTATACTCCAAGTGTTGCATTTTTGCCATGTGACCCTACTTGATCCTTTACCCATGCTGTCCTTGAATGGGAATTGACAGGGACCTTAAGGTCAGTCATTTGATAATCTCTGTTGACTTTAGCTCTGTCTGATTCAAAAAGATAAGTTGGAATCATTGACTTCCTATTATGTGCCAACTTCTGTGCTAGTCAGTTGGCAAGTGTCTCTTTTTTTGAGGATGCCAATGTGCTGCTAAATTAAAATAAGGATATTTTATATATTCTACCAGCAGTTGCAGGTCTGTGGTTGCAAATCATAGCCTGCAAAGACATGATCTAATATGCCACCATTGAGAATAGCTATCCTAGGTAAACCTGGAGGATCCTTGATATGGCCATAAGATACTTCTGGTGAGCCCTACAGTTGCTGGACCACCTAGTATAGTGAACTGAGTAATTGTTAACCAAATATATCAGATTCTAATCCAGGAATCTATAAACATTTCCTTATGAGGAAGATGTATCACCATAATTGTGATTAAATCAAGGATCTTGCCTTGGGGATATTATCTTAAATGATCAGCTGAGCCCTAAATCCAATCACAAGTGTCTTTCTCAGAGAAATAGGCTGAGGGAAATGATACATCTAGAAGAGAAGGAGGCAGTATAACCATGAATTCAGAGATTGGACTGCCAAGGAATGTCAGCAACCATAGGGAGCTGAAAGAGGCAAAGATGAATTCGCCCTTTGAATCACTCAGGGATTCACTGATGTGGTGACATCTTGATTTTAGCCTAGTGAAACTTATCACTGATGATTTTAGCCTAGTGAAACTTATCAAGATGTCACTGATGTGGTGACATCTTGATTTTAGCCTAGTGAAACTTATCTTGGACTTCTGTTCTTCAGACTGTGACAGAGTAAAGTTTTGTACTTTTAGTCCACCAAGATTTTTATAATTTGTTGCAGAAGTTTAAGATTTTCTTTTCTCAGACATAAGAAATGGGAAAAATCAGTTATGTGAAAGGAATGAGAGAAGCTGTCGATAATAAATTTCTTAGATAAATGCAGTGAAGTAAGGATTTTCTCAGTTGGTATTGTCTGGGCATTGTGTTTCATGTCCATGAGCCGCTACTATCATCAGTGATTGCAAGCCAGCTTCTAAATTCTGTTTAAGAATCATGAGGTGTCTTAGGAGTTCTTGATTCTATGAATACTTGGTTCAACTTAGATCCACAGAGATTCTTTTGGACTTACGTTCTCCATTAAAAATTACAATTTTGAATTACCATCAGAGAGACTATGATATGAAAAATACCTCCAACAGAAGGCAAGTGTGTGTGAAGTTGCTAACTGGCACAGTGTCGCTTAGAATGGTGATACTGGCAAGTTTCTTACCCAGTGTATTCAAAAATGGTATTTTGTATTTAGTCTCAGAGTAGTGTTTATTGGAAATGATGGAATAAGATAATTGATCACTGAGTATAATTTTTGTTGTGAATTGTTAGAGTATATTGTTTTAATTATAATTTGTTAAGAATTTATTTTTTTATCACAAATGAATCTTGAATTTCAGTGAGTGTGTTTTAAACTGGATTTGTTAATGGACTGAGACTTGAATTGAGTAACTAAATATGTGTCACAAATTTTCCACCATATCCAAGAGAACCTATGACTATGGTAGAATCAGGAATCATCCAAGACTGGGAGAAGCTACAGTCATGCTATTATCATTGTTCCTCCAAAAAGAGTTTTTATTATGTTCCTTCACATTCAGAAACATTCAAAGTCATCTCTATAGCCTGAGTTAAGCATCAAATCTTCCACATTTATGTGAATATTATCTTCCCATTTTTGTTCCTATGCTAGTTGAGATGGACTCTCTTCTCCCCCAAAAATACATTAACAAACTTCTGCAAAACCTTCTACCTTGAACAGATATTTCTTACCTTTCAAGTATGGTTAGGAATCAACTAACCTAAGTACTATGTATGGACTGGCCCCAAATTCATATGTTGAAATCCAAAATCCTAATGTGATGGTGCCAGAAGAAGAGGTCTTTAGGCAAATGGAACATCATGAAAGGGGAACATATTTTATAAAAGAGACCCCACAAAATTGCCATTTCCCACTGGAGGACATAGCAATAAGGCACCAGCTATGAATCAGAAAAGATGTTCACTGGAATGCAGTCATGCTAATGCTTCAATCTTGAACTTCTAGCCTCCAGAGTTATGAGAAATGATTTCTTTCTTTTTAAGTCTGTATAGCATTCTAGGTTATCCTGAAAGGACTAGGATTCTATGAGTCTTTGAAATGGGTTGAGCACAGGTACACCTTTCTTGGGAGAGGCTTCAAGGCTTGTATTAGACTTTTCAAAAAGTCTGGGCTCCAAAAAATAAACACTCTGCTAATTACAGAACCTGGCACAGACTACATACGCAATATGAAGTTTATAGTCCCAATGAAACATGCTTTCCTAAAATAATCTCCTTGTAATAAATACATTCACATGGAACAATTTCCCACCTAGAAACATGTCAAAGATGTCATGTCACAGGAGGAACAGAGAGATGTTTTGCAGATTCTGATGACATAAAAGTGCTCCTTCACCTTTTCAGCTACAGTCTTAGCTTCAGTCGTCATCTCCTATCATTGTCATAATGTAGACTCAACTCTGCTCAGATTCCTACAAACACAACGAATTCTAAGGTTTAACTTTTGCAAGTGCCCAATGTCCTGTCACTGAGAATTTACTAATTCTGCTTTCTATCAGTCAACCCAGTTAAGCATACTTTTCTAATACATAGCTGGGTGTACTCTGGGATGCTAAATTCCCCTTGTATGATGTGTGCTGGTCATAAAGTAAACACCGAAGGGAACTGAAATGGGTTTACCTTGAATTCATGATGACCTCTAGTGTCTCTGCAAATATTTGCTACTATTCATCAATGCAATTTTCAAGTTAGTGAAGAAATCAACAAGTGATTATTCAGGTTCTGCACCTATTTTACAACTATGAAAATTTCCTAGACTGACTCTTTACTGCTTTCCTTTCTCAAAACATCTTCTCAAATCTTGGTCTGTATAAGCAGTAACTAATTTATTGGAGAGAACTTAAATTTTCCAGTTTCCACTCACATTTCCTATTTTCTGCTGAGATAGAAGTATTACCTGAAGAAATGTACTATAATGTTTTGCATGTATTTGTGTACAGTCCAAACTCAAAATGGAAGAGGGTTATTTGTGAAAATTTAAAAACAAAAGAAAACAAAGCAGAAAACCCATTGTCTTAAATTTCTAGTTGATGAAGAACAGATCTTACCAACTCTCATTGAACTACTATTTCAAAGGACTCAATTCTGGAAAAAATTAAATTAAATGTTCTATTCCATTTAAATTTAAGAGACCTATTGGAGGAAAGTGAAGAGACTTCATCATTTTGAAATTTGATTCAAATAGTTTTTAACCTATTTTGTGATTTTTTTTTCTTTTCCTCTTACCTCATTACTGGAGTGAAATTTTCATTGAAAGTCCAATCTTAGTTCATAAGTTTTCTGATTGAAATGGCTATTCATGATTTTCTTCTTTATTTATCTCTATCTTTTCCTTCTTGTCACCAGTTTCTTTCTCTGTTCAAATCCACCCTAATACTCAGTCATTCTGTTTCTAAATTATTTAGTCATGATGATTTTTCCTCAGTGTTTAGGAGTTTCTCTTAGAAGTACTCAAGTGGAGCTCATCAAGTTTCCTCAGACCTTGGCCAGTAGAGAAGTAGAGAAGGATGAGAATTGTTTGCTTACACTCTCTCGAAAACAGTATTGTTTCATGAGCTTATTTTGATAAAAAGGGTAAGGAATTTATTCTCAGTTAAAAGTTGGAGAGAGAAACTCAGTCTTGTCACGAACCAGCTTCCTCTGCACTGAGAATCACTTCCCTTCCTTAAACATGCACCCCTGACCAAAATCCTACCCTCACTTGGACCAATAATTCAGAATTTAGAAAGTTCTGAGGGAGTATCACCTACCCTACATCCTCAGTAATGCATCTAGTAAAAATTTCCTCACCACAAGGAGCCAAGTCAGGCAGAGTTGAACTGGGATAACTTTCAAATCAGAAATCTCTTAGTCTAAATTGAACTCTCCCAAATAACATGGAATAAAATTCATGAATTTAAGCTACAGAAGTGACTGATTTTCTTGTCTGAAATTGTGCTGTTAAAAATAATAATTTGGACTTCTTAATTAGATAAAATGGATAATCAATTAATAGGTTTACTTACAGAGTTTATCAATTTAATTATGTTCATAATTGTTATTCACTAAAAACATAAGTAGATTGAATAAACGCTTCTCTGATGTTTTTATTTCAATGGTTTAGTAGAAAAGAAAAAAACTCAGTTGAGAGGTATTGAATTACACTCACATAACAGAAAAAAAATACATTAATTCAAAGGGATTTCTTAGAGCTGTTGATGTACTGAGTTTTAGCTGAGAGAAATCCACTTACAAAAATATTTTAGTGTTCTGTAAAGCATCCCTAAATTTAGAAAAACGCTCGGGTAAAATTGAAGTATCATATTGCAATACCTAGCTTCATTTATGTGATGGCTATTAGATCTTCAAATCAATATTTTCTTTAGTTACAATGCATTTTCATATCTGAATGCCATTTCCACACACACTTAAAGTAGATAATAACAAAGTTTCCTACGCATGAGACTTTCTATTATAAACTGTAAGTTTATAATGCTGTGGTGAGGTTAAAGTTTTAAATTCCTCTCCAGAGTTACTTTTCACAAATCTTGACTTTGGTGTACTTAAAGACAATAGTTTTTTAAAAAATGGATGTTGGCAACAGTCTAATTTATATCTAGTCAAATAGCATTTTTCAACCAAAAGAGCCATTTAAAAGTTTGATAAAAAATTTGGGATTGAAATAAAATAATGTATTTGAAGTCCTTTGCTATACCAGGAATATTGTAAAACTAATCTGCTGATGTCAATTTAAACTTATAAACTCCTCCCAGAAAACTTTGCTTAGTTCAGTATAATTATGGAACTTATATGGTTCCCTGATTTCAGCTCAAATTCTTCTTGGAAAAGATCCTTCAAAAATGTTTTATTTTCAGAATTAGCTCTAAGAAAATGAGAAATGAGAAACATCTTCTAAATTGACTCACTGATGTCTGATACGAGCCTCATTATACTCAGATTTCACACATAGTGATAGTTAATTTTCCAAATAGCTTATTAGATTGCCAGCACCGGGCCTCCCTGGTGGCACAGTGGGTTAAGAAACGCACTATGAAGCAGACCGCAGCCACTGCAGCACGAGTTCGATCCCTGCTGCAGACCTCTTCTGCTGTGCCCGCTGCTCCCCTCAGCAGTGTACTTCAGTTGATCTGCCTGTTCTGCTCCCTGCTCTCTGTGGTGAATCCTCTCACCACCACCCCCACATACACCTCTGGCCTGTACCCCAGTGCTTGTATGCATAAATAAATAAATCTTTAAAAAAAAAAAGAATGCCAGCACCATGTAGATCCAACATTTCTACACTAAATAAAATAAAAACAATAGCTACAAGTATTTGTGCATGCTTGTTCTTATTTACAAACAGAAACAAAAAGTTACTCTAATCCCTTAATATTTTATCAAAGCTACTATATTTAATGGTTAGATTGTATAGGTACACGTGCATGCTGTGTAAATCTTCAGTGATTTCTCTGGTTAATAAGATGTAAGGATAGTGTACTCATAAGCATTGTCCTGTTCAACCATATCAACATTAAGGACATAGCATTAAAGTGTCTTATTCTTAAAAATCAATACCTTGATAACTTTTGATGAAAACCCTCTTTCTGATTCATAGCTGGTATCTTATTGATGTGTCCTCAGGTGGAGAAGTGGCAAGAGATCTTGTTGGGTCTCTTTTATAAAACACTAATCCTATTCAAGAGGCCTATACTCTCCCAAAGACCTACCTCCTGGTACCATCATATTGAGACTGGTATTTCAATATATGAATTTTGGGAATCATTTCCATACATAACCATAGTATACAGATTATTTGTTTCTTAACCATGGTTGAGTGGTAAGAAACATCTTTTGTTAGAGCTGGAAAGTTCTGCAGAAGCTGGTTTATATATTTTTTGGAGAGGAGGCAGTTTATGCTGACTGGCATAGAGGATTCATGAGAGGAAAAGGCAAGAAATTTTGATGTAGACATGGATCATTTAACACATAACTCATAGGCTATAGGGATCTCTTTGTATGTTTTTGAGTGTGAAACAGCACAATAAAAATTCTTTTGGGGGAGCAATAACAATAGCATGATTTGGAATCCAGATTTTGTAGCTTCTCCCAATCTTGGATTATTCCTGATTCTACAGAGCTCCATTCATATACCTCCTTGAATATGATGGAAAATTGCTGGCACGTAATTAATCATTAAACTTCCTAAGAGTACAATGGCAGATCTTACCAATTCACTGTGATATTCTTTACCACAGAAGATACATATATCTTCACCATCTTGACCAACTAGTACTCCAGGAAAACTGTTACAGAATATGGACTTAGGTTGGGTGAAACCTACTTGCTTGATTTGGAATAGACAATGAATTCAGTTGCAGGCCTTGATGTAGGCCATACCTGACAATACTTCTCTCAGAAACCTGTATTGGAATCCAGTCTGGTGGATTTCCATGTGGATAATCCATCTGTTTCTATATTTCTTGATCATTCTATTCATAGAGAGATTGAATAGCCTATCTGGAGATTTTGGAGGGCGAATATGAGCAAGTTAGCACAGCCATATTCATCTAGGATTTGTTGCCTATAGGAAATAAGCATTCATTCAACTACCCCTTTTGGAATCAGGTTCTGTAGGCTAGAGAAAGATAAAGGAGATGTGTGGACCTCTTTCCCTGATTCCAAGTTGTTCTTCATCTCAAGCTTCCATGAATGAATTCTTATTTTCAGTGTTAAGATTTTTTATTCTATATCAGCCTTTTTCTTAATTATTTATAATTTTGGAAGATTTGGATAATGTTCTTAATTGCACAGTCTTAAAAATCTCAATAGGAAGAAGAGCATGTACTGTGGAACACATGAACATGTGGCATTCAAGGTAACTGCTGAGTTCTGACTATAAATGTAATCTAATTGAATTGCAGTATATTAGAATACTAGTGCTGAACTGATTCTTCTGGGTAATACCTGTGCAAAATAGTGTTCTTTAGGACTTTAAGCAAAGGTGCTACATTTTTCTGAGCATAGGTCAGAGACTTTAGCCATATACTCTTTAGCTATATGCTACTTTATCATTCCCAATAATGAGTGTCAATCAATCCCAAAATAGCTACTTATTATACACTCAGGTTGAAGACTCATAAATTTGATGAAAATGAAAATTACACATCTAAGTTGTCAGCATATCAAACCTACTTATCTCATTAGTTTAATGAACAAATTCAAATATTCCTCAGTAAAATCAGAAATACATTAATTATAATATTTCAAAAGCACAATTACATTTTTATTTCTTAGGGAAGTTTGATGAAGAACATCTTACTGTATTTTTTACCCTCTATCCAAAATAAACAGCTTCATATTAAAATAGAAACATTGGTAAATTATATATTTCTATATCTATCTATATATTTCATACAATGACATTCTAATCAGTTTGGGAATTAATTGTGAAAGTGCTTTGATGAAATACTATGAAAACTTTTTTTGTATGCACAAATGCTTTTATGTTTTACTTTAAAAATTTACAACTCCATATTTTTCTTCTTTTTTAGAATAAATGAATTTTCTGTTTTAATGGAAATTAACAGCCTGACTCAAAAATATTTTATCTAACTGCAAAAGCTATATATCGTAGGCATAGTGACATTTTAATATATTCTTCAATCTTATACCTCATTAAGAATTTGTAAGGGGCAATCTCACTGATCACACTTAATTAGCTTGCCTGTGTCTTCTCTATGTACATAAAAGAGCATTGAACTGAAAGGGGCAAAACTCATACAACAAAGTCACTAACAGTTCTAGTTAGCAACTGTTTAATTTAAATGTTCTTACTTATTACATGTTATACTGATTGTAGACAGGTATGTTAAAATGATTTTCCCTTAAATAGAAAAGGAAAAATAAGGGGAAAGAGGAGAATCTTATGATTCCCAAATGTCTGGGTTTAAACTTACATTGGTCATGCTGTATCTCTCTCCCATTAATATTATGCTCAACACTGAACACTCATTCCTGGAAAACACCTGGTGCAGGACTGAAGGATTTATCTTCCCACCATTCAAAGACCCATTTCACCATTTATAGATACTATTTTTAAAATGACAGTGACCTTGAATATTTGCAATTAAAACACCACAGATTTTCCCATTAGAATTCAATTCAATTTTATTCTTTCCTATGGGAACTAAAGTAATTGTAATTATTTATTAACTGATCTATATATAACTGTATGTGTTCTAATGATGACTATATTTCCTCGTCTTCCTTCAACTCATAAACAAACCTTTAGAATCAAGAAGTGTATTATACTAGAGGAAATACAGGATCAATATAATGACACTGCATTAAAGGTCAGTTTCCAATGGGAACTTGAGTGCTGAGCCTTCCCCACATAAACCAGCAATTCTGATACTATCTACCTTAAGATAGCCTCAAATGCTACAGGTTAAGGTCATAATTTCCTTAGGTTGTCTGCTACTTCACACTCTAGCTGAAAGCCCCAGTCAAGACCATGCTTCTGACCAATTAGATCAGAGAACCCCAAGAACCAGGGACCACAAACTCTTAAGGGTACATGCCTTAAAAGAGACCCAGTGGTCTGCATGAACAAAGGAAAAGGAATTATACTCTTAGTGTGAAAGAGTTTTTAATAGAATTGGTGTGGGCAGAGAGAGAAGAAGGAGGAGGAGGAGGAGAGAGGATAAAGGAGGGAGGAGGGAGAAGAATTCGAATAACCATTTTCTAATCAAACTTCCCAAATTACCTATCCCCTTGTGGGCAAATGTCCAGGTAAACTGGCTCATCCCTAAGTGAGGCTGCTGAAGAACAAAAGCTTTCCACAAATCAAAGTTGCTTAAGGGCAACAAGAAAGGGGCTAGGCAGGTCTCAGGTAACTGGAAGAGAAGGAGACACTCAAAATTAAAAATATATCAAAACGGCCACTATGAGGTCAAGATAATAGGTACTGATTGTCTCTACCAATAACCAGGAACCGTCCCCCTAAAAGTCTCTCACCCATGTATCTCTTTTAAGTTTCTTTTTTTTTTTTTTTTTTTTTTAAG
>JAGFMF010011756.1:407396-423978 GCA_019455555.1 Galemys pyrenaicus | reverse complement strand
GTTCCTACTGGGGCCTGCTGTATTTTTTCCCTTTTTCCTGTATCTTCCAGGAGCTTTCTGAGCCTATTGTCTCTCTGTCGCCATCTTTTTCCCCTCTTTAAGTTTCTTTCTATGTATCTCCTCTACATGCCTCTATATCCTTTTTCTACTTCCCTTTATATATTCACCTTGCTCCTTTCCAGCTGCACCCCATTCAGGAAGTCCAGTCTGTGACAGCGGAACTTATAATCTAAGATGACTTCTTGTATGTGGGGGCAGGGTAAGTGTCACTTGTTCCATGCCCCTCTCTCTTGCACAGAGATGTGTCTGAAACACTCAGACTCAGGCACTAGAATAGCACATGGAACTCTGGAATTCTATTTATTCACTAGATGTTTAGTTTATTACAGATGATACTAAAGGATACAAAACATTATCTAGGTAAAAGAGATACATAAGGTGAGGCGTACGATAAGGTGCTGGAAATCCATGCCCTCTCCAGGTGAGCCTTCATCCCCTCGTCTTTGTGTTCATCCTCCTGGAAGCTCTCAAGTCCTTCCCTCTTGGGTTTTTATGGAAACTTCATTACATAAGTACAAGTGATTAAATCACTGACCATTAGCAATTGAAGTTTACCTCTCACCCACTCCTCCTTGACATCAGAGGGGCTAAAAGTCCCACCCTTTATGTATGTTAGTTTCCATAAGTTCATTAGCATAACAAGAGACAACTTTATCATTTTCAATACTTAAGAAATTTCAAGGAGATCCTTGAACCAGGAAATACTTATTAGTGGGAAGACCTAATAAGTATGAAAAACTTATTTTGGTCATCTCATAAAATATATCTATTTCCTATAAATCTCAATATCACACACTCATTGCAGTTGACCATGTGTCTGGAAAACATTTCAGGTGCTGGACTGGAATTTCTCTAGCTTTGAACTTGCCACAATCATCAATCCTTTATGCACCAGCAGCTTGATGCCACCCAACCCCATCCTGGAGCAGAAGCACAGGGTCAAGATCCCTGACTACATTATCTGAAGGCAGCAAATTTTCAGCAATTATTTCAGGTGATTAGTTGGCATGATAGTTCAAGGACTATGAGGCCTCCCAAAATCTATCAATGTTGTTGCAAATGGCAAGATTTAAATTGGGGGGGGGGGGTAACATTCCATAGAGTATTGATGGTATTATGCTAAGTTAAATTAGTCAGATGGGGAAAGATAAATATATAACTTTACGCATATGGAATATAAACAAAACAAAAACACACTATTAGATACAGAGAACAGATTGGCTACCAGAGAACAGGGGTGTTGGTAGAGATCCAAAAGATAAAGTGTCAAATGTAAGACTAAGGTGGTGATCATGTTGTAGAATATATTAGGTGTCAAATTCTAATGCTGTATATCTAAGGTTTATGGTTTTTTATGCACAAATGTTATTGCAATACATAAAAAAAATAAAACAAAACAGAAAAGTGAGATGGGAACACTCTTAGGGAACCTTAGACATCTTGCTGTTTTCTATCTATCATTCTGGCACCATGGTGTTTTAGAAGTTTACTTCCTGTGCCTGGAAATATACCCATTGTCCTTGATAGAATTTATCAGAGGAGACTCTTGTGCTGGACACGACAGACTAGGTATTTGTTTTGCTTTTTCTTGGAGATGACACAGCTAAGTCTTCTGAGGCAAACTCTCAGTGCTCTGCTGCCAGAGGGATGAGAATGTAAACAGGCAGGGAAAGAATGACTCCCAAGGTCAAAAACAATAGCAGAAGCAAGCCTAAGGAGACAAAAAGATTTCAAGGAGAGAAAGGAATAGGAGGAGGACACAATCCTAATTGTGCTCAGTTCCACTGAAGATTCTTCCCAGTAAGAACTTGTCAGAACCTTTTGAAGAAGGAGGAATTGCCTATCCTGCAAGGAACACATAAAAGGCCCTGGCAAGTCAATATTCCTGCTCTAGAAAAGTGGTTGTCATTATAATGGATGAAACCTGCAGGGTCTTGCTACCTGCCCTGGATCTCTTGGGTAGAGGATTTGCTAACACAGGACAGGAAGCTAAAAATTGAAAGTGGAAAAAAAAAAAAAAGCACCCAATAACAACCAAACTTTAAGCAATGTACCTTGTATTCAAGAACAAGAATTTTGCTAGGTCAGTTTCACCAGAATTCATATCATCAATATCTGATCAACCATGATAACTGCTCAAATACCTCATCCCTTGTCATTCTCCAGATAATATCTGATGACCTTGGCCTACCTTCTGCAATCCTGTCAAACTGGTTTGACCAGAATACCCTTAACCTTAGTAATTTACCTTAGTAATTTTCATCCTAATTTTTGACTAAAAACCTCCATTTTTCCCTTATTGCATTCAGATTTGAGTTTAGTTCTATACTAAAATTTCTTTTCTCCTACTGCAATAGTTCTTGAGTAAAATCTGCTTTTAGAATTTTACCTATTGTCCAACTCTGGGTGAACATATTTTATTTTAGTTGCAGCTTTTTTAAAAACAGAATTGCTAGACTGATATGATAGCATTGGAGAATGAGAAAAACAAAAAGCATTTGATAGGTAATGTGGTTTTTAGAAAGAACATGACATTTATAGATAGAAAATCTGAGCCTGAGTTCTGGCTTTGTTCTGAGACCTTCAACAAATTACTTAATCATTTAAGTTTTAATTTATTTATTTACAAAGTAGGAATGATAGTTCAGCTTCATTCATCAATAAGATAATATTTCAAGAAATGAGTTATTATAAGTTCACAGAAATAGGGAAAATTCTCATTCATTTAGAACCTTTCCATTTTATGCCTTTTGTTAAAAAACTTGTAAGGATACTTCTAACTGAGTGTAAGCAGTGTATCAGGAGCAGAATTCATTTAGATATTTTATCATTACTGCATAGGCTATGTTCTGAGATTGTGTTCAAATGAGTTACCTTTAATCTTTAGGTGGGACAAAAGTGATCAACATGCTGGCATGATGAGGAGACTTTATGGAGAGAGAAACGATAGAGCAATTGCGGTTCTCAACAAATCTATACCGAATAGAGCATGAAAGTAGGGTCAATTATGTTTAAGGCTGGACTAACAAGCTCCAGCATAAGCTTGCTGAAGGGCTGTCCTGACATTTGTTCCTAGGTTGCTGAGTACAGAGCATTTCATTGCTTCCAACAGTTTCAAGTGATTCCATTTATCTCCAGCTAAACATTTACTGCTTTTATCTTCTCCTCTTTCCTTACTGTTAGACTCAGAAAAAGGGAGAGGAAGGCAAAGAACAGTAAACATCATTTATCTTAGTGTTCTGCCTTTGTCTTGGTTAATTGTCAGCTTCTTTTGGACTAACCTCTAGGTAAAACACTGTTATAATAGAGAACCATGAAGTTGTTGGAGTCTCTGGAAACCATGAAAAATGTCATTAATCATTTTTTTCTAGCACCAATGATGTAAGCAAAACATTTGAGTTTCCTATACTATAAATATAGGTAAGATAGAATGAGAATCTCAGAGATGGAAGAAATATTCCTAATGGGTAAGATTTACATAAAGTATTTCAAATTTTTCTTTTGCAAAAATTCTAAAAAATCTCTCATGAGCTAATATTATAAATCTCTAAGAGGTAGAACAGAGGAACCAATATTTCACAAAATTATGTTCTTAATTAGTTTTTCCCTTTCACAGTTATAATAATTCTTAGATTCCAACTTGGGAGTTGTTAGTGTCCCTTAGAATTCTATGTTCATCAGAATCTCATGTACAGGATTAAGGTATCCTATACACTAATATATTCTGCAGTGATTCTTTCTGTTTGATTTTATCATTGTTTAAACACCAAGCAATAAGGGATTTCTTATCTCATAAGATAATTCATTCAATTTTCTCAACAATAACTTTGGTAAGCTTTTACCTTATGTGCTTGCTACATATACTCAAAAACCATTTAATAGAATTATTGCAAGCTGTCTAATTGTACTGACTCATCAGTCTTCAGGGAGATTTGGTGTCTCACCAGTGGGACTATACCTAGTCTTGCCATATTTATGTTTCATCAATAACTTAAAGCAGGGATTGGCAAAACTTAATCTCTAAAAGGCCAAAGAATAAATGTATTAAGCTTTATAGATCATACAGTCTCTGTTGCAATAATTCACCTCTGCCACTATAGTGCAAAAGAAGTCATAGACAATGTGTTGACAAATGGGTATGACTGTACTCTAGTAAAATTATTTACCAAAACAGGCAAGCAAGCCAGTTTTGGCCCATGTGCTACAGTTTGCCAATCCATGACTTAAATGAAACCAAAAAAACATGATTATTGGACATTCAAATAACAAAAAGCCATGAGGTACATATACTACTTTGATCTACCATGCTATATGTACCTAAAATGGTAGCTCCCTTTATTATTATTAACATTCCTATCACATGATTGAGTTTCCAAATTAGCTTAAGAGGGAGAAAAATTAGACAAAATTCATAAGATTAAAATTTAAAAGAATATTTACCTTTTTTATTTTTCAAGAAAATATTGGAACATATAAAATGTATAAAAAATATGCAAGAAGTAAATGTAATAAAATATATGTGTAGTTCCCAGTTAAGATGGGAAATCAAACACACGGGTTTGCCTGTGCACCTTTCCCAATCCCTAATAAAGTGGATTATTAATATATTGACATATTTTATAGATAGATAGATAGATAGATAGATAGATAGATAGATAGATAGATAGATAGATAGATAGATAGATAGGTAGGTAGGTAGCTAATGGTATAGATGTAGATATAGTTAAGAATATAGATATATCCCTCATAAGGGCAAAAAGAATGGAAAAGGAGACAAAAACTGGCATGCTAGATAGCAGATGAACAAATGAAAGCATTTTAAAGAAATGAGTAGCTCCTACATTCCCTTGTTGTTATGGTTGAATATTAGATGCCAGTCACTGAGGAGGGAGAAATAGGAGCTCTGGCTGACATGGAGGACTCTTGGTTGAACTGAAAGCTAGTATGCTAGATAGGAAACAGGGCAATTATTTAAAAGTGTGCACATATTGATACCACTTCCAGTCTTGTTTTCCCAACTAATCCTATAATGTTGAAATCTTCACTGTAGGTTAAAAACTTCTTCTCTGTCAATTTAAATCACCCAGAAAAAAAAAAAAAAAAACTAAAGATATGAGCAATGGAGTTTCTTTAGTAATGATCTCAGTCAGATAGATATCCCTATAGTGCTCTCTTAATTGAAAAGCTTCATTTGTAGAGCTTCCAATCTACTTTTTGTTAACCAAGCACAGTCATATTATGAAAGAACAAAACAAGAAAGAGAAAGGAAACACAATCTGGAGGAAATTGAGATAATAGAGATAATAGAGAAGGGGGGTAATTCAAAAAATAAAAGAGAGATTTTATCAGAGTTGAAGGAAGTTATTCCATTGATGAAATATGAATATGGTGCTATACTAGGAGATCTGAAGCCTTGCAGATAAGATTGAGGGGTAGGTACCATATCTTGGAATCATCCTCATTACTAACAGATCCTGAGAGTGAATCTCTGATGAGAGTTCCACCTCCTACCCCTCCCCCACCCAGGAATTAGCCAAGCTAGCTGGAGGCTAAGGTATATTAATCAAGAAGGTCCACCCCTGGCAGATAAACTGGTCTGGCCACTACCTGCTTCTAGCAAGTCAGCCATATCTTTGCAACCAGGAACCATGGACCTTCCAAAGCATAGTCAGCTGACAAGACAACCCAGCACTGCTTTAGTTCCCCTCATCAGCCCAAAGTCTGTCAGACTATATCCCTGCTAATTGAGGGAGTGCTCCAATCACAGCAAAGCCCAGTCAGTGCTCCAAACCTCTTGAATCTGCTCCTTTAGCTTTTAGAAATCCTGCCAACTGAATCTGCGTTTGCTGTTGAAGGTGCTGACTGATGGAGCTGTGTGTGTAGGCTGGTGTGCCCCAGCCCTACAAGCAAATGGCAAGGTTCTAGTTTGGAGACCTCAGACACACTTGCTGGACCTGCCTCTTGGTTTAAGTCACATCTACGAAGCCCCATTCTAGAGTACCAGAGGCAGATACTGTGGACATCACTGCCAGCAGTCCAGCAACACAAAGTACCTTCTAGAACCTAACTGGATAGGTGAGGGTCATACTGTAAGCAACTAGCTTCTCTTATGATACAGTACACTGCTATTGAAAACACACTGGTGCTGAACCAACAAACAGCAGAGTTACAGGCAGTTTACAAACACCAGCAAATCCCACAGAACACTAAGCGAGCAACACCATTCCAAGACTAGGCCCACAGCACCACCTATAGAGCTAAGGTATCTTAGTTCAGTGTCTAGGTCAACCCCATAGTGTCTTTGTCTGGCAAGACTGACAGCCCTACTTGCTGACAACCCTGAAACAGTAGGCTGGTGAGTACAGCTCACAATAGGCCCACAATTGGAGTCACAAGCTTGAGAAAGGAAAGCTAATAGTGCTCAGAACAACACATGGTAGCAGCAGAAGACCAAACCCTTAGTGATACAATAGGTTGGAGTTTGCCCAAAACTTAGATTTAAGCAAGAGAACCAGGCAAAATGGGGGAAACGTAAGAACATGGTCCAAATGAAAGAGCAAAACAAAACTCTGGAAAAGACCCTATGCCAAGAATATTGGATAACCCAGATGAAATGGATAAATTCCTTGAGTCATACAACCCCTCATGACAGAATTACATAGAAACAGAAAATCTGAACAGCTTTACCACAAGTAAAGACAATGAAATAGTAATGAAAAAAAATCCCTCAAAACAAAAGCCCAGGACCAGAAAGCTTCATTGGTGAATTCCATCAAACACAGAAAGAAGATGTAATATCCATCTTTCTCAAATTCTTACAAAATATTGAAAAAGAAGACATGCTTCCTAAGTACCTTTTGAGGCAGCATAATACTGATACATAGGAATATTTTTTTTAAAAGGGCATATTTGCAAAATAGAGAACATGCATAAATTACTAAGAAAGATAGTAAAATGAATGCAAACCATTTTCACATGAAGAAACATCAAAGTTTAAACTAGAATAAACCATTTGGGGGACTAGAAGAGCTCTCTCATGTAAGTGGATTATTGCTAGAAAGAAAATAGAGAAACATTCTATCGTATTCTAGATAACAAAATAAGTTTCTGTGAAAAGTACAATCAGGCTACAGGGTAAAACAAGAGTATGTTCCAAAGAACTTTAGTGATCTGTACAAGAAGTATGGTGCTTGTGGGGGTTGGAGGATCATGTGTCTCTTGTTGTGGGAGTGTTTGTGCAGAGGCCAAAGGATGGAGGGAGGATGGAAATTACAGAAGTGACTCCTGCCTTGGGTGGAAGTTGATTCCAGGATTACTTGAGGTCCCTTTAAGCTTCAAAATTCTCCTCTATGACCTCTTCAGTTCTTGACAGCAACCGCAAAACTTGAAAATACAATGTGCACAGAACACCTAGAGCAAAGGATTGCTGAGCAGCTGTTTTCAATTTCCACTGTTGACAAACTAAAAGGAAATGGCTGCTGGTTATAGTAGTGAAAATGTCAGAGGAGCGGAAACAGGCACACTGAAGAGTGATGCCACGGAATAACTCTGGGCATCAAAAAAGAAGATTGTACTCATCCTTCTCTAATAATCTAGACACACATGCCATTCAACATGTAGAGCCTATGTACCAAGAATTAGCAAAGACATTTTCTTCTAAAGCCCAGAACCACTTGTTGTAGGACACTGTTGCACTTATAAAACCCTACTCCCTGAAAACAGTCTCAAATCCCAGTAGATAGAGGTGGACTGTTTTTGATGAGGTGCCCTGTCATGTAGGAAGCCCTGACCCTGTCTCTTTTAGAGATTAAAAAAGTAAAACCCAGGAAAGTTCTGGTGCTTTTCCTAAAGACACTGTAACACCTTCAGTAACCTGCAGAAATGCCTTACGTTCTCATTACATTGCTTCTGTCTCCCCATTTAAGATGGTTATTAATAGCTTAAGAATTCAGGTTTTGGACTGGTAACTGTTACTTTAAGCAAATCACATCTTTCATGCCCTTGATAAAATTTTATGACAATCTCATTTTAATTGTTTTTGGAATTTTCCCTAGGGATGATTTTATTCACATTTGTGCTGTGTTTGAACAATTCTGAGAAGTTAGCATGAAAATTATTGTAAATCATGATTATAGCATGTGGAGCTAGGAGGAATCTTAAACAACATTTAATTATAGATTTTTTTATGGATGAAAAAACAAAGGTTCATTTTTGGATCATTTCTTTAAGCATTTCATAAAGCAAATTAGTAAACGTCTTACTTCTACCATCAAATCTCATTTGCCAATGGCATAATCTCAGCATTACTCACTATGTGCCCCAATTGTTAAAAATCATCTTGAGGTCATGATTTCTTCTTCAAAAAATATAAAATTCTTATAATTCCTTGAACTATTCATTAGCATAATATAACTCTGACCAATTGTACATGTAATTTAATTGAACTTAACTCTAGGAAATATGCTATTATCCTGCCAAGTTTACTATCTGTGAAGTTGGTATTATTATGCTTCATGAAAATCTGAAATGAAATTTATTCATAATCTTAAAGTTACTTTTATAGAAGATCTTATTATAGCTAAGAAAAAGAAATCAGCAATGAATATATTATATTGATATATATTTCAAGTCATAATAGAATGCTGATTAAAGTGGTTTTTTAGTTAGAATTATAACTATCTCAATTCTTAGTTTCAATATATTTGTTGGAGGTAACAGAGGTACCATGACCATATAATTTCAAAATACAGAATTTAAATAACCAAACTAAAACACAATAGTTCTTCTGGCTAAGAAAATCTTTTGAAGGTCCATATATGTGTTTGACAGAATTCTAAAGATGCCTCCCACCCTCCAGATCCTCTCCTCTGGTTTTTCAATACAGTGCTAAAGTAACCACTGCTCCAAAGGTACTTTAGGATGGAATTAAGTTTACTAATCAGTTAACCACAAAAAAGGGAGATCCTCCTGGATTTTCCAGGGCATATAGGATCCTACAGGTCCATAAATGACAAAGGCCAAGGCAAGAGAGTCAGAGTGAGCGGTACATGGGGAGTTCAGAGCGATTCCAAGTGGGAGAGGAATTCAATCCCCATTGTGGATTTTAAGATGGAAGAATAGGAGATGTGCTAAGGAGGAAGGAGGCTTCTAGAACCCAAAAAAGACAACCAGCAAGAAAATAAGGACTTCAGTGAGACAACTGTAAGAAACTAAATTTATCCAACATGAATTGAAGGTGGCAGCAGATTTATCCCATGAACCTCCAAAGAGTAACACAGCCCCCGTGACACCTAGAATTCTGCTTTGTGAAACCTGAGCAGAGAAACCTATGAGCCTATTAGGATCTCTGACTCTGAAACTTATGTGACAATAAATTTGTGTTACAAAAATCTGTGGTGATTTATTCTGATAAGAAGAAAAAACTAATACAAAATGCACAAAAATAGATCTTTTTTGTTATCATGTAAATAAAGGTATGCAACATACTAAAAAAATAAAAACAAGAAAGAATTAAGAATTACTTTTTTCTGATAATGTAATCAGCGGCTAAAGCCAAAGACTCTTATAGGTGGTGCCTCCTGGAGGGGGAATACTGGTGAGAATGAACAGCCCTAGGGAAAATGCTAAGAACATATCAGTGGGGGTGGAGACTCTGATAGGAAATATAAGGGACTGCAGAAGCAGCCCCTGTGATTTAGCTTTTGGGATTTCTATGTTTTTAGATCTTCAGCGATTCTGGGTTGAGATGAATGTGTGTAGGATTTCTGCCTCCTTCATGATGATCTTCCAGAAAGCTGCTGTGGGCCTCTGAAGGACATGCAGAGGCTTCCAGCAACCATCTTCAAAAAAAAAAAGTTCGGACATTTTGCAGGTAGCCCAGTGACTGAAATTGTTCCTGTTTTTGCTGCTGTTACAGCCTGGCTGTGCTGTGTGAACATGGCCACTTTTCAGGTCGTTTGATTTCTGCAACTGCTGTTTTGAGTGTTGCTTGTCTGGTGCTGTGCTGGGGCATCTTGGCAGCTCTGGGGAGCACCTCCTGTTGTGTCTTCTGCTGTCTTCATGGGTTAGATCCCGGCCTGTAGTCTGGCTGCCATGTGCGCCAGGCCCTCAGTGGTGGGAAGACACTATTTGGGAGCCTTTTTGTCTAGGACTTTAAAACAGTGGACATTGCTTTGGGTGAGGTAAATGGCCATTTTTGGCCTCAGTAATGCTTTGTTTCACCCTGATTTAGTAAATATATCCCATTATTGTTGTTCTCTGAAGCTGAGTAGCTTTCAATTGTGTGCACAGGTGGAAAACGAAGACAGTGACCTGTAAACTATTCGGGCAGTATCGTTGGCCAGTTTTAGTGTCCCTGACTACCCTGTATCAATAACACAAATGGGCACAGTCATACAGAATGGCAGCTTTTCTGTTTGGACGGAAGTGAACCAGTACTTTTGGCTCCTGACTGTGTTGTATTACTGGGTACAAGCCAGATCAACAAACATGTATCTCAGGCCACACCCACTAGGATAGAACCTAGTATGGTTCTTAATGCTCTGAAAAAAAATGTCCATTTTATGAGGCAAAATAGGTTTAGATTTCACACACACACACACACACTTCAAGAATAAATTATTAAGTGTGATAAGACTTTAGTGAATTTTTCATAGCTATTTCGGTTGGTTGGTCAAGTATAAGAGCTAGACATGGTCATGGAACTTGATTGCCCACTATATGACAAACAATGTGTTAATTAGTACACCCTACCTTATGACTTGGGGAAACTTACTTAACCTTGTGTTTCAGTTTCCTTACCGGAAAATGGGAATCAAAATACTCCCTACATGAGGGATGTTGAGAAAGAAGTGAGCTAACACACATACAGTACCTAAATAGCAACTGACACATGGTGTACCAGTTAGCAACTGTTAATTTTTAGTTTATTAAATGTGTTGGGGAACTCAGTGATAAAGAGTCAGACTGTTCTGTCTGGACAAGGTTTTGGGATGTCTGCCACAAAGTATTGGAGCAACAGAGAAAGGGAACTTTCAGAGTCAAGAAAATTCAGGGAAGGTTTCCGGGAAGAAGTAGCTTTTTCCCTATTGCAGCATTTGTAGCATGTGAGCAGAATTCTCCCAAGAAATGAAAGAATGGGTGAGAAGGGCAGTCAGTATCAGATGCAGACAGATCTTCCGGTTTCCTGGAATCTGATTTCTCTTAACTTTGAGCAAACATGAGCTTTGCATCAGTCTCCCCACCCATACTTTGACATATTATGGCATTATTATTATTCAGTTACAGCATTAGAGTTTTAAGAGATCATTTATGCATTCAGTGGCTTTACTTTTGTCTAATTTTATTTGTCTAAGGAATTGCCAGCACCCATTTCAACAGTCTAATTCACTTTTTGCATTTCTAAATTTTCTCAATTATGAAGAAATTTCGACAATGCATATATTTTAAAAATCAAAAACAGTCTGGTTGGTATCTTCTGTACTATTGAAGTTATCTTGGAAATGTGTGTGGGAATAATGCTACTAATGCCCTGAATGTGTCATTTCCTTTCCTGCCTCTTTAGGACCTGTGTAATGAATCTGGCTGGTAAGGTCACTCTTCGGATTTACTTGCTCATCTCTATACTGTCACAAATTGTGTCATTATTATTCATTTCCTAATTTAGTAGTGTTTTGGTTGAAGAATTTTTTTCTCACTATACTATCTTAAAATGCCTTAATGATTAATTTATTTTTTATAATCCAGACCCTCTTTGAAAAACTAAAATTATATGTGTCTGACTTTAGATGGGCTTCTGTTGACACAGAAAATCTTAAGTATAGTTCATTTCATTAATACCCAGTACTCATTTGAGGTTAATAATAAAGATAAGTGAAATTATAATGGTGAAATTTATGAGATGCTAATGATACCATTTTCTTTTTAGCACAAATGTGGATTAGTAATATATATAGGGCACGAGTGTCCTTTAGATAGAAATTAGAGATATTGAAATGCCCTTGTTTCTTTTCAGTGCTAAAATACTTTTAAAAGGTCATATTTTTTATCAAGTGAAATTAATCTCATCAAATTAATATACTGATGATCCTGATTCAAAGCTTCATTGTGGTTTCTAAATCCAGAGTTAAGACCATGGTACTTACCGAGCACACAGTCAGGTCTTGTGTGAGAAAATGCTATGATGTAGTTCAGAAAAGGAGTGTATTCCATTCCTCCTTCATTAAAATGTGCTCAAGTAGACGAGCATCAGGGTTAGGCTCAAAACTTCAGGTTGTGGAAACACTAGGGGAAAACACTACATTCAAATTTTGTGCAGGGGCTCGCTGGTGGCACATGGAGTTAAGCACTGCAATATGAAGCATCAGCAATCACTGCCTCATGAGTTCGATCCCATCCCCCGCATGGAGTGACCCACATGGCACAGCAGACCTCTCCTGCCTTGCCCACTGTTCCTCTCAGCAGTGTGTTTCAGTTGATCTGCTGGTTCTGCACCCCACTCTGCCTCTGGTGAATCTTCTCACCCCCACACCTCTGGCCTGTACCGCAGTTCCTATATGCATAAATAATAAATCTTTAATTGAAAAAGATTGTGCAGACAATTTAAATCCAATGCTGCATCTTTACTTACTTATTTATTTTGCATAAAAGAATGGGCTGGGATTGAACTCAGGCCATAGGGTTAAGTGATGAGACTTAACCCCTAGAGCATCGGGGAGGCCATTGCTGAATTTTTAAAGACATTTCCAGGCCTCCACGGCAGTTCAAAGGTTAAGGTCTCGGTGCTATCAAGCTGTTGCTAGCTACTGTGGACTGAGTTTGAGACCTGGCTAGGAGCTGACCTACATGACTTAGCAGATCTCTCTTATCTCTCCTGCTGTTCCCCTCAGCAGTGTATTGCAGTGTATCTGCCTGTTCTGCTCCCCACTCTGCCTCTGATGAATCCTCTCACCCCTGAACCTCTGGCCACATCCTAGTTTTTATATGCATAACTAAAATAAATCCTAAAGAAAATAAATAAGCCATTTCCATCAAGTTAATTTTGAATTTTTCTCTTTTAGATTGTACAACTGATAAAATTATACTTCACAAATGGAAAAGCCTGGATTTCTAATTCTCATTTTATTTCTATGTCAGATTTAATTTTTGTTAATCTTTCCTTCTCAGTCTGGGTTGTTGTGGACATAACACACCTGTCTTAATTCACATGGGTTTTCATTGCATACTTGTAACAACACAGCTATAGTGTTGAGAAAAAAGAAGTTGGCCGGTAACCCTGACAAAGGCTACTTCCTTCCTTCCTTCTTCCCTCCCGTCCTCCTTCCCTTCTTTCCCTTCTCTTCATTCTTTAACTGATTTTCATGACTATCAGTGTTATAATATTGATGTTTAAGAGAAAGTGGTTAAATATTTATCCTTCTTCCTGAAATCATTTGTTTATACTCAAAATATCTGTCCCTTATGATTTGCTTCTCCTTTCAAAGACGTTCCAAGACTTTCTTTTTTCCTTGACATTAACACAACCAAGAATGACTCACTTTAATTGGAAAAACATAAACTGGCTCCTAACTACCAGACCTGGCATTCAAGGAGATACTAATTATCTCTAATATTGAGGGGAAAAAGCAGTATTTGGAGTCCAAACGGCTCTGTTATCAGGGCATGACTTCAGTCTGGTCACTTGTTGTCAGTTATTCATAATCAACCTTAAACAGATGGGGTCACAGGTCATACACTGGAGGCAGACTCATTCTAGTCCAGTTCATCATCCAAACTCAGCTCGCATGCAGCTGTAAAGGGTGCTTATCTTAGTCCCCAAGTGCTTGTAAACTGGAAACGTCAGATTGACTGTTTTTTGAAGATCACACACTAACTGCACTGTGCTCACTACTGACATAGCCAAACACAAGGAGATTGTGCTGATTCCAGAGGTTAATGAAGCAGTCACCACGCTAGAAGTAATTCCACTCTGGCTTCCACAAAGCCAGTATTCAAAATGTTTTAAAGTTGAAGGTTCGACTTTACAAAGAAGAAAGTTATTTACTTTTTTAAAATTAATTTACGATTGCCTTATACCACCCATACAGAAATTTCTTACTCTTACATAATGGCCATAGAAGTAAAAGAAAAAGAAATGATCTGGAAGTACTTTTGGTATGGAGTCAGCCAAATTATTTCCAAAGGTACAATATTCTAACTTGTGGCTGGATTGTGTAATGCTGAATTTTGAACAAATTGTCCCTGTATTAGTTTATTTAGGGACTGAATTAATTAGGCTCATGGTTCAATAGTGGAAGAACTTACTGCTTTAAAGTTAAAATCAAGTTATATAGAAGTGGTTGATGAGTTGCCATGCCCATTTATGATGTGTAGAACACATTTAAACTGCTCTAGAACATATATTATTATCATAAATATTTCCGCTTGTTTTCAATAACTGAGGATTGGCCTCCACCAGGAAGTCTTAATCATGATTTCTCTACCTTTTGATCTTTCATTCCAGTATTTTGCATCTTCCTTTTTGTACTCACTGCCTGGGTTTGTGGTTTTGAAGTACTTATACAAGGACTTTAATCCTTAACTACATTAGGATGTCTAATAGACATATCAGTTTTTATTTTCTTTGGTTTACACAAAAGCACAAAGTGTGCAAATTAATTCTTATTTTGAGAAAACTGATTTTTAATAACATTTTTATCTTTAGCCTGAGAATTTTTTTTCATGCAGTACTATTTACAATTCCAAGATATGAAAGGACCTAGTGGCCCAAAACAGATTACTGGATCAAGAAGATGCTATATATGTGTATATATGTATATATATCCACATCCAGTGAAATACTACTCAGTAATCAAAAAAGATAAACTCATCCATTTGCAGCAACATGCATGGAGCTGAAGGGATTATGCTAAGTGAAAAAAGTCTGAAGAAGAAAAATAAACACCAGATGGTGTCATTTACTTGTGGAGTATAGAGAAACCAAACAAAGGTTCAGAAAAAGACAAACATTAAAACCAACCTTTGAAAGCTGACCATAGATTGAGGCCTCCAGATGGGAAGGGCAAGGGGGAAGGGTGAGAAGAGAGGGGGAGAATACAATGGACTATGGTGGAGGACTATGGGAGTTTTGTGGTGGGAGAACTATGGTGACCACACCTGAAGGGAGAAATCCTATATTGATGAAAACTTTACAAGGATATAAAATAATGGTACTTCAGAAAAATAACAACAATATAAAAATAATACAATGTTATTCATCATTCATATATATATAATTATTTCTACATTAGTCATTAAAAAATATAAAAATGAGAATAAATCAACTTTCCTAATATTTTCAGGGAGAAATAATGGCCACTATTCTAGTAATTAAATTTTGTGTTCTATTGGGACCAGAAGTAAAGTTTTGAGTAAAACCAACTTGATCTGAGCAGCATAAAAAGAATCATAGTGCATTTAATTTATAGTAAGGAGGAGATGCTGATGTAGTGATTCAGTAAAATGAACATCTAAAAAAATTGTCAGAGGTTAAAGTCCATAAAAAAAACACCCAACAACATTTATTGTTGTTGTTGTTTTTTGATGTGTGCCATTCTTACCATTGTAAGGTGGTACCACGTTGTGGTTTTAATTTGCATTTCCCTGATTATGAGGGACGCTGAGCATTTTCTCATGTGCCTGTTGGCCATGTGTATGTCCTCTTTGGAGAAGTGTCTTTTAAGTTCTTCTGCCCATTTTTTGACTGGGTTGTTTGCTTTGATTTTCTTGAATCTTATGAGTTCTTTGTATATCTTTGTGATCAGTCCTTCGTCAGTTGTATAGGGTGCAAAAATTTTTTTCCCAACTAGTTTTGGTTAAGGTTTCTTTTGCTGTACAGAAGCTTTTTAACTTGATATAGTCCCATCTGTTTATCTTCACTCTCATTTTTATTGCTTTGGGAGATGCATCTTCAAAGGCTTTACTGAGATGTATGTCTTGAAGTGTTTTACCTATGTTTTCTTCTATATATTATATGGTTTCAGGTTTAACATTCAAATCTTTTATCCATTTTGAGCTGATTTTTGTACATGGTGTATGGTAGTGATCTAGTGATCTAGTTTCATTTTCTTGCACGTGGCCGGCCAGTTTGTCAGCACAATTTATTGAATAAGCTGTACTTGTTCCATTGCATATTCTTTCCTCCTTCATCAAAGATCAGGTGTCCATAAATGTGTGGTTTTACTTCTGGGCTTTCTGTATGGTTCCATTGTTCTGTGTGTCTATCTTTGTTCCAGTAACAAGCTGTTTTAATTACTATTGCTTTGTAGTTACACCATGCACAAAAATCAACTCAAAATGAATAAAAGATTTGAATGTAAGACCTGAAACCATAAAATATATAGAAGGAAACAGGTAAAATGCTCCAAGACATTACATGTCAGTAACACCTTTGAAGATGCATCTCCCAAAGCAATAAAAATGAGAGTGAAGATAAACAGATGGGACTATATCAAGTTAAAAAGCTTCTGTACAGCAAAAGAAACCT
>JAGFMF010011756.1:387513-407346 GCA_019455555.1 Galemys pyrenaicus | reverse complement strand
ATGAGAAAATGCTCAGCGTCCCTCATAATCAGGGAAATGCAAATTAAAACCACAACGTGGTACCACCTTACAATGGTAAGAATGGCACACATCAAAAAAATAATAATAATAAAGCTTGGCATCGATGTGGAGAAAAAGGAACTCTACTACACTGCTGGTGGGAATGCATGTTAATCCAACCACTATGGAAGGTTGTATGGAGGTTCCTTGGTCTATTAGGGATGGAACTACCATATGATCTGGCAATCCTACTCCTAGGGATCTACCCAAAGGACACAAAAACACCAATCCAAAAGAGTACTTGTACCCCCATGTTTATTGCAGCACTATTTATAATTGGTAAGACCTGGAAACAACCCAAGTGCCCAAAAGAAGATGACTGGATCAAGGAGATGTGGTACATATACACAATGGAATACTATTTAGTAATCAAAAATGATAAACTAGGGCCATTTATAGAAACATGGATGGAGCTAGAAGGAATTATACTCAGTGAAACAAATCAGAAGGCAAGAGAAAAATATTGGATGGTTTCACTTTTAGGAGGAATGTGAAAGAACAACAACTATAACAAAAAATAAAAAAGAAGAAAACAAAAAACAAGAGAAAGCTAAAGGAAATGGGCAATTACACCCCAAAACAAACAAACAAAAAACTCAGCAAGATCAAAAGGTCAAGCATAAACCAAAGGGATCATGGGTGAGGGGGACAGAGGGAGTGGAGGGCAAAGACGGAGAGGAAGGCATAAAGAGCACAAGGGACTGTGGTTATGGTGCACAGGTGAAATGGTAGTGGGAATCCCCTGGGGACTACAAATGATGTTAAATACAATTAAATAAATCTAATAAAAAAAGAAAAAAGTGCTATCAATCAGCAAAATATATATATATATACACACATATATAAATGTTTAGAAGTTAAAAAAAAGTTAAAAAAAACTGTGTTTATCAAAACTAGTTGGCAAAAATTAAAATGAGCTAGTTATCAGGAATATCACAATTCATAGGATTTAAAAAAAAATCTCTTTAGTCTTTTAGAGCAGTTTTAGGATCAAAGCAATAATGAGAGGGGGATACAGAGATTTCCCATATAACCTTGGCACAGCACATGTTTTACCTTCTAGGGTTTTGCCTTTATTATTTTGAGCACTGTTTATAACAAGTGTGGAAGAATTTGCTTAAGGTGGGGAAACCACCTCCCTCACACATACAGAAACCTTCAAGATTTAAGATAGTTTTGAGTGTACTTACAGAAGGTTCACTGAGACATATCTTCAACTAGGCTGATGTCCTTATTTATAATCCATGTTTGCTGAAATAGCATTTATTGGTAATAGAATTTCACTGAGTTATATAAGTAGGGAAAATTACTTTTGTGGTCATTTTTTTCCCTAATTGCTTTTTTGGGGGAAAAATCTAAATTTTTAAGAAATGTGGAGCCTCTATGAAAAATTGCATTTTCTATGAAAGTAATCTATTAAGTCACAAAACTTCAGTCTTTGGAAATAAATAAAATTGGGTTTCTTTATAGTGAAAAATAAAAGCAACATTCCAAACAGCTACAAAATGTAAAGAAGGATGAAGTATAGTTCAGAGTTAAGTATGAGAGATGGAGTCTAACAATGGACCGTAATCAGAAAAGGGAACTTTGACCCATAACCCATATTTTATAGTAATTGGCCTAGAATTTTATGGGAAGTCAAATAACAGTAATGATTACAACTTACAACTTATTATCATTTATTGCTTGAAAGGTATTATATAAAAGAAATATCCTTTACATGAAATCTGGCAAAAAATGGAGGTTTTTTTTTTTTTTAACCAATTCAAAGTAACTTTCTTGAGAACTGTAGGCATTTTAAATCTGTGGCTATGTACAGTATGCAGTTTACCAATTTCTAAATTTGTGTGGTACTTTTTAGTAGAATACTGAATTAAAGTCATTATTAAACAAGTAAATGCACTCATTTTAGCTTATAAGTATCAAATATTAGCCTTTACTAACTCATAAGGTAGGTAATTAAAAATAGCCTTTGGTCAAATATAAAATCAAAAATACTGTGGCAGTAGATACTGTGTCCCCTGTAGAGCTAAGAACTTTAATTTAAGAAATTTTCACTGCCCATTGCTGACCCATCACAACCTACTAGATGCCATCAGACATCCTAATTTGAGACCTCTACTCTGGGAAATGTTATTTTTCCTTTCGTCCTGGTTGTCCTTACAGTAACATATACAGCCAAGAAATTTCTTATTATTTTCATTGAATATTTTTTTAAATAGGTTTCATTATTTTGTGGCAATTTGATATTTACTTACTAACTCCTAGTTTGTTTTAAAAACACACACACATTTCCAAGAGCTCCTCTTCTCAGTCAATTAACAATAGACCCTAAATAATTGCCTTTAAGGTGCTTTATGTCCTGTGCACTGCATCTTATTTAAGATTTACAGGGTAAAATTTACAACCCCTACAATGAATAAACCAAGACCCAAATTGGTTAAAATACCTTGATTAGTGGAACATAGCCTTTAAAATGTACAGTCAGGCTTTTTATTTTAATTTTAAATATATTTTACATTATTTTTCATATATGTACAGTGTATATTTCTTTTCCCTGTGAAATTCCCATCAGTAATTCACCCGTGCACCATCACCATAGTCCCTTGTGCGCTTCCCACCCATTTTGTTTCGTCTCCCTCCTCCCCCATCAGGAATGTCTCGGATTTATAGTTGTCTGTTGATTTTGATTTTTAATTTATTGTAATTGATTTTTCCCCTTAGTCCCTTGTTTGTTTCTTCTACATTCCTCCTGTAAGTTAAACCATCCGATATTTTTCTTTTCTTTCTGGCTTATTTCACTCAGCATAATCTCTTCTAGCTTTTTGAACTCTGTTGTTATCTGACTCCAAAGTCTGCATTTGTTGTGCCGGCAAGCACAGGGCAGGTTCTCTATTGATTGAGGCAGACAGATAAAGAGAGTCCTGGAGTGGCTTTTCCAAGCTTTAATGCTCTTTCTATGCCACATGTAGTGAGGCAACCAGGTACAGGGCAGGCAGGAGGGCCAGCGAATCTTGACCCTTTCTCTTTGGGCTCTCTCCTGCATCTTCTTATGATCTCTTCCTTTCACAGCCACTCTCCGCCCCTTCCATTCTCCATGTGACATCACCCTTATATCCCCAGTCTCCAGACTCATTTGTGCCCATTTACCCATGCTCACACCACACTCCAAGTGCCCACTATTTGTGCCCTGAGCCCATGCCCCCAAGAGCCTCCTGCATTTAAGGCTGCAGGTGATATCCAGAGTCCAGCAGCATAAAAGCCTTATTATCATCATTTACCCTACAGCATTTTACTTTCTTTTAAAGAAGATATAAAATCGGAAATGACTTTAAATTCAACATGAAAATGATGAGTTCATTGCCAAGGAGAGGTAAACTGAGAGATACGGCTTGAGGCAATGAAAAAGGACGGGAGATGGTAAATTTAGTTTAGAATATGATAAATTTGGGGTGTTCCAAACAAAAAGTTACTCTGGAATACTACTTCCCAGTCAAATCTTCAAATATTAGCTATCGAGGCAATGGTAATTTTCTTTGACAGTTACCACCAAGAGATGTTGTAAAATCTTGTATTACAATTCTAAGGGGGGATCGTAAGTATCAGGAAGATTTCTCTCTTCTTGTCAGACAGATTTAACTTGCAATTAACCATAAGGAGTTTCTGCTACTCCTTCCTTCTTTTCACCTAGCAGCTCTTTCTACGTTTGCTTCTTTCTACATTTGATGTATTTATTACTAAGCTAAGTTACACAAGTTTAAAGGTTTTATTCAAATCCAAGAGTGATGTAGAACTGATTAGATGGGATATTCTCATCTCAAACAAACCAAGGGAGTCAGAAAAGAAATTCAGTTCAATTGTTGCTGTAAGAAAATTAGCCAACTGTGAGGTTCTCAGATTAAATCTAATTCAATATTATTTAGGAAAAAACCCATCAAGGACATAACTCATCAGCAATGCTCAGACAAATGCCTTGTGATGTGAAATGAATTCAAGGTACATTACCACTTTGAAAAGAAAGAAATGCTGCCAAGGTTCATGCATAATAACATTGAGCGTTAGTTTTATACAGATGTGGACAGCCTCTTCTACTTCTCACCCTTAGGATGACTCAGTCAAGACAGGATTTATGAAAATTCATTTTAATAAAGTGGGAAGAGAATTTTATGGGAGGATGAGACTCATTATTTTGAAAGAAAGACTCATACTGGAGAAATACAGGGTGTAAAGCCAACTCGAGCTAGCAAAACAAGTAAAAGTCAGTTTACTCATCTGTCTTGTAAATTTTGAAATGAAAAATCTTACTTGCTGATATGGTTAGAATGAGAAGCATCGTGGGATTCAGTGTTAGAAAAATCTCACGTCAACTCTTTGCCACTTAGTGCTTTTGTATAGTATTCAGACAAAATATTCCTTTTTAAATGTTACTTAACTTAATTCTTTCCTTTCCTGTCCCCCTTGGTGTGATTGTGTGATTTAATTGTAACACAGTGACATTAG
The DNA here is from genome assembly GCA_019455555.1 of Galemys pyrenaicus. Lineage (NCBI taxonomy): Eukaryota > Metazoa > Chordata > Mammalia > Eulipotyphla > Talpidae > Galemys > Galemys pyrenaicus. The sequence continues at coordinate 402,786 of JAGFMF010011756.1, read as the reverse complement.
TCACAGCCTGCATTCTAGATATATATTGGCATTCTTGTTGAATTTTCTATTAACATTTAGTAATATTTCTTTATTTTTGTGGTGGATATGCCTAGAGGTTTGACAGACTTACAGAGTGATACAACTACTACTGTAGTTTCATGTCACCCTCTTCCCCTAGGCCCCCTGTGCTACTCCTTTACTGGCAAACTTCTGTCCATCCCATGATTTCTGGTAGCATTTGCTTATTTTTCTCCCTAGTACTTTCACTATTGCAAAATGTCAATATAGATGGATTCATACAGCACGTAGCTTTTCAGGTCTAAGCCTTTTCAGTTAGCAAAATTTAAATTTCTTCCACATTATTGCATAAATCTATAATTCATGCCTTTTTACTGCTGTGTAAAAACACATACTTCATTGTAAGATGTACTTCATTTTACTTTACTAATGAGCAGTTAAATAATATCTGGTTGTTACTATTTTGACTACCATAGAAAATGGCTATAAATATTTATATAATGGTTATAAATATTTATATAATGGCTATAAATATTTATATATAGGTTTTTGTGTTGGTCATATCATAGGTACATGTTTAACTTTGTAAGAAACTAGATTTCTAAAGTGGTTGTGTTGTCGTACATTGTCATCAACAGTGTGTGTGAATTCCCATTTCTCCACATCCATGTGATACTTCCAGGTTTAAAAGCTGTTAGATCATTTTAGGCATGCAGTGGTAGCTTATTTTTATTTTAACAAATATTTTCCACATATTTCATGATGTTTAGTGTCCTTTGTGTGCTTAATTTATCTTCATACATCTTTCTTGATAAAGTGTCTGCTTAGATATTCTCCCTCTCTCTCTGAATCATTTGCATTCTTATTGTTAAGTTTTGAGAATTCCTCAAATATTCTGGTTATAAATCGTCATAAAAATATTTGTGGTTACCAGTATTCAAGACTTTGGTTTGTGTTTTCATTTTCTTAATAGTGTCTTTTGCAGAAAAAAAGTTTTTAATTTTAATAAACTCATTTTTTTCTTTTATTATGCTTTCACCATGATTTAAAAATCTCTACATAACCCAAGATTTTCTCCTATAATTTCTTCCTAAAGTTTTATAAATTTCCATTTTACATATAGTCCTATGATCCTTTTTAGTCAAATTTTGTATAAAATATGAGGAATAGCATGGGAATTTTTTCTTTTGCATATTGATGTTCAAATGTTCTATAACCATTTTAAAAATAGATTATCCTGTTTTGTCAAATTGCCTTTCCATCATTGTAAAAAAAAACAAAAAACAAAAAAAAACAAACCTTTTATTGCTACTTGTGTGGACTTCCATTCTGTTTTATTGTTATATGTGTCTATTATATATAGTATATTATATATGATAGATATGTGTCACCAATACCACACTGTCTTGAGTAATAAATCTTGCATATGAGTAACGTGAATATTCCAGTGTTTTCCCTCTTTTTTAAATCTGTCATATAGTCTAGTTCATTTGACTTTCCATATGCATTTTAGAATGAGTTTTTCAATATCTATGGAAAAGCATGCTGTGATTTTGTTTGGGATTGCATTGCATTTATAGAACAAATGGAAATTAATTAACACTTTGATGGCTGTTTTTATGTGTCATATGTGTCATGTGTTGCTTGTCAACAACAGTTTGTCAACCGAACACAATTTCTTTATTGGAAAGTATCTTTCATATATAACTGAAGTCAGCGTTTAATTAGTTATTTTTAGAAACAAGTATTATGGATTATCTGTGTGGGTAGGATTCAATAAATTGAAAGACCTAAATAATAGGGCTGATCCTTTTCCAAAAGAAAGAATAAATTATGTCCATGAACTGTAGTTTTAGTAAGATGTCTGTGGAGTTCCCTCCTGCTTATGATTTCCCTCTCCTGCCTGTCTGTGGATAACAACTTTGGCCAATGGCTGTGACAGTCAGTTTGCCAGTGATCCCTATCTCAGGAAGATCTTATGGATTTCAGATTTGCTGAGGTAACCCCCATTTGCATACCATGAGGGCTAAAGGGCTATAGTTTTCTCATAATGACTTTCTCTAGTTTTGGCATTAGGGTAATGCTGACCTTATAAAAAATGTTGGAAGTCCTCTCTTTCATGTAAGAGATTGTGCAAAATTTATATTATTTTTCTTCATGAAATATTAAATATCTGGTAGAAATCAGCAATGAAATGATCTGGGAGTAGAGTTTACAGAACAGGAATTTAATCACTTTAGTAGATAAGGGACCATTGAAAACATCTATTTCTTTTGGTAATTTCTACTTTTCAAGGTCTCATTCATTTTGTCTAAAAGTCCACGTTTATGTATATAAAGCTGTGTAATAAACTATTTTAAATTCTCTACAGTTGTACTGATAAAGTAATTGTTTTATTCTTTTTTTCCTGATATGCTAATTTTCATCTTTTATCTTTTTATTTTCCTTTGTCAAAAGTTGGCAGAGTTTTGATTTTCTTCATGTTTTCAAAATTTTAACTTTAATTTTATAGCTTCTCTTTATCGACTTTTTTTTTTTTTGGTTTTATTGGTTTGTGTATTTCTCTCAATTTCACTTCTTGCTGGGTTTAGTTTGCTCTTCTAATTTTGTAAGTTAAAGGCTTGGATTATTGATCTGTCATGTTTTTCTTTTCTAACAAACATTTTAGTGTTATAAATTTCTCTTTCAACACTGTTTTACCTGATGCCACAAATTTAGGTATGTTTTATTTACATTTAAATTTAATTTGAAAAACTTATAAATTTTCTTGAGATTTCCTCTTTGACTCGTGGGTTATAGAGAACTAAGTTTTTAGTATCCAACTATTCTGACATTTGCCATATATCCCATTATCGATTTTCAATTTTCTCTTGTTATATGAGAACATGATTTGTGTGGTTTTTACTTTTTAAAAATTGTTGAAGTTTGTTTCTTGTCCCAGTATGCCAAAATTTCTGATTTGCTATTGCTATAGTAACTATCAGGGTACCATAGATTTTAAAAAATGCTCTAGAAATCCTATTGTTTAGGAACTGCTAAATTCTGAGTTTCAAAGCTTTCCTTTACACCATGTCTCAAACTTGATCTCTTTGAATGTGCTCGTTCTATTCCCTGTCATTTGTGTTCTGCTATATATTATTACTTGAAACTTGTTAAAGTAGGGTTGGAGGCCCTGATCTTTTGTTTTGGTTGATCATTCCTTTTAGGCACACATTATTTATCTGGGTTTTGAGGGTATGGCCTTCTCCTTCCCCTCTCCTGCCTGTAATTGTGGTGGCAATGGAATCCTGCTTCTTTACTGGGTAAGACATTTCCTTCTGTTTCCTTCCCCTAATTGCCAGGAGTTTTCTGGTGCCCTGAGTGTAGAGTAATTTGTAGTCTCTCTTGCACTTCTGCTTTTCCTTTCCCTGCTCTGCAACATAGTGTAAGATTCTTTAGGCTCTTTCTTACTTTATATATATTTTTTGTGAACAATCACAGAGTTGATAGAAAAGAATTGTATGTGGGTGCAGGTTCACTTTTTCAATGGTTTCACACTATCTAATGAATCCATATTTGACTTTAACCAATTTTTCAACTATTTCAGCCTAAAACTTCCAGCTGGTATCAATTGACATGTCCCAGCTGAGTGTTCCATATCTTCTCTCTGCCTGTGCCAGTTTTCCTTAGATTCAGATCAGTGGTTACTCTGCCACCTCAGGGGCTAAAAAAAGAGTCATAAATGTGAAGTGATATGACTAAAGATTTTGTAATGGTTTGCCAAGGCTCTTCCAGTTCTCTCATCTTGGGATAAAAAGCAAATGCAGGACATGTTTTCCTTTTGATGCCTTGTTCTTATCTTTATTCATTTTATATTTTATTGTTTTTTCAGTTTTTTCCTCTCTGTGTTTCATAAGTTATTAAGAAATATGTTACCTAGTTCATTGTAACAAAACAAACTCAAAGTGGTCCGTGTGGTAAAATTACACTGTTGTTGAGTCTCTGTGTATAATCAAATCAAAGCTAATGAAGCCACATTACTTTGTGATCATGAATAATCCTTCTGGAATAGTATTTTTGGTCTTAAGAAGGGAAACTCTAAGGAAACGTGTGCTTCTATCAAAAGGTATGTATGCATTGTCTACATACAGCACCCTCTCCCATGTTACCTGCTTTTACTGTTGTCATTATCTTGGAGACTTATAACACTTCAAGTTATAGATTACTGATGGGAAAGTAAGCAAAATAACTTAGATCTTTAGATATACAGATCCATCAGGCCGGGTAGATGTTCAGGACTTCCCTCCTCCCCTATGAAAAAACCAGTTTTGCTTTCATTTGCACATTCTTCTCAAAATTCTTAATCTATAAATATGTCAGTTCTTTGGATTCTCTTTTGAACAATAATGGCATATGGTTGGTTCTTTTTTTGATTAATGAATAGAATAAGATCGTTAACACATGTTCAGTCTTAAAGCTTAAAGTAGAATCATGATTTTATCTTTCAATGAAACATCTTTCCACAAGGCTATGCATTTGTCACTAAGTAATGCTTTTCCTGCATTCCAAAAATTTGTTGGGTAGTATTTTGGTAACTGCATTTTCATAAATATTTATAATGTTCAGTATTCCTTCATTTTTGATTTCTTAGTTGTTTAGAATTTTATAAAATTTGCATGTTTTTTCTCTTGGCTTATTTTGTTATTGACTTTTAACATTTTTACACTGTGATTTGATTATGCATTCTGAATCTTACAATCCTTTCAATTTTGTGAAAGCGAGCATTTCATAATATTTGGTATTACTACATAAGATAGTAAATTTTCAAAACAGTTCTATTTTAAAAGAATATGAGTTCTTAAATCGTAGATTGTAATATGCTCCATATACTCATAGATCATGCCTATCAATCTATATTCCTAAATCTTGGTAATTTTAATATCTTCTTTAATTGTTGATTCTTAAGAGACAGGTGTTTATATATTCTTCTAAGATGAATTTGTTCATTCTTTGTAGTTCTGTGGAGACAAGTGCATATTTGAGTTCTGCAAGTTTAGAATAACAACTTCCAATAAGATGGACCATTTAAAATTATGAACCCTTTTTAATCTCTCTGTGTTCTAAAGTCTAATTATCTAATAAATTATATAATTATCTAAAATAAAGTATCTAACAAAATGTCTAATAAAATATAGTCACATGATTTTCTTTTAGTTAGCATTTACTGATGTATTAGTTGGGATACATGTTAAATTCTGGTAATGAAGATCTCTTCCTAACATAAATTAAAAGAAGTTGATGAGATTGAGAAAACGAACTGATAAAAAGAAGATTGATAATGATCTGGAGGTGGGCAATGCAGGGAGATTTCTGTTTCCACAGCTCTTTAGACACTCAGGTTCCTATGCTAACCTCTAAGTGATGACACATCTACATAGTGAAAAATGGCTTACTCTGGCCCTGCTTCCCTCTTTTGTCTAATAGAAAGGAGTGAAATAAAGTGTAAGGTGTATGCATTCTTTATAAAGATTTGGCCTGGAAACTGTTGTTGGTAAGAGGGAAATTTTTCCTCTCCCTTTCTGAGATCTTGGACTAGTTAAAAATTAATCTCAAATTAGTAGGAGAAAAAAAAATCCAAAATTTAATTTCATGTGTAAGGGGATTCTAAAGGGATAGAAATTCCAAAGACAATCTGGAAAAATGAGGGATATATATCCTGAGTTATGAAATACAATATGGACCTCTATCTTCAAGGAGAAAGGAGGGTGACTTATGTGATGTGGAAAGGTAACTCATATTAAGAAGACTAAATGCTTTATAATTTGATATATTATATAAATATATTTCTCTAAGAAAAAGGTTATTCCTCATTAAAAATATAATTCTGGGTAAAAAACCCAATTTTGGTTCTTATAGGTAAAGGAATGATAAACATTTCTCATGAGTCTGCAGGGCCTCACGTAATGTCTGATTGAAATATCCCCATGTCAAAATGACCACAAAGTGAACAGATCTATTCTGAATATCTTGAGAAGGCAAGGCCTTCTTTGTATGTGACAGTTCATTTATGATTTGCCATACCTAAGCACAAGGATGACTAATAAATGTGCCAAGGTATGCTTATGTTCAGCTAATATCTGGTTATTGAAGGTAAATTATACTCTGTTTTAAATCTGTCTCTACCAAATGTAATCTGTCTCCATTTTACCTTCACTTTATGATTTTATATTCTAAATTAGGTGTTGACAAACTTCTGTAAAGAACCACCTAGTGGATATCCAAGACTTGGCAGATCCACATGTGGTCTCTTTCACAAATTCTTCTTCTCTACCAATAATTTGCTACTGTTAAGACCATTTCTAGCATAAACTCATATATAAAAGGTCCACCGTGGCTGTGGATTATAATTTATCATCTCTGTTTTAGCCTTATGTTTAAACATTAAATTTAAAAAAGTGTTTTTGGCTGATTAACTTTTGTCTTTTAACTCAGTTGTTCAATCCACTTACTTTTATTGTTATTTCATATACATTAAGGTTCATTTTCTATTACTCCACATTTTTCTATTTTTTTCTACTTCATTGTTACCCACCTTGCTTTATTTGTCTTCTTTGGGGTTGAGGTTATTTTTATAACTTTTAGTTTTAAATCAACGTTTGTTTGGAAATTCTATGCTTCAATTTGTACAATAATAGCTAGTTAGCTTTTATTCTAGTTACCTTTAGATAGATATTTTCATATTTTACCTTGCTAATAAATCTGTTGTGATATATATCACATATTGTGTAACCTACAGAAAACTCCACTGCACACTCAAGAGAAAATAAAAATGAAAAGACAAATAACATCTTAGTATTGTTATGGAAATAGTTTTAATCTGACAGCTCTATAGTGTAGTCTGAATCCTCAGATACCCAGAACGCATTTTTGGAACCTGAAGTTTTAGTAACTTATATTTACTTCTTTAAGCTCTATAAGTTATTCTGTAGGCATATCTACCAGAGACCTACAATGGGATCCTCTGAGCAAGTTCAGAACATTACGTATTTCAAAAGAGTGTGTTGAATTAGACACACAATGTTCAAATTTGCTTCTTCATTATTTGTGGTTGTCATTTCTGATGTGCTTCTCTTTTAGGGTTCACTCTCTTTTCTGGCCAGACAATTAAAACTACTCTACTAAGGTCTCTATATAACAGGAAAACAGGTAAAAATGTTCAGATTATTTAAGATAGCCTCAAAGAGTGTCATGTTGCTAAAAATGAAACTGTGTTTTTAGTTTCAAAATTCTGATTTGCTTACATAAAATTTGAGCTTCACACTGCACATAGATGATGAATAGCTATTGCCAGTGAAAGTCAATTTTTGTTATACAATAAATGAATCTATAATTGCTAAAGCCACATTTAAATCATGAAACTTCTCAGAAGTCACTTTATCTTTAAAAAATATGAACAATGATATCTGAAAACATCAGTAAATTTGACATTTATCCACAAGAAAAACTCTTGGCTGATATTCTTAAATTTTAGTTGTCTTTCAAACAAATATACACCCTAGCTAAACCACACAGGTTTTTCACATCTTACTATTCAAAGCTACAGCGTGTGATTATCTCTAAAAAATGATAAAGACTTGATTTTTATGGTTGATTAACTAGGTTATTGCAAATCACGTCAGCTTTGAGTTTGGCAAGTCTCCCAGAAAGCAAACTTCCCAAGTTAAACTCAAAGTTCCTTTTTCCATAACAAAGATCTGAATCCATAAAATCCCTTGAGATTTTCTTGCATCCAAAACAGACATTTCCCAGGGTTTCATATGGCTTTCTGGAAAGCTCTTGACCCAGCAAGTAGTTCCATATGGAGGCTTCTGAGCTAATGAAGCTTCACTTCCTGTGAATTTATCTTGCTTTAGATATATTATTCAAGTCATTCTTTCAGCAGTCACTGGTCTCTTCTGCTTCTGTCCCAGCCTATATTAGCTTGAACACAGTCATCACCAATAACCTGAAAAAGTACATTACTTACTTTTTTCAGAAATCAATTTAACAGGGAATGCTATTTTCTTTTGGGATTTATTAGGTCACTTTGGTGACTTTGTCAGAGTCTGCCCAGAGTGGGTGGCAATTAGAGATCAGGTATATATCATTGTAAGAATAATAAGAGTGCTCTAAAAATGTATGGTGTATAGTCATTGGACAACTCAACAAAATAGTAATATTTTAAGTTCAAAATTTATATTTCATTTCAGTTTTGCCTCAGAAAATCAGTCTCTTTGCAGCAGGTATTATCAGCATTCCACCCCAACCCCCTGGAATCCCTTTGACACTATCTTTTCATCCATATCTTAGCCTCTGTTTGCTTTCATTTCTAATGTGTGGCACTGTGGCACTCTGGAAAAATGTTTTCGGGCTCCTAGATCCAATTTGCCTCATGCCATGCGGGTCCAAAGTGCTTAGAGGCTATATTCCTCATCTACCCCATTACCCAGGACTCACTGCCAATAATGGGGGCACAGGGTGTGGGTTGGGATTAAGATCCAACCTTTTGGATGCTCTTCTGCTGAATCAGGGTAATATTGGAACTCACCTGAAATCACATTATTGCTTTATTTTGCCCCTTATAAATGGAAATCTATTTCTTACAGCACAGGCCTACTATAAAAAATAGGTCAACATGGCATTTGTGGAAGAATTGGCAAATAGTAAAATGTCCTAGTAAAAATGACTTGCTCTTCCCCCAAGGCATGATCTAATATAGGTTGAACTGCCTAAAACATTGACTCAAGCACTAGTAGAGATCTAGAAGATTGAAGTAAATGGTATGATCAGTTAGAATTCAAATCACTTCTTTTTTACTAAACCTAAAAGTAGTAATGCTTGGGTTTAGAAATTGGACAGAGAAGTTTTGGGGTTTCTGAAGAAGCCATTTAAAAAAATATAAGGGCCTCCCTGGTGGTGCAAGGGATTGAGGCACAGCACTATGAGGCTATCTGCAGCTATTTCATTCAGCATGAGTTCAATCCCGGCCAGGGAGGTGACCCACATGGCACAGCAGAGCTCTCCTGTCTCGCCTGCTACTCCCCTCAGCAGTGTATTCCAGTCAATCTGCCTCTTCTCTTGCCCACTTTGTCTTTGGTGAATCATACAGTTTTTGTATGCATAAATAAATAAATAAATCTTTAAAAAAATTTAAAACCTATAAAAGTGAGGAAATATCACTTTAGAGCTCTTTGGCTCTCTAGATCCTGTTTTGTTTTTAGTGAAAATCCTGGGTGTTCTAAAAAAAAATGTATCAATCATAAAATTTGCATTCAATTTCAGTAGATCCATACCTGTCTGAAATATGGTCCAGGGGCCTGCCCTGGTGGTGCAGTGGGTTAAGCAGGGCACTATGAAGCAGACCTCAGCCACTGCAGCATGAGTTCGATCCCTGCCGCCGGCCAGGGAGGGGACCCACATGGCGTGGCAGACCTCTCCTGCCTCGCCTGCTGCTCCCCTCAGCAGTGTGGTTTTGTCAATCTGCCTGTTCTGCATCCTGCTCTGTCTGGTGGATTCTCTCACCACCCCCACACCTCTGGCCTGTACCCCAGTGCTTGTATGCATAAATAAATAAATCTTTAAAAAAAAAGAAAAAATGAAATATGGTCCATTGTTACAGATATCTTGGAAGACTTTATAGGCTTTTATATGCCATGGATCCCCTCAAGATGTTTTTGAAATAAAAAATGAAATCCATGCAATTATAAAGAAATTGAAATATAGTCCTTTCCACATATTACAGGAATGTCAGGAACACCAAATCCAGAGCCTCTGCAATGATTAAAGGCAGAGACTGGGAGCTCAAGCCCTTAGTCTTCCAGGACAAGGCAGGTCTGCCACACTCTTCACTGAGTCCTGACTGGTGAAGCCACTCCCTTCCCTCCTCACAACTCATGCACTCTGCCATGGGTGCCATACTGTAAGTAGTTAGTACTGTGGATAAGTTTTGGGAAAGCCTAGAAACACATAATCTCACATTTTAAAAGTGATTTATTTTAATATTTTAATTAACAGAGTTTTCTAATGATTCATGGTTATTCAAAAATTGAATATTGGGAATTGCATGGCACAGGGAGCTTCTCCTGAATAACAAGGGTGGGTAGTGAGCATAGACCATGAGGGTTACCATCTGAATGTTTATATCTCCTCCCAAATCATATGTTGAAATCCTAAGCCCCAAGGGTGATGGTATTAAGAAATAAGGGTCTTTGGGGGGTGATTTGCTCATGAGGGTGTAACCGTTGTGAATAGCATTAGGCATGCGTCAGGTTGACTCATGAAATGATCCAGGAACAGAATGTGGTGTGTGCTGAGGTCTGAATGAAAGGTACTGAATTCAATCTGAGTACCTAGATGTGGGTATTGGAAATGAATTTGTAGCCAGATTTTCAGCAGAAGTTTGGATTTTTGTTTATAAGTGCCAGGAAATCGTTTCCGTTTTTGGATGATAACTCTGGTTAGCATGTGTAGGGAAGAAACTGGTGACAGATAAAAAGATTATTGTGATGGTTTGAAGTAACAGATGATGAGACCCTGGACTTTGGCAGTAGCGATAGGAATATCAAGAAGACATTTCTAAGAGAATTGGTAGCATTTTGTGATAGACTTGATATAGAAGATGAAAACTAAGTAACTCAGGTGCCAAATCTAGTTTGAAGTGCTCACAAAAAAGTACTTCCAGATTGCTAGATTCCTACCGGCTGCCTCTTAGAAGAATGGAGGTTTTACATATGACATACCTAAGTGGGTTACTACTTATCTCGCAAAATGTTCTATGTTCTGATGTTCTATGAGTTCCATGGATCTGTATTAGTGGTTTGATGTTTGTCATTAATTTTCAAATTTATTTTTTGTTCAATTTATTAATTGTTTCAAATTTATTTTTATTCTACTTCAGGTATTTGCATTATGTGTCTGTTATATCTTCTTATATTAGTCACAGTTCTTAAATATCCTGGTCTTTTTTTTCTTATGTTTTTTTTGTTTCTGCTTTTCCATTGAGAAATTTATAATAGGCCTGATCTAGAAATTCTCTGGTTCTGACCCTCGTCTCGCTACCAACCTCAATTCTTTGGCCATATTTCTAGCAGTTATTTTGGTTTAGTTTTGTTAGCCCCTTTATTTTGTTGTTTTTGTTTTGTTTTCTTAATAATGCACATGAAACTATAATCATCCAATATTTGCTTTCTTTTCATGACTTATATCACTTAGCATAATTCCCTCTACCTCCATCCATGTTGTTGCAATTGGCCAGAGATCATTTTCTTTATTATCTAAGTAGTATTCCATTGTGTATATATACTATGTCTATTTAATTCACTGCTATATCTCCTTAATTCACTGGACATTAAGATTGTTTACACAACTGTAGCTGTTGTGAATAGTGCAACGGTGAAGAGAAGATTGTATATATCCATGTAAACTAGTGATTGTGTATTTTTCAGAAAAATACTTAGGAATAAAATTTCTGGGCCATATATCTTTTTTTAATATTTTAAGGAAACTCCATACTGTTTTTGAGAGGGACTCAATCAGTCTACATTCCCACCAACATTGAATGAAGGTTTGTTTTTTCTCCACGTTCTTGCCGACATTTATTGTTTCTGGTATTTTGGTTGTTGTTCTCACAGGAGGTGGTATCTCATTGAGATTTGGACTTGTATTTATCTGATGGTAAGTAACTTAAGATTTTTTCATTTGCCTGTTGGCCATCTGTATGTCTTCCTTGGAGAAGTATCTACTTAGCTCTTCTGCTTTCATGATAAGAATTAAAATGTTCTTGTTCCTTGGATGTTGTGAAATCTCTGAACTCGTTGGCTTCTCTTTATTAGTTTCCTTCTGATTTCTTTCTCCTCAGTCTGTCCTCACTTTTGATTTTTACCCTCTTCCTTCTGGCATTCCCTCCTAAGTCTGCATCTCTTGCCATCAATTTTATCCTTCTCCAATGATGAAATTAAAGCCATATATGGATGTCTACAGGATCTATTGCTAGGGCAGTTCTCACATCTGAGATAAACATTGAAATTCCAGTTGATTAATGAGCATCTAAATGTGGATGTTTGTGATTTCAGGTGCAGACATAGCCTGCCTTACCTTCCACTTAACCTACCTAAATGAAAAAAATCATTCTTCTTCATAGTAACAAATTCTCCACCACTGCCACTCCCTACCCACCTCAACAGGAAAGCCAACATTTCTCCTCTGTTCCTTATCCTGAGAATGGAGTCATATTCCACACTTTGTCATAATCCAGAGCACTGACAGCATCTTTTTGATGCCCTGTTTTTTTTTATTACCACTTTAGCCAAAAAATCCTCTGCTCCAGGAAAGAATATGCGAAGCTCAGAGTACAGGGAACCTCTTCTGTTTGCTGGAACACTTACTTAGTTGCTCAACAGGAGTCTGGATGTGGGCAGAGGCTCTCCTGTGTTTCCTCTCATCCATATGAACTATGATCTTTAGAAACCAGTTTGCCAGCTCTTACCACAGGAAGAGCTTTATAAGTAAAATGTAGATACAAGGGCTTAGCATATCCTTTATTTTATTCTTAACATATTTATGGTGACTTGTGTTTCTCTCTCTTTCTCTCCTCTATTATCCATATACTTATTAATCTATAATTTACCTATTTGTCATCTATTATCCATCTATTTATTGTCTATATTTATTGTCTATCATCTATCTGTCTTCCTATTGTCTTTAAATAACTAATAAGGTTGAAATGTGATAGTAGATAATGCAAAATTTATAAGGTACTAAAACCTATTTTGAATGCATTGAAAGTCTCATTTTCATCCAGGTCTTATAGTCACTCTATTCCCCAGAAGTAATCCATTACTATTAGTTTCTTCTGTCTCTTTCAAAGATACAAGCATGCAAACAATGAACACACGCACAATATCTCCCTTCCCTTACCTCCCTTCCTTCCTCCCTTCCTTCCTTTCATTTGTTGTAAATTCTACTGAACTTAATCTTCTTGCTGTTCATTGCATATCAATATGTAGAACTGATACCTTATTCTTGTTATTAACTACATTTATTCTACATATCATACCTGATTTAATCAGGCTAGTCCTCCACTGACTTCTTTAGATTATTTCTAGCTTTTTACTTTTGTTAAGAAATGTTATAAGGCATAATTATTGTATTATGAATCATTTTAATATTTTAAAAACTTCCCTTTTGTTCTAATTGTGTTCCTTATTATAATTTAGAAGTCGCAAGTCTTTACTGATGCCGTCATAGTTTTTCTAATACATTGAATCCTCTATTTATTGAACATCACCTATTTATTTTCCATTTTAAACAATGGTGATAAACAGAGGTGATACTAGATTATTTTCACTTTTTATCACTTTGCCCCTTACAATTTTGGTTAAGTCTACCAATAACATAAATTTTTCAAGTTTATGTTTGTATTTTTTAAGTAAAAAAAAAAAAAAAACACCTCATATAAGTGAATTTTAAATATCTTTTAAAACCATACTTAAAAACATAAATATGTTTATTTCTATTGTTTCTCACTTATGACCACCACTCCTATATTTTAATAGCTAAGTTTATGCATTGTTTCAATATATAAGTCTTAAAAATATTCACACTGGCCTCCCTGGTGGCACGACGTGTTGAGCACTGCACTGTGAAGCATCGGTGGCACAGCAGCTTGAGTTCAATCCCTGGCCAAGGCACAGCAGACCTCTCCTGCCTTGCCCACTGCTTCCCTCAGCAGTGTATTTCAGTGGATCTGCCTGTTCTGCTCCTTAATCTGTCTCTGGTGAATCCTCTCACCTCGCACATCTCTGGCCTGTACCCCAGTTCTTGTATTCAAAAATAAATAAAATCTTAAAAAACAAAGCAAAACATATATTCACACTGCTCTATGCTGATAGGCTGATTTAATCTCAGCCTTATATGTCATGAATCCACCTTTATAATGATTTTTCCTTAGCAAGTCATGGGCTCAACTCAATCCACTAATTCTTTTTTTTTTTTTTAATGTTTTTTGTTGTTGTTTTTAAGATTTATTTATTTATGCACACAAGAGCTGGGACACAGGTCAGAATCGCGGGAGGTGAAAGGAGTCACCAGAGATAGAGTGAGGAGCAGAACAGGCAGACTGACTGAAACACACTGCTGAGGGGAGCAGCCGGCTGAGGCAGGAGCGGTCTGCTGCACCATGTGGGTCCCCTCTCTGGCCAAGTATCCAACTTTCGCTGCTGTGCTGTGGATGCTTCACAGTGCAGCGTTCAACCCGCTGTGCCACCAGGGGGACCCTCAATCCACTAATTCTTATTGAAAAAGAGTTTCTGGTAACTACATTCTCTATATTCTTGAATGCTTAAAGATAATTATCTGGCCATATTCACTTTAAATATTTTAATTTAAACTTATTTTAGACTTATAGTTGCAAAGGTAGCAGTAGATCTCCCTAATGTAAACATTTTTCATGACTGTAGTATGATTACCAAACCCAGGAAATCAACTTTGGTGCAATGCTATTAACTGCAGACCTTACTTGAATTTCACCAAGTTTAGCTATCTGCTTTTTTTTTTTTCCTCTTTAAGATCCTAACCAAGATCTCAGATTGCATTAATTCTCGTTTCTCTATAGTCTCCTTCAATGTGAGTTTCTGCTAACCCTGACATTTTTGAAGCACAATGAGCAATTATTTTGTAGAATTTCTTCCTTTTAAGTTGGTCAACTATTTTTTTTTCTTTGACTAGGTATGTCTTTTCTGGGTCCCATTGTCACTGGTAAAGCCGAGGGCACTGTCTTCTAGGACTTCTCTCTTCTATGGAACTACCTGAGGACAGTCTATTCTGTAGTTACTTCTAACGAAAGATGTTCTTCCTGGAGTGTCCTAGATTGGCTGACCAGAAACCATCCTGACTCCATGAAACCCAACACAAATAGGTTCTTCTGTTCCAGGAGTTGGAGCATTTCCTTCTCCATGTGAGTCAAAAGTGGAGCTGGGGCTGACTCACAGACTATGTGCAGACAGAAATAGCTGACACTTCCCTCTTTTGCTCTGCTTCCCTTGATAGCTGCTCTTAGTGTCATGTGAATTGAAGGGAGACTTCTACACCAGTTTACTTATTTGATCATTGATGACATCTGTGGTTTCTCCTCCTTTTAATTGTAATGGTGTTTTTTTTCTTTTTTTATTAAAATATTTTAAAATTTACATATACTTGCCATTAATTGTAATCCCCATGCATTCCCCATCACCATCTCACCAGTGCACCATCACCTCA